>JAMJFZ010000056.1:34302500-34860000 GCA_026225945.1 Cricetomys ansorgei
AGGCTGAGGCCGGTGGGGAGATGAGACAAGGAGCAGATCCACAGCAGGGAGAGTTCCATTTTTCAGAGCACTATGGAGCGGAAGCAAGGTGGGAACTGTTTTGATTCACCTCTAACCTCCTTCTTAGGAGCCTGGTTAAGCTCTATTATTAGTTGAGGAACTGAGGGTAGGTAAACATATATGACTTGAGAGGAATAAAAGTAGAAATAGGTTTGTGTCCAGCAAGAAATGACTGGTAGCTATGAACTAATTATGTGATATCAGACACAGGACAAAAATCAAGGCTATTGTGGGGAACGGGGTAAGTCAGGGTGGGGGTCATCAGAGGTCATGGGAGAACAGAAGAATGCTAATGGAACACATGGCATGAGGAAGATGGAGGGGTACCAGAAACAGGCTCATGACATCCGAAAGAGAAGACTGGACGATGGGGGAGATGAGTGACATCTCCCTCTGATAAGCAGTCTGTATTCAGGCCACAGCATTCCAAGGTAACTTTTAAAAAACGTGCTATTTTAGCACTTGACAACAGGAAGAGAAAGAAGAACATCCTGTGCGAATTCAATCTTTGGGCATATTCAGAGCAACAGCATATTGTTTATTATCATATTTCATAACCGCAGAGTGATTATACCCAGCTGACACTCTCCTCCAGTGCTCCTGTTTTCCTCGCCACCACTATATGTCACTTATGTGACACTTCCACACACACAGCTTTGACAGAATTAACTCATGCTCTAGGACATAGAGACTGAGCTACATACACTCTAGACCAGAACCACACTGCCAAAATAGCCAACTTTCAGCTCTGGGAACGCAGATGGCGGCATTTTCCATGAACAGATCCCCGTTCTTCAGTCCTATCGCAGTCCTCGTATTGATCATCTCCTTAACATGTATGGGTTCTCATCGTCTATCCACCCTGTCTTGTCTGGTCCGCTCGTGTTAATTAGTCATTACTCAAGAATTCATAAATAGGCCCGACCATCTGGTGCTACTTTTTGCAAAATTCGATAAAATATTTGCCAGACTCTTCTTAAAAGCTAGATACTTTTGTGGGCGGTAGGGTTATAGTGGTGCTCAAAGCAAAATTCCTCCCCTCGTGTCTTACACAATCTGCTAGGGAAAGCAGAACATGAAATGAATAGTTTAGCATATGAAGAGGCAAACGTTAATAAAGTCCAGGAGCAGAAATTAAGGAAAGACAGGCAGGGTGAAGCGGTTACAAAGAGGGACAAAATGAGATCTAAGATGGGATGAAAGTGGAAGCCTCCTTATGATGGTAATAGCTGTGCAAAGATTAGGGACCAACACAGTACACTAGATATCTGATTGAACGGGAGGCCCTGAGGTTGCTAACTTGTATAGCCAGAGACATTATGAGTTAGTTTTGGAAGGCCTCATTAGCAGTTCACCTCCGTAAACCACGGGAAGGTTTTATGTGAAGGAATAACACCGCTGGGTTTTGAGCTCAGAGATGATGGGAGTTTGCTCCGGGACAGTCAAAAGTGGAAAGTGAAAGGTTACTCACACGTACGAATATCCGTACTTGCAAAGAATGTGATACGGCGTATGAAAGACAGATCTGGAGGTGAGACTGAGGGGATGCAGGAGGATGGTGCTTTCCTAATGATAGACAAATACACTGTTAACCGTGAGAAGCTCCGCAACAAGGAATTAATTGTAAAAAAAAAAAAAAAACTTCCACATAATTTTAATAGATGGTTTCAGTTACCGTGGAGAATAAGTTGTTACACCATATTCTAAAACCCAGTGGAATATTCATCAAATTAAAATTCAAATGCAAATATTTTAGGCAAAAATCAATTCACTTCTGTCCCGAAGTACAAAGTGGGAGGGAGACGGCTCAGTGTCCAAATCCTTGTCTGTCACTCGTAGGTTACAAGTTTCTCTTTTATCCAAGGCACTGACTGGCACAATGGGTGTGAGATTAGATCTTCTTCTTTTAGAAGGCTTTGGTTATGGTTAAGTTCAATAATATTTTTATAGCTAAGTGTAGATAATGAGTAAACAAAAATTTAAATGGGAGCTCAAAGTTTTATTGAATGAAGGTCTTCATGTAAAACTGAAGGTTTTTTTAAAATAATATTTTCCTCTCCTGCTTCAACATGCTTATGTCATAAATGACAGGCTGGGTGGTTTTTTTTGTTTTTTGGGTTTTTTTTTTCCTCTTTGTAGATGGAAATACACAGCAAGCAAACGCGGTTACCTCAGTGTTGCTAATACCAGGCTCCCAGGTGTCTGAGGGCTTAATGAGCTGGGTGGATCCGAAGGCTTATGGTTTTCAATCCTGAGAACTGGATACTTATGGCTTCTGGCTCTCACAGCAAGAGACTCACAGCCCTAGGGGCTCAGCTCAGATCTACCTCGGATCCTAGTTTGCCAGCAGCCCGCTACTCAGTGAGCTCCTGCAGGAGGCAACATCGTCAGTGTCAAGTGTTGACTAGGGTTACAGTCCCTGAGTTTGGACATCAGAGTCCTTGACTCCTAAGAGCAAAGCAGCCAGCACTGGTGGCAGTCAGCACTGCCTAGTGAAATTGCTCTAAAATCTGGATAAAGAACTCTCAGCTTTAAATGCTTGGCAGCTCTCTGAAAAACATCTTTCAGGATGAGAGCCCAACAAGGTTCTCCTAACCTTAACCCTTTACAATCTTTGTGTTAGAAATCTGAGCTCCTCAATGTCTCTCTGTCTCTCAGTACTTTAGCTCACCCTGATTGTCTTACATACAAAAGTTCTTTCCTACTCTTTTTACCCATAAAAAACAGACACCCATACAAAGAAATAGAAAATGGTCAGCCCTACATTGTGTGTATGTGGTATATGAACGGAACAGGTTGTATTTCCATATTTAGGAGTTCTATATTTAGGAATTTCTATATTTAAGAATATACTCCTAATTTAGGAATACTTCTAATTAGGAATGTTTGTTTTATTATTTATATTTATATTCACACACACATGCATATATACACATATACATTTATATGTAACAAAAATTAAAGAAAAGGGGGACTTCATGAGAGTAGGGTGGAACATGGAAGAGTGTAGAGGGAGAAAAGAGAAAGGGGAAATGATGTACCTATAAATCTCATAAAACAAAAAAACTATTAGAAAAGAAAGGAAACATAAAAATATGTTCTAGTCACAGGTAGAAATAAAAAAATCAAACCGTCTCTGGAAAAGAGTTTAAAACAACTATTTTAAAAATGCTTAAACATCTCAACAAAGCAGTAGAAAAGCTAAGAAAGTAATGTATAGACAAGCCAGAAACATTGAGGAGGCAGAATGCCTAAGAAGGAACATGAGAAGTTTTGGAGTTTAAAAATAGAATTGAGATTTTACAATTCAACCAAACTAATATGAAAAAATGTTAGTGAACTTGAAGACAAGATAATAAAAATTCTTGTGTCTGAGGAATAGGAAGAAAAATAAAGTTGAAGAAAAACATGGATGCATGCATAAGAGGCCAATAGAACACACTGAATAGAGAGAACACACTGAACAGATAGAACACACTGAACAGATAGAACACACTGAATAGATAGAACACACTGAATAGATAGAACACACTGAATAGAGAGAACACACTGAATAGAGAGAACACACTGAATAGAGAGAACACACTGAATATATGGAACACACTGAATAGAGAGAACACACTGAATAGAGAGAACACACTGAATAGATGGAACACACTGAATAGAGAGAACACACTGAACAGATAGAACACACTGAACAGATAGAACACACTGAATAGATGGAACACACTGAATAGATGGAACACACTGAACAGATAGAACACACTGGACAGAGAGAACACACTGAATAGAGAGAACACACTGAATAGATAGAACACACTGAATAGATGGAACACACTGAATAGAGAGAACACACTGAACAGATAGAACACACTGAATAGAGAGAACACACTGAATAGATAGAACACACTGAATAGATGGAACACACTGAATAGAGAGAACACACTGAACAGATAGAACACACTGAATAGAGAGAACACACTGAATAGATAGAACACACTGAATAGATGGAACACACTGAATAGATAGAACACACTGAACAGATAGAACACACTGAATAGAGAGAACACACTGAATAGAGAGAACACACTGAATAGAGAGAACACACTGAATAGATGGAACACACTGAATAGACAGAACACACTGAACAGATAGAACACACTGAATAGAGAGAACACACTGAATAGAGAGAACACACTGAACAGATAGAACAAACTGAATAGATGGAACACAGTGAATAGATGGAACACAGTGAATAGATGGAACACACTGAACAGATAGAACACACTGAATAGATAGAACACACTGAACAGATAGAACACACTGAACAGATAGAACACACTGAACAGATAGAACACACTGAATAGAGAGAACACGCTGAATAGAGAGAACACACTGAACAGATAGAACACACTGAATAGAGAGAACACACTGAATAGAGAGAACACACTGAACAGATAGAACAAACTGAATAGATGGAACACAGTGAATAGATGGAACACAGTGAATAGATGGAACACACTGAACAGATAGAACACACTGAATAGATAGAACACACTGAACAGATAGAACACACTGAACAGAGAGAACACACTGAATAGAGAGAACACACTGAATAGAGAGAACACACTGAATAGAGAGAACACACTGAATAGAGAGAACACACTGAATAGATGGAACACACTGAATAGACAGAACACACTGAACAGATAGAACACACTGAATAGAGAGAACACACTGAATAGAGAGAACACACTGAACAGATAGAACAAACTGAATAGATGGAACACAGTGAATAGATGGAACACAGTGAATAGATGGAACACACTGAACAGATAGAACACACTGAATAGATAGAACACACTGAACAGATAGAACACACTGAACAGATAGAACACACTGAACAGATAGAACACACTGAATAGAGAGAACACACTGAATAGATGGAACACACTGAATAGATGGAACACACTGAATAGAGAGAACACACTGAATAGATAGAACACACTGAACAGATAGAACACACTGAATAGAGAGAACACACTGAATAGAGAGAACACACTGAATAGATGGAACACACTGAATAGATAGAACACACTGAACAGATAGAACACACTGGAATAGAACACACTGAATAGAGAGAACACACTGAATAGAGAGAACACACTGAATAGATGGAACACACTGAATAGATGGAACACAGTGAATAGATGGAACACACTGAATAGATGGAACACACTGAATAGAGAGAACACACTGAATAGAGAGAACACACTGAACAGATAGAACAAACTGAATAGATGGAACACAGTGAATAGATGGAACACACTGAACAGATAGAACACACTGAACAGAGAGAACACACTGAATAGAGAGAACACACTGAATAGATAGAACACACTGAACAGATAGAACAAACTGAATAGATGGAACACAGTGAATAGATGGAACACACTGAACAGATAGAACACACTGAACAGAGAGAACACACTGAATAGAGAGAACACACTGAATAGATGGAACACACTGAACAGATAGAACAAACTGAATAGATGGAACACAGTGAATAGAGAGAACACACTGAACAGATAGAACACACTGAACAGAGAGAACACACTGAATAGATAGAACACACTGAATAGAGAGAACACACTGAATAGATAGAGCACCACTGAATAGGCCAATGCACTCTATGACCATCAAAGAGGGAAAAGTAAAATTAATTATAGTTGAAACATCCTAAGTTTTTTGAAGGACATGATACAAAAATTTAAGACACTCAAAAACCTCAAGTAAGATGAAACCAAAGATGACAAATGATCACATGAAAGCTCTTTATTAACACCACCAGCAGATGTGTCACCAGAAATACTAACCAGTGTCAACCGAAATCTTGTATTTGTCATGCTATCATTAACAAGTGAAGGACAATGAAGACAACCCCTGCTAAAGAAGACAGTTTGGTACCATTCCTATCAGAGATATGTAAGGTCCTGAAGGGGGAGATGAGGGGAATCTAAGCTTAAAACTGTATATTAATTTTTTTTCAATAGAGGAAAATAGATGAGCAATTGCAGAAACTATTATTATTATTATTATTGGAATGTGCTTTATAACCACAAGAAGGAGCTATGGGTGATACACCACAAAGGACCCATCTCCGTTGTCCTATCTCTTCCAAGTAAACCCCACCTCCTACAAATGATAATTGCTCTCGAAACAGCGCCCCTACTTGGGAACTGAGCGTTCAAGCCATGAGCCTGTTCAGGACATTTCATATTCAAACATAACATCACACAACAGTGTCGTCATACCTTTTTTTAATGCACAGATTTTATGTGATAGATTGTATTTCAGGTCAGATGTTAAGTCCCAATGGCTTCTTAAAAGACAAATGTTTTACAAATTATGATTCCTGATCACAATGGGATTAAATTAGAAATCAACCACAGGAGTGAAACTGGAAGAATCATTAATCCTGGAAATTCAATAATGGGCTTTTAAATAGCTAATACATCAAAGACAAAATCCCAAACTAAGTTAGAAAATATTTGGAGATAAATGGCAGTGAAAGTACAGCATGCCAAAATGTTGAAGACACAAGATGTCGAAGTAATAGCAGTGAGGGAGAAACTTCCATCTGTATGCACTTATACTAAATATATGTAGTGTGCGTGTGTGTGTGTGTGTGTGTGTGTGTGTGTGTGTGTGTGTGTGTGTGTGTGTGTTGACAGGATGGCACATCCCTCTGATCTTAGCACTTGGGAGGTGAAAAACAAGAGGATCATGAGTTTAAGATCAGTGTGGGGTACAAAATGAGACCTTGTCTCAGAAAGAGCAGGGAGGAAGCGAGAGAGAGAAAGAAAGGTGTTGGGGTAGGAGGGTCGGTAGGACTCCAAGGTACAAACTTTCAGGCTATGTTTACCATGTTTACCAAAACCTCATGTTGCTGAAGTTCTTCATTTTGCTAAAATCTTAGTTTTCAGTGACTGAGTGCATCAATCAATCACATTGGACACTCTTGTGGACGTTTATTTTTAGTTGTGTTTAAAATAATTATTTTTGTGCACTGTTGGAAAAGGGGGTGCATAGGCCTGGGCATTTTGTATTGTCTGCAGGTGTTGGATTTATGTGGGGGATGTTTGACTGCTTCTGATCTGCACCTGAGGAGTGCTGTATCAGTAAAAACACCTGAGCTCAGAGCTCGGTTCTACTCTCCAGTTAGCCACTTGACATGACGGTGGTTCTCTCAGCTGAGGTCTGGCAGAGTTTGAGACTATGAAAATGTCTCCTTGTCTCCCTGGCTGAGCCCACACAGCAGCATACCACTACAAATAGTGCACCAACATGGGGCAGGACAGCACGCCAGTTTATCCAATGTGGAGATCCAAAGAAGAGAAAGAAACTGTAGACTTCACAGAGTCTGGCAAAGTATGCTCAGGGCAACTTCTAGAGGATAGAAATTATATATTTGCAAAAATAGTGAGTAGAAGTCTCATGAATGAAGAGAGTGCGAAAGGAAAGCTCTATAAAAGAGAGCTGTAAATGAGAAGAAAGTTCTGAGGTGAGAGTCACAGAATGGCTTAGAGATATAGAATTCAGCTGGGAGCAGGAAAAAGCTTTCCTGATCGTGGAGCCCATGCTCCCTCCCACCTCTAGTGGTGGCTCACTGTTACAAACTGAGTTTTCTGATAGCTGCGTTGTATGTGTGTGGAGCTCAAGATGTTGTGTTTGAGATCCATGGAAGGGGTGTATGTTTCCCCAAAGCAGTGGTGAAAAAGATTACCAAACCGTCAGAATGTTTCAACTGGAAATTCTTCCTACCTGCCCAGGACTCCCTGTTTTTGTGGAAGCCACGGCTTAGATTCAAAAAGCTGCTTAGTTAAACTGAACAGTTTTTTTTTTAATTGTTTTTCCTGAAAACTTATTGACAAGCAGTAACTCCACACCATGAGGGAACTCCTCCTGCAGACAAGGACTAGTTGTTTTTCCAGCAAACCAGACTCTATCTTAGATTTAGAAAGTGTTTCCTCGGGGTTAGCACACAGAAGAAGCTGTCTTCCAGAACTGGCCAAGGTTTTATCTTGTGCTGGCAGCTGAACTTGGTATTGCAAGAGTTAACTCAGATGGACTGGTCTTGAAGGCATGCAGGGGTCATGGAAAGCAACTGAAGTTTGACACAGCCTAGATGCTGCAAGGGACCCCAGTGTTCTGAAGATGCCAGTACCATGGGATGACCACCAAGAACAGCAGAAGCAGTGATGTGAGCCAGCCAGAATCTGGAGGACAAGCTGTGTGTGCTGCAGAGGGCAGAGCCAGAGAAGTGATCCAAGCCCTTTGGAGGAGCTCAGAAGATTGTGAGTGAATTCTAGAAAATTGGACTTAGATAATGTTTTTCTGCTGTCCAAAGACATTGTGAAAGGCTTGATAGAGGCTTGATTTCATTTGGTCCTGTGCATTAGAAGCCTCATAAATGTTCCTTTTGTAAATGGTTTTGCTGGTGTAGTGTTAAATTGTGTTGTAAAGGTAAAGCAATTCCTTTTTATACAGAAAAGGAGAATTGTTGTAGAAGTTTTTTTTAAGTTGTGTTTAAAATAATTGTTTTTGTGCACTGTTGGAAAAAGGGCAGCATAGGCCTTGGCATTTTGTACTGTCTGCAGGTGTTGGATTTCTGTGTGTGTTGGGGGGGATGTTTGCTTGCTAATGATCTGCATCTGAGGAGTTCTGAATCGATAAAAACACCTGAGCCCAGAGCTCGGCGTTCCTCCGTGAGGGAGTATGGCACAGGCCAGGATGGTGGTTCCCTCTGCTAAAGGTCTGGCAGGGTTTGAGTCTATGAAAATGTGTTGTCTTCTTTGGTGAGCCGTCACACCCCTACAGGACAGGCTGATAACTATGACTTCTCTGAAGCGCATTCTTCATTGTGACCTTGCTATGATCTGCCTTTCTAGTTTCCCTTGCAAGTTCCTCCTCAACGTGCCCTCGAAGGACTGGAATATCCCTGTGCTTAACCCTCAGAGCTGGCATTCTTTAAGTGATGTCATGAAACTCCAAATTTTTAGGTAACATCTCTCAGTGCTTAGGAATCCTAAATGTATACATAAACCCAACTTTACCCTTGAACTCTTGATATTTCTATTCAGACACACACACATTTCTCTACAATGAATAAAAGATCGCAATCGCAACCAGCAGAGTTGATCTTCATGAAAGAGATCTTCTCACTTGCAAACTGTTTATGTTTATATTGCTACTCTAGGAAATTGGGCTAAAAAATGAGAATATGATCTTTCTTTGTTCCCAGTAAACTTGGTTATATGAACCCTTTGGTTAAACCTAGAATTCAGTCCTTTAAAGAAGGAACTGTATTGAAAATTCAATCTCTGGTGTTTTCATTTTATAAAGTTAACTTCTGCTAACATCAAGTGTGTAGCATGAATGTGGTCTTTCGTCATTGATGGCAGAAGTAATCTCTAACTCCCTTTGGTCCAAACTTTACCCAGGATTGAAAGATATAATGTTAGTATTAAATTCAAGTTCTTGTATTTTCTATAATTTTCAATTTTCCAGGTGACTGATTACATGCTTCCAGAGTTACAGGAATGCATCCACTCAATATGTTGGAGTCTAAACAAATTAATGCTGTGGATTTTTATTTAAATGATGAGATAGGAAATGAATAAAAACTGATGCCTTTTGGGCCACACAGGTAGGTGACAGAATTAGAAAAGGGAGATGCTGTTCCGTGGTGCCGTACTTGGGCCTCATTGCACCTCAGTCACCACTAGGTATTTTTTTCGGTGGCAAACCTTTTGGAGTCCACATAAAAAAGATGAATTCTGATTCCTCCTGCTGCTGGCAACACAGGGATCAAAATGTGTGGTTAATTGTGGAAAATCGGAACCCATTGTTTTGACCAATCTGGGAACTCTTTATCTGGGTCAAAGAAAATAAGACTTTATAATAGCCCATGGGAAGAGTTTTCAACACGAATATTTATGGGGGAAAAGCAGAGGACCAACATGTGATGTTCACTTTGGACAAGGATGGAATCATGTTCTCGCCATGGTCAAGGATGGATGCAATCTTCCTACTAGAGAACATAGGTGTTTTCAGGAAAAATGAGGCTAAGGTACAAATTGAAAAGAAGTCTTGCCTACCATATGCAGGAGTAAGAGGTTACCTGACCTCTGTCTGAATGATCCTGGGATTTAATTAC
Source organism: Cricetomys ansorgei (assembly GCA_026225945.1). NCBI lineage: Eukaryota > Metazoa > Chordata > Mammalia > Rodentia > Nesomyidae > Cricetomys > Cricetomys ansorgei. Next base: position 34,312,780 of record JAMJFZ010000056.1, read on the forward strand.
GCAGGGAAGCCAGATCCAATTTACGTGTTGAACATTCTTATAGGGCTTTCAGAGGCAAAGTCTCTATTCAGAAGCCATGATGCTACTGGTGCATGAGGTGTGGTTCCAATGCTTGTATATAGCAAAAACACACTGGAATAGCAAATGGTTTTAAATGATAGGTAGATAGCATTAAACAATTCATTTGTGGCCACAAAAAGTGGTACCTTTTATTACATAATCAGCAAAACAGAATTTGGGATGATATAAGAAACCTGCCAGGCAGTGTGGTGCTCACCTTTAATGCCAGCATCTAGGAGGCAGAGACAGGTGGATCTCTATGAGTTCAAGGCCGGCCTGGTCTACAGAGTGAATTCTAGGACAGCCAGAGTTACAACAGGGAAACCCTGCGTCAAAAAGAAAAAAAGGAAGAAAGAGGAGGAAGAAGAGAAGGAGGAAGATGAAGAGGAGCAGGAGGAGGAGAAGCAGGAGGAGGAGGAGGAGAACCTCAGGCATGTTCACAAAACTGGAAACCTAGAAAGCTCCAGCAAGTCCCTGTAATATGAGGGGACTTAGGAACAAGAATGTACTTAGAGAAGAGTGTCTTCAGAATGTAGAGAAACAGCAATGAAATTTTCAGAAGGGTTGAACACTCCTTTAATTCTTCTAAGAACTCACTTTGGAAAGTAAAGTCATATACACAGCAGCTCTGTGATCTCCCAATCAGCTCTCTCCCTCCACAGAAGCAGCTCCAAAGCAGAGAACCTAAAACTGAGCGGGGCTTTAGGATTCAATGGGAAGATCTTTTTTTATTGTGATAATGAGATAAAACACAATGTCAGAAAAGGCACATGGGGTCAAGCCATTGCTTTGAGAGTTCCCCATGTATCTCCAAAGTTCAGATCCAACGTTCACAAGTCTCTCAGAAACTCAGCGGTGTGTGATCAAGTCCCTCAATGATTTTTCCACCTTTATCTTTTAGGACTCTTAGTCTCTTTAGTCTATGAAGTTCTCCCTGTCTAGAAACTCTTTAGTTACCAAATAGAGATAACTATAAGTTAAAAACCAAGGAATAGTTTTACTACTGGGTTCTTATATTGTTTTCCTATGGCTGCCATAACAGATTAGTACCAACGCCAAATGACAGATTGGTTATATAACCGTTTATGTCTGTAAAAGCCCGTTTTGCCACACAAGGTAACATTCTGAAGGGCAACTGGCGTCATGCTGTATTAACTTTGGGGCTCGTCTTTTTTGATCCCACTGCTCTAAATACTCATTAGTAATGCGCAGCCACATGAGTGCTGACCTTGGGAACTACTATCACCACAATGTCATAGATCATATATATGAACTCATGAACATTATTTCTTTCATCTGGTTTCAACGCATTTATTTCAATGGAATGTCCCAGGTGACAAGTTTCTCCCTAAAACTAACTAACTAACTATGACTAACAATTTGGACACCCATGTTTGACATTTTTGCTGGTTTACTGGCAGAATGATATAGGAGTATCATCTTACTCATTCAACAATATATTTGCTTGCATATAGTCTGTGGGAAAGCAATGGTATTCACTGGTGAGGCTAACAATCAAGTCTGATTTGTGCTCTGAAGTTTCCTTAAGTGCTACATAAAATGAGTGTTTGTAGGTCTCCTGATTCAGCAACAAAAATATTATATTTCTCTCTTTCCCTCTATTTCTCTGCAAGACATTGGTTCACAGTCCTAAGTTCCTCAGTGGCTTTAACTATGGGATAAACTTTGCACACAAAATAGTAGTTCAGAGTTTTCAGTGTTAGTTCAATCTCAAATTATTAAACATCTTGCAACAAGATGAGCTTCTGTGTCATTGTGTGTGTGTGTGTGTGTGCTTCCTCTGATTTCCCTCTGGGCTGCAGCTGGCCATAGCATCATATGTAATTTAGAATAACACAGAATTAAAAGAAGGACCTGTGGGTTACTATCAGAGAGAAATGTTCCCATAGAACATCTCAACAGGCTTCTCCTCTGGGATCTATCCTCAGAATTGATTTTCATGCTCAGACTGAATATGCAAAGGAGACATTAAACTAAGTCTGGCATTTAAAAACCTCTCCAGTAAGAGGCGACTTCTGCCGGCAAGAATCAAGTATAGTAAACTAGTTTAGAGCAAGGCGGATAAATGTCTGTGTAGTTTTATGGCATCATGTGAATGTACCACAGTTTATCTCTTACTCAGCTGCCGGCCATTGCTGCTGTTTCTAGTCCATGGGTAATATGAGCACTCTGGAACAGACTTGCAAACATCTCCCTTGTTACAAATATTCAAGAGTTTCTCTATAACATACAGCATACACCCAACAAGTAATGTCTTATTAATGAGAGCAAATTGCTTTTCAGTGTAGTACTATTAATTTACATTGCTTCCAGAAATGTATTCAGCCTCCTGTTTTCCTCAAGTTTCCAGCTGAAGTTGATATTACCACATTTGCATGTTTTTTTTCCCTAAGATGGGAAGGTTGAAAAGTATCCCCCTGTTTTGATTCTTACTGGTTCTTACTGGTTCTTATTGTTTGCCTTCTGTTAGAGTGTTCTTTTTAACTTTTCCATTTTCAATAGTTTACAAAGTAAATATATGCACACAAGCACACATATATATGTAAAAGAGATTAGATTTTTTTAAGAGAGAGAAAGAGAAAAAAGAGCCAAAAAGGAGGGGTGGATGATCTGGGAGGAGTTGGGGGAGGTGAAACCATAATCAGAATGTATTATATGAGAAAATCCATTTTCAATTAAAAAAGAGATTAGTGCCTAGGACTGCATGGGTCTTATTAACAATAGTAAAATCCATATCTGAGTAATTAGTCATGCCAAACCTACAAATAAGAAAAAGCAGGTAGTGTTAGTTCAGACCAGACTATGCCCTGCGGAACCAGGAGTGTTCCTGATACAAAACCCCTAACTGTGAATGTTATATTGCCTATGAAGAAAGAGAAGAAACAATTAGGAAACAAGCAGTGGGCCTTTGCTCCATCTGAGAAGGAAGAACAGAACTGGAAGGAGTGTGCAGCCTGGAGAGCCTGCACTCCTGTCCATAAACGTGTGCAGGGTAGAATGCTCAAAGGCTAGGAACATCTGCTACCAAGCTTATCAAACTATGGTGAAAAGACAGAATCTTGACTCTCTGACCTCTTTGTCCTCTGACCTCTCCAAATGTAGGTTGCAGCATACATGCTATACACACAGAGAGACACACAGATACACACACACACACACACACACACACACATAAACACACAGATACATACATACATTCACAGACACACACACACAGATACACACATACATTCACAGACACACACACATAGATACACACATACATTCACAGACACACACACACAGATACATTCACAGAGACACACACAGATACACACATACACAGAGACACACACAGATACACACATACACACACACACATAAACACACAGATACACACATTCACAGACACACACACATACACACATAAACACACAGATACACACATTCACAGACACACACACACATAAACACACAGATACATTCACAGAGACACACACAGATACACACATACACAGAGTCACACACAGACACACACACACACAGATACACACACAGATACAACATACACAGAGACACACACACACACACACACACACACACACACACGATAGCTGAATGAATAACTATAGCCAATATAAATTTGTTCTATAAGAACAATTGAAGATACCATACAGATGGACGGTTCTATGCAGAAAGCTGGGCCCTGTAAACTTGTCAGCATCAGCTAGTGGGTAACAATTCTCAGGGTACGGAAAAAGATACAGACGTAGGCTAAAGGAGAGTGGAAGAAGGCAAGCCTGAGTTGGCATGGCTACAGCAGAGGGTGAAGAGATGGGATCACTCAACAAAAGAACCAGCTTTTGAATTTCTGACCCCAGAGAATGTCAACCCACTCTGAGTGTCTCAGGTTGAAACTCCTCCAAAAGGAATATCTAGGAAATTTAATTTCCAAAACCACAAAAAGGATGCCCCTGTGTGTGTGTCAGAGTGGGGTGGTAGGGCAGTGCATCAGGTGTCTCTCCAGCCGTAGGCTAGCTATAAAATGCCACTTTGAACAGATTCATTTCTGGTTAAACTCTTGTAGTTAGTACCAGTCGTGAGGGTTGTGACATGACGTCTGCAACTGAACAATTTCTGAGCCAGAGGCTTGCAACGTCATGGTGTTTGTAAGGTCACTGTACGTAGGAGGGTGCGCGCTCAACAGCCCAGTGTACAAAACAGACGGTATTGCTGTCATCGCACGTTTCTTTAAAAAGCATTTCATATTTCATCTCTCTTTCTCTTTTATGTGGGGAACCTACATCTCAATCAATCCATCCTTTAATTACAAGCTGTTTCATTATTTCATTTCTTAATTTTTTTGCATTTTACTAAAAATGAAAAGCAGACGTCTTCCGATTTTAATTCTGTGCACTGGCATAATTTTTTAAAAAAATCTATTGTTTCCCTTTGCACCACAGAGTTCAGTAGGTTTTGCATATTTATGCTTAACAATTCTAAGATTCATGTTAAATTACTTCTGCTTTCCCATTCTTGAATAATTAAATGTCCATCCAGGCTTGGAATTCATTATACATAGGACGACAACTTGTTTCTCTCACTAGCTACCAACTGATAAAAATGTATATCTTATTTTTGAAGCCACTAATTAAGCAGTTGGCGTCTATAGAGATAGTCGTCCTCTACCAAGAGGAAATGCATTGCTTCCCTAGCCTTCTTGCATATCTGTTTTAAAAATGCCTTTTGAACACATTTAGAAGTGATAGGCTTTATTGATGGTGAGATGGTTCTCTTCCAGTTCATCTCTGAAAAGTGGCAAAAAAGAGCCTAGCCATGAAGGGAGAAACAAAAGTGATAGCAATGAAACAAAAACAATTTCATAAATATATGAAGAGAGAGAGAGAGAGGGGGGGGGGGAGAATATGTCCTGAAGGCATTAGAATTAGCAGAAGGGTGCCAGCAGGAATGTGTCATCTCCATTGGGAGGTCACAGGAAAGTGTGTGACAGTTTCTCTGTGATTCCTCTTCTCTGAGTTGGGAGATTAAGCAGACAATTTTGAGATTGACCTTCAACAGATGGGGACACTGAAAAGCCCAAGCTTCTTTCTCATAATTGTGGATGGGATTTCTAAGGAAAAGTCTCTTGTTACCCTGATTTCCACCTCACGTTTCAGTTATAGTGCACATGTCCCAGTGGCTGAAGATGATGGAAAGACAGGAATCCTGAGGTTGGCAGCAGTGAGGCATTTGGCAGCGTGGAAACAGTACCCAGGGCATGCATGCTAAATGAAGAATTCACATTTCCTACTGCTCAAATTTGAAATTCATATATTTTAAAGGCATCAGAGAGAAAAATCAAAGAGAACCTTGAGCAGATAAAAAGGCTAAAACACAACAACATGGATCTCTCTTTACAAACATAATCAAATCATCTTAGGATCAAGGATCCATATCCAAACAGTATTTTCATGCATCCTTGCATGAATTCAACCCAGCAAGCAAATCACAGACAAATGCCACAGATAGGAAAATGATTGTGCCAAGAGGGAGTGAGGGCGATTTGCATCCACAAGGAGGTGTTCTCTTATACCAGAGAGTGGGGAGAACAGTTTCCTATTTGGAAATTGGCATAGCGCTCCTGAGTCTTTGTCCAGGAAGATACCTCAGAGCAGAAGCATGGTGCCAATCCCAGTCACCACCTTCTCCATTGCCATGTATGTTCTGGAGTCCTTGATAATCATCGTGCAGAGTGGCCTAACTACAGCAGTGCTGTGCAGAGAGTGGGTGCACTTCCAAAGACTGTCACCAGTGGAGATGGTTCTCATTAGCCTGGGCTTCTCACATTTCTGTCTACAGTGGGCATCAATGCTGTACAACTTCTGCATCCTTTCTAGGCCTGCCCATTTTTTCTGGAAGATATCAATTGTCTGGGAGTTCCTGAACATTTTGACATTCTGGCTAACCAGTTTGCTCGCTGTCTTGTACTGTGTCAAGGTCTCTTCCTTCACTCACCCCATCTTCCACCAGATAAGGTGGAAGATTTTGAAATTGGTTCCCCGGTTGATACTGGGTGCGCTGATAACTTCTTCTTTGTCAGTCATCCCTTCTGTTATTAGATATAACATCGAGGTGGAATTAATCACCCTGGGTCATTTACCCAGAAACAGTTCTTCGATTGTAAGACTTAAAATGTTTGAACAGCATTTTTCCAAACCTCTTAAAGTAATTGGGTTTGGTGCTCCTTTCTTCGTGTTCCTGGCTTCTCTCATCTTACTCACGGTTTCCCTGGTCAAGCACTGGGGGCAGATGAAACACTATAACACCAACAACACCAGCGTAAAAGCTCAGCTCACTGTTCTGAGGTCTCTGACTACCTTCTTCATCTTCTTCACTTCCTACTTTCTGACTATCGTCATCGCTTTTATCGGCACCATATTTGATAAGAAAACATGGTTCTGGGTCTGTGAAGCTATCATCTATGGTTTAATCTGTATTCACTCCACGTCACTGATGATGAGCAACCCTACGTTGAAAAAGGTACTGAAACTGCAGTTCTGAAGCCCAGAGCCTTCCTGAGGGACGAAACACAGTCAACTCTCTAGGAAAGGGAGACTTTGCCTTGTTACAGTCCTCATCTGATATTGAAATGCATAGATGCAAACTTCATTCTCTTTCATGCCACCGGATGCCTGATTCTATAAAGCATCACCATTCCTGCCTGTCTTCTGGCCCACTTCTTTCTCTTCCTATCCAATGTCCTCACGTTGGTTTTGATTTTTCTCATGATTAGCCCACCTCTCCTTAGTTTTAGCTGCCTCTGGAACATGAGGTAGTCTATGTATGGGTATAGATACAGGAACTACAGAGTAATCAATTTTGAAAACATCCACAAGACATCTTTGTGCTTGAGAAATTCTTTGTAACTTCCCCATATAACAGGTATCATATACCCTTTTTCTTTACAGGGTCTGGTCTTATCTCACCATAACATATTTTTCTCTTCCTCTCTTTGCTTTTCATGCTGACTCGTTAGTAGCCAAGTCTCTTACTAATAACTAACTCTGCGTCCTTTTGTGTCTCAGCTTCTATCTATCCCAGACATTTTTAATGTAGTTCTCCTAAACACAGTCGCATCTCTTCCAGTATTCTGGTGACAATGTGGAGAACATAACTTTCCAACTTACACATATGGTGGACACATTTGGTGAGCTGAACTTCTGGTTCTTTCTAGAGAAGACTGATCCAGCTCTTGAAAGCATACCATCCTATAGAGAAAAGGATGTGGGTAACTCATGCTTGACTGTGAACTTAAAGCTTAGAGCCTTTGGATACTCTTTCTCTGGCGTCTGAAACTCTGACATGTCTTCCATGTTGAATCCATATTTGAAACTGAGAGCAAGAATGTAAGGAAAGTCTGAAAGTGCCACTAGGCATTTCTCAGCAGCATCACTGAGATTGCACAGTAAAGAAAGAAAGCATGCTGTCTCTCTTGAAAAGAGGAGCATCCCACACAGTCCAGGTATCACCTGAGCTACAGTGGTTCAACTGCAGCTGACAGTGGGATGAGAACTGGTAGATTTAGTAATGTCTCCTGAGCAGAGCCAAGCCTCACCTGAATGATACGGGGTGGAATAAACGTTAACAGCGTGACCAAGTCCTCTTAGGAATGGTTCTTAAGCTTCTAGACAGTAGGATTGTAAAAGTTTGGGATCCTTTCAGAATGGGTTGAAAAAGAGCCAGTGAAACTTGGATTATACCTTTGCTATTTGTATCTATATCCAGAAGGGTCCTTGCATGTTCCAAAGTCTCAGATAGCTGGAAGAAATAAAAACTGTTCTCTTTACATGTGTATAAATAGAGAACAAGCAAAAAGAGCCCCCTCGCCCCCACTCTCAAACTGAGATACTATTCCAGACACTGGAGAGTATTTTTAGTGTTCTCACTATCTTCCTTTGAATAGAGTGCAATGGTACACATGAGGTTGGCGTGTTAGAAGCAGCTGAAGGGATGAGGAAGTCTGAAAAAATAAGATAGAAACAGAAATGATGCTTGTCCTACATATTCATGCAACCCACTAGTTCCCAAAGAGACTTTACATACATTATCTCATTTCAAGTTGGAAGGACAAGTCAAGATCACCCAACCAACCCAGCTGGTAAATAGACCTAAGAAAGTTAAATCCACACTGACAACTAACTCTCAACCTAAAATAATTAAAACAGATAGGGGTGGCTTTTTAAGAGGGCAAAGGGTTTCAATCTGGAAAAAAAAAAAAGCCTCAGAAAAATAACAGGGAGAGTATGGCCAAGAACAAGGAAAGTCTTCTGAGAGCTTTAGTTAGCTTGGCACCAAGGAGCTAATGTGTTTCTGTTGTTCAATCTTCAATGCTGTACCTTATGTTGGGCTCACTATGCTCAGCAGAGAGTATGTTAGGAAAACTGGAATTAAGAAGGTTATGTTTCTAGGTTTCAGGAATAAATGTTCAGAAGCACATTGGTAGCATCAATGAATTTAGGAAAAATCCTGTGAGCATTGCAGGCATCTGTGAAGACATACACTATATAGACACTAAACTATTAGCAACTTGAAAGTAAACCTCTGTCCTTTATATAGTGCCCCAAGATCTTGGTAAGTGCCTGTAACACTGTAAGGGCCGCCAACAACGGTGAACTCCTAATTACGCCAATCATGGATTCTATTTATAATTAGACACACCCAGATTTTAGTTGCTAGAGAAAAGTCTTTCTCCTTTACCCACATTCCTACTAGGTAGATGAATGGCTATGGAAACTCCCATTGACATTTTTTTGCATTTTTCTGAACCTGGTAGTCAAGATATTCCACTACCTGAAACACCTGCTAAGTCTCAACTCCTGATAATTTACAATGTAAACCTCTGTGTTTGCATGAGACATATCTCTTCACTGCTTCCTGAATGCAGATATCCATGCACAGGGCGTTTGCATAGGCTGTCTCCATGCATAAAAAATGTGCTCCTCAAATTTACTGTCATTTACCTTTCCTATTCAGTATTCCCTTTCTAAAGGCATTTCCTATCTAGGCTTCAGACTATTCATGCTCCTGTATAAATACCAAATCTACCATAGGCTTTTGCCCCCCAAAATTATTCCTCTTTTTACTACATATCAATGAGAGCTTTGTCACATTGTAAAATTCTGCTTTCTAAAAGCGGGCCTTTGTAATAGTTCTCTATGCATAAGAAATTAAACTCCTGTTAAATGATGACAGTGAGGTGATCAATAACAAATCTGAATTCTGGAATTTGGAATTAAATAAATGTTATGTAATGTGACTTGTCATACTATCAATCTCCTGTACTCTGCTGGGAATGCAAAGATGGATGCGATCATCCTGTGTTCTTTCACAAAACTGAGTCATATATGCTGATGATGATACCCACGGTAGATCTATCAATATCTCTGATCGATTTTTGCTTTAGAAAAGCCTGTTTTGGGACCCGGGTGTTACTCCTCAGGCTGACAGTAGACTTGTTCAGAGGGTAGCTGCCTGTCTCTTCCTTACCAGGGAATGGGGGAAAGCAGAAGAACCCCTTATGTTCTAAAGACCCGGAGATAGCCTGCATTTCAACTCCCTCCCCTGGAGGGCACTAGAATACATCACCAAGCAAGAAACCCTTTTACTTTCTCGCACTTCCTTCAACTTGATGATCCTTCAGAAACAAGAAGAACGAAAAAGATATGGTAGGCAAGTGAGAAACCATCCTTTCCGTCTCTCCTGTTAACTCTCAACTTCTTAATCAGGCCAAAAGAGGTGATGAAATTAATTTTTACTTGGGTATGAGAATAATGTTTAGACTGATAATCTTAAAACCTTAAAATGAAAAAAATTACATAGATTCATAAGATTTATAATATTATCCATGGCTAAGAAAGGCTGATTATAGGAAAACATTTAGAATCAGAATATTATTGAGGTTTTTTTATTTTTTTCTTCTTGTGCTTGGCCAAATCATTAAGTTTGTTAAAAGAAGTTTAAATTTTGGTAAGATACAGAAGGTCTTGACTTTTTTTTTTCCTGAGATTGAGTATCAAGTACTGTGCATTAGATTTAGATCCTACTTAAAATTACCCCAAGAAATTATCATTTCTCAGAAGGAGCTAAGCCTAAGCTGAAAGCCTCTTTCAGACTACTTTAGTTTTCTATCTCCATGGTCATTGTGGCTCCCTATATCTGAATCCCTATGGAGCATCATGAAATCTGAGGCTTTGTAACAGAACCTTTCCAACCCTGGTAGAAAACCCTGAACCCGGGGTTCTACTCCCACTCTGTGCTGATGTTCATGTGTATATTTTGTGTGTTTTTCCATATGTTCTTGCATTTCTATTTAAAATTATGAATTTATTTTCAAAATTGGCTTTGTTGTTTTAAAGGGACACAAAGAGAGAGATAGATATAGAGAGAAGAGAGGAAGAAAGAGAGAGAGAGGCCTGATACTATCAAGGAAGATGGTATAAAAAGTACTTATCAATAGAATATTTTAATTGTTAACTATAAACCATTTTTAAAATATCTTCCAATTTTGATTTTGTTTCAGAAATGTAGATTAAGAAAGAGAATCTGAGGGATATTTTTCTTATAGACTCTAGAAGAATATACCCAATCAATATGGCATAACACATTTCAGTGACTCCAACTAAAGACAAAATTTCCAAACAGGAGAAGCACATTGTCATCTTTCTACAGGGAGCAGCTACTAGAACCTGGGACTTGTTTGTTGTATGCCAGCCAAGTCCCCAAATCTTAGGGCAACATATCTCCAAAACAGTTTTTTTTTCCTATTCGAATAAAATTTCCAAAATTGATACTAAGCGTGAATTTGCTAGCTTTAATAGGAATCATTGGATAAAAAATTTCAATGCCAAGTTTCCTAACTATGTATTTTGGATAATATGTATATAAAAATGGTAGGCTACCCATTGATTGGATGAAATAGATTTCTTATGGATGCATTATTTCCTTAAATTTTAATTTAAATGTTGAATTCTTTTTCAAAATAAATAAGGAAATGAGTGTCTACTTTAAAACTATGTTAGATGGAACTGAATTTCAGCCAATGTAGTCAAAATGCCTGAGAATAATCACTTACATATTTGCAGGGGTAAGTAACTCTTCAGATTTAAGTTTAAAACTGGAAGAAAGATAAATTTCACGGGCTTTCATTCTTAAAGCTAAAGATAGGCTGTGTAGGTAGCTATTTCTGGGGATGTTGGCAGATCACTGTTGTCAGTGCTTGAAGGTTTGCATGAGGCTCACTCCAAGAACTTGGGAATAAGGTGGGCTTCTGATATGAATCAGGAAATCAGCCCTCTTCGCCACTTCTTCTCTAAATGTAACACTCTAAGAATCATCCAGAAAATGGGTGGTCCAATGGTTCTTCATAAAATTCAGGATATCCATGCTACATAGAAGGAGAAGTGAGTCAGTTTTAAAAAGAAAAGAGAAAACAATTAAACATTTCACAATCAGATAAACAGGTAACACACACTTAAGCCAGGTCTGTGTTTGTCAGTTCCACCCGGGGAAGGAAATGTGTGGTCAGCTCACTTGAAGACATCTAGTCCTACTGACAAGTTCTCCATGCTGTTACACACTGACCTCGGGTCCCATCAATCTCTCCAGTTTTTATTCTGCTCACCCCTTCACCCACTTAGACCTGATTGTTACTTTTCATCACATGTGATGGTTACATTCAGGCACAAAAGTAGCTGTGAGTGGAAAATTCCATAGCCTGTAACAAGTCAGTTACAAAATGAAAAGCATAATGTGTGAGGAGACGCAGCAAGACTTTGGTGCCCGGGCTTATAATACTGTGATTGATGTTTTTAACTCAGATTGATCAAAACCTTTGTTATCACAACGAGAACATCCTAACAAAACCACAAGACCAGAAAAGCAGTACCCCTCACGGTACCTCTATGGGGTAGCTCGTTCTGATGCTTAATAAACATTGATGGATTGTGATACGGTGTCATTTTCTGACACCTCCACACCCACTGAGTCTTCTTGACATGGACGTGCTTCAAATCACATGGCTTGAATTTAAATAGAAACTTCCTTGGCATCTTTCACCCTGCGATGGGTCTGTTCTCCGCAGACCTTATTCTTGTTTCCTTTAGCTTTCTTGAGATATTATTTGGGGAATAATCGTGGTGGTGGTTTAAATGGATATTTGTGTTTGTCTGTGTCACTGTTCTCAGTTACAGGCAATAAAATCCTTCCTCCCTTGTTTGGCAAGGGAGAAATTGCAGCAATTCCTTGGACACTATATAAGGTTTCAGAGGATGCTAGGTAAGTGGACAAGACAGAAGCAATGTATCTAAAAGAATAATTAACCACACCTCAGATTGCTATCGCTGCTGTGTCTGCCCCTCCACATCCATGATGTTTGGTGCCCGAAAGCAGACTTTTTCACATGGCAGCTGTCCAGGGGCATCTAATTCTGCTGTCTTGAGGTTGAACATCACCTATACTGCCTCCATTCCACACCACTGTCTCCCTGCTTATACACGTCTGGTGGGTACCTCTATTTCACTTACCCTAGGTCACACAGAATCTTAGCAGCTTAAGGCTGCTCTATGTGTCTGGCCAATGTCCTGATTAGCTTTTTGGCCTCCAGCGGAAAGTCAAAGAAATGAAATAAAAAAGGTATAGACTAAGATAAAGACAAATCTTTCCCCAGCTTTCTTATGAAAATACATATAATCTGCTATTTAGATACCCACGTACTTCCCATGTATATCACTGTTGTTCCATAATAACGGATGTGCAACATCTATACACCTGGAATGGTTTTGGAAATACATTAAGAAAATTCTCCAAAAATTTATAAGCCTGAAAAATATTCAAAGAAGACAAAAATAATTAAGTATGGCTACCTTAGAATTTATTATAACCAAGGTCTCGAACTCTACTAATTTCAAGGCTATGACACAAATATGTATTATGATGGCAAGCTTGATGGTACAGGCTGTCCTATCACCCTACCATTGTTTAAATTTAATGGTGAAGAAGACAAGACTATTAACTGTAGTAAATGAATTTGATTCCCCTCCCTGACCCACTTCTCCAAGTCAGTACAGTTTCCAGTTGTATTAGCTGCTAACAGCGCATAGGTGTTCCCTTTCTTGAAAGAACTGCCAATGAACAGATTGAACTGGAAAATTATCGTCAGCCCATAGCACTGCTGTCTACAAATAATGATGCTATTACTAAGGTAGAGTAGAGGAAGAAATAAACAATATTTGTGCCTACAAATGGGTACACTATTCCTTCCTCTGGGGTGATACCTCTTCTGCTTCTGCCCTACCACAATTCTCAATTGTGATCAATTCTCACAACCCTTCTCTCCTGGGAGGAGTCTGTTCCCTTCTCTGCACCAGACTATGCAGTTGTCCTGGGTCCTTGACTCTGTGATGAGTTTAGGAAAGTTGTGACCCCTTTTCATTTATTAAGGTCTTTCTCATTGAGGGATAAAAGTACATACTTACTAGCATTTTATAACCTAGGAGTAAGCATCTGCATAAGAGTAATTTTTTTTTAATTCTGCATATCTAAGCCCCTAACACATGCAGTAGAGAGGAGGAAAAAATAGAGGGAAGTGATCAGACTAAGATATTTTAGAATATGAATTTCTGAGTGTGTGAAAACTCACAGAATCTTAATCTCAAAGGAAATATCAAAAGACATCTATCTTAGTCTTGAGATCTTCAAACTCTGTCCTCTTTTGCTAAAATTAAATCTCAGTCCTCATGCTGCTGCCTAGGGAAGATGCTTCTAGCTAATTCAGCATGGCTTCTGCAATGCCTCACCAATCAGGATAGGCTTTTCCCCCCTTCTGGAATCATGAAAAGCACGTGTGTAGTTTTTTTCATTGAACAAATAAAAACTATGATACTGAGATTGTTTTCAAATCATATACCCCTTTTCTTATTCTTGTTAAAACACCACATGGAAACAAGGGAAATGGCTCATTGAGTGGAGTATTTGCTGTTCAAGCGTAAGTACTAGAATTCAGATCCCCAAAACCTGTGTAAGACCTAGACAGGCCTGGCAGGTATATAATCCTAGCACTGGAGGGGTAGAGGCAAGGCATCCTGGGAGAAGATGGCTACACAGACTAATTGGAATTTATGAGCTCCAGCTTCAATGAAAGACTCAGCTTCAATAAAAATTGTTGTGGAGAATAAAAGACACCTGTTGTCCACTTCATGCCTCCACACACAGGTGCACATAAATGCACAGGTGCCTGCCTGCAACTGTGTGCAGTCACACAGGTGAGAACACACACTTACCACACCCATACACACAAAAACACAGCAATAATAACGAAGCATCCTTTGAATTCACTTGCTTCCCTAGTTTGAATGTATTTCATCTATCCCCAAACATCTAACAAATAGTTAAATTTTTTGTATATATACAAAAAAGAGAGAGGGAGAGAGGGAGGGAGGGAAATTTGTTATATATCAAATTATATAGAAAACTTCCAAGTTCTTACAGACATTGAATGTCAGTGGATTAGTTGTAAGCAGAGGAAGTTATAAAAATGGCAGATTCAAAGATGCAAGGCCTGAACTTCTTTTATGAGGAAAAGATTAAAAGATGGATTGCATCAAGCAGAACTGGTCCTTTAAGGATTCATGATACCTAAGACAAAGATGCCAAGTACCAAATAGACAGAGAGATTATCAGCAGTTCTCAACCGGTGGGTCATGACCCCTGTGGGGGTTGAATGACCTTTTCACAGGGGTTGCCTACGACCATCTGCATATAAATAATTACGTTATGACTCCTAACAGTAGCAAAATTACAGTCATGAAGTAGTAACCAAAATAACTTTATGATCTGGGGGGAGGGGGTCACCACAGCATGAGGAACTGTATTAAATAGCTGCAGCACTGGGAAAGTTGAGAGCCACTGGCTTGGATAACAATGCAAGTGTAAATCATTCACCTCTGCTTTCTTACCAGAGGCAAAACCCACGTGAAGAAGAAATAAAGGGCACCTACAAGAGACCTAAAGAGTAAAGCCCACTTTGTTTCTGCAGTTATTAAACGCCAAAGAAAAAGGCCTACAATGATTTCCACTGACAGTGAAGTCTGACCTGGACACAATACTACCTGGACTTCCCTTGTTGGAAGAATGATCTGAATTTCGATTAAAAAAAAAAAAGACTAATACAAAGGAAAATTTTTCTTATGTGCTTTGTTTGTTTTTAGGTTTGTTTTTTGCCTTACTGGCATTGGCAGCCCATGGGCTCATGAATGTGGAGCAAGCCCAGAAAGTGATCGGCTTTTTTTTTTTTTAACTAATCGTGTGTGTGTGTGTGTGTGTGTGTGTATGTTTGTGTGTGTGTGTGTGTGATGTACGTGTGTATATGCGTATGTGTGTGTATGGTATATATGTGTATAATGTGTGTGTATGATACATATATGTGTATGTATGATGTACATGTGCATAATGTGTATGTGTGTATTTGATGAAGATGTATATAATATGTGTGTGTGTGTGTGATGTACATGTGTATAATGTGTATGTGTGTGTGATACATTGGATGTGTGTGTGACAGATATTTATATTGTGTATGTTAGCATAGCTGCACACTCTAGAGTATGCTGGTGGAGGTCAGAGGACAACATCTCAAGTTGGTTTTTGCCTTCTACCTTGCTTGAGTTGGGGTCTCTATGGTGGGTTGAATAAGAATGGACTTCATAGGTTCATAATTTTGAATGCTTAGGAAGTAGCACTATTTGAAAGGTTTAAAAGATGTGGCCTTGTTGGCGGAAGTGTGTCACTAGAGTGGGCTTTGAAGTGTCAGAAGCCCAGGCCAGACTCAGTGGCTCTCTTTCTTTCTGTGCCTGTGGACACAGATATAGAACTTTTAGGTACTTCTCTAACACCATGTCTGCCTGCATGTCTCCATGCTCCCACCATGATGAAAAGGAACTAAACCTCTGAAAATGTAAGCAAGTCCCAATTAAACACTTTTTAAATAAGAGTCCTCTTGGTCATAATGTCTCTTTACAGCAATAGAACACTAAGATCATGTCCTTTGCTGTTTCTGCTGCTCTGGGGACTCTAGGTTAGACCGCTTGTGAGATGCTGGTTATCCTCCTGTCTCAGCATCCATCTCCCAGTAGCAGGGCTGGGATTCTAGAAAGGTGCTATAGCTTCCAGCTTTTAATTTGGGTGCTCGGGATCTGAACTTAGGTAGTTAAGAATGCTCTGAAAGCAACTTTATCCAGTGAACCATTTTCCTGGTTCTCAGAATGTGAATTTTTTAGCAAAGCTTATGGAATTCTCTTGGTCAGGATTGCTGGGGGAAAGTCTGAGAATAGTCTCTTCATAGTCTCCCTAAATATAACTTTCATATTATTAACTAATCTTTTATGATGATGAGGTCACAATAATTCTGATACTTAACACTTAGATACTAAATACAAGGATCTCTGTGCATAGCTTCTTAAGCTGTAGTTTCCTTTCTTAAGATATAAACAAAAGAAACTCAATATTGAATTGACTTTGCAGTAAGTAAACTTTAGTGAGACGATGACATCAACTTAAAATGTTTTAGTTATTTTTGTTCGAATAATGTCCTCAAGAAAATTATTCAGGGAAAAGAATTTTCCTCTAAAAACAAATTATTCTAATGCTTATAAAAATTATATGAAAGGAAACAAATAAATAAATGTACTCATGAATACGTGACTGATTGACTCACTGTTCCAAACCTCCTGAGATACATTTCAAGTTGCTTCTACTTTGATATTCCTTTTTATTCTTCAGTGGGGGTGTATTTTCTTTAGATATATTTTTTTTTAATGAGAACATTGTTTTATGGGAAAACAAAAGACACAGAGGTGTAGTTTTAATCGAAGAGAAAATGATAAAAACCCAGAGTTTACATTACTAACACTAGAAAGACCACATGGATTAATCTTCAGAGACAATTAAGAAAAAAGGAGACGACATCAAGTTGGTAGGAGGAGGCCATGACAGGTATGAGAGAAACTGAAGAGGTTAGTAGACAGTAAATGTGATCAAAGTACACATACATACATGTACAATACTCTAAAACAATAGATAACCTTTTAATGTAAAAGGAAATTGAAAATAAATTACTAACCCTTCAAACACAAATAGTTTACACAACTAAATTTTGCCAAAAATTTTTCAATACATCAACAAGAGATCCAGAAAACTAGAAAGAAATGGAAGTACCATTATTTGTAGATGAGTCTACTGTAAATCCACGTATCAAGCAAAAACCCTGACACATGATAATGGAACCAAGTATAAAAATAGAGAGATACGTAGACATGTTACAAGTGAGTAACAGAAAATTTAATGGCAGGTCACATATATAATAACTGCTCTGCATTATCAGGAGTAACTGACAGGAAGTGCGCAGTGTCTGTATGAATCACCCGAAGGTACTCCTGAAGTGCATGAAAGAAGCCCTGGATGGATGAAGACACATTTCTCATTTCAGAACAAAATGACTCATATATTTTTGAATTAATATAATAATTTTTCCATAAAAATGTGCTCAATAGTTTTTTAAACTAGATAAGCAGTTTTTACAATTTATGTGGTAAGTTAATATCCAGGAATAGTATTTTTTTCTTAATTCTGAGGAGAGTGAGGAAAGTCATAAGAGGAAATAATTCTTCAGATAAGAAAACCTACCACAGGGTTGAGGACCTAGCACAATGGTCAAGCAGTTAGCTGACATGCGTGGAGCCATGAGTTCAATACCCGGCACAGAGCAATAAAACCTGTGACAGGAAATAAATAATGAGCTCTAGGATCATTTACATTTAAAAAATCTAGAATTATTTTCAAGTATCTGAAAAAAATAAGATTGTAATTCTATCTTAAATTATCTGGAAATTAACAAATTGCCTCTGGGAAGAAAATTTAACATTAAGGCTTTGACAATTTACTTTTTCATTATATATCTTGTTTCTTTTTCAGTTTTGTGCTATGATTATTTTCAATCTTAAAATTTTTTTTAGAAAAAGCACAATTTTAATTATACATACTCATTTTCAAAAATGTTTAAAAATTAAAACAAAATTAATTGCTGTTCCATTTCTCAGAGTTAACACAGATATAAAACTTTCATTTGCTTCTCTTTTTTCTCTTCATGATGTACAATTCACAAGCAACATTTATTATATGGAAATGAACCAAAGAGGCAGAACTTATATCTCTACATGGTAAATGGGAAAGGGAGGACCAGAGGGGACAGAAAAGGAATGGGTGGGAATTGAGGAAAAGTTAAAAAGTTTCGTATTATTATTATTTACTACCTAAGATGACTGTATATTTCCAACACAAAAAGCTGATGAATGATTAAACAAATAGAAATACTCTTTACCCTAATTTACATACGGTATAAATGTATCTGCCTGTGATGCCTGGGTCTCTGCAGAGTTCCATGATGCCTGTGGGAGGCCCTGGTGCCTGCAGGATGTCTGGGTGCCTGCTCAATATCTGGGTCCTTTCGGAATGTCCGGGTGCCTACAGGAGACACTGATACCTGTGGGAGGCCCTGGTGACTCCTGGATGACCAGGTGCCTGTGTGATGTCTGGGTGCCTGAGGGATAACCAGTTTACTGTGGGAGACCCTGGTCCTTGTGGGATGTCAGAGGGGCTGCAGGATGCTCTGATGCTTGCAGGATACCAGGGAGCCTACCCAGTGTCTAGGTTTGGGCAGTGAGGCTCACCTTCAGGTCAAATTCTGTCCTGTTTTTTCTAGGGCTAGTATGGGCCAGGTCAAAGTCCATAATCATAGCAGCCTTCTTCCTCCAAAGACCATGGTGAAGCCTACCATACATGCTCCTGACACACAAGCTTGACTTCATCTTCTTTTTTTCCCTTTTGAGGGCACAGGGGTAGGAGGGTGGAACAGAGAGTAATGGGAAGAGGGTGTTATCGATATACATTGTATGGAACTCAAATTATTAATAAAAGTATTATAAATCAATCAATCATTAATAAATGTATCAAGTTATCATAATGTACACCATATAGATATAAAATAGTACCTCACCAATATATAATAACTCATGTGTAGTCAGCAATTTAGTATTACAATATAATATACAATGCAATAAATATAACATTTTTTTTACAGTCTATCATATTGTGAGGTCTCAGAGTGTCTATAGAGTAAAAATGAACTGAAGAAGAAAAGAGAATAATTGTGAGAAGGGTCGTTGCTGGTTGGATGTTAGCTTCATACAACAGAAATATAAGGAGTGATTAGAATTGGCTTTTTAAATAGTTCTGTTTCTAAGTCATTACTCTTTAAAACAGACTTTCTATGAGACCAAACCATAGCAGTCTTACAGAGTTTTACTTATGTGTGCATTTGAGTGGGTGGTATACACAGGCATCTCTTCCTTGGTAAATATTCATATAACTTGATTTTAAAAATAGTATCATAGAAATATGTATGACTTCACCTCTCTCATAGTTAAAAATAACTTTCTGAAACTATCAGGGTAAAACCCTAATGATGGATGTTGGCCACCAGACAATCCTACTTTCTGACAGAAAAATATGGTGTAGCCAGCCCCCTGTTCCGCAAGACCCAAGGGTGTTGACCCTGTGAGGAGTAACATTCAACATGCCCTTCCCCTGCTCCAGCAGCCAGCTGCAGGCCTCCCAGTCAGGCACATGGGTCACGTAGACATTGACGAATCTGCACAGCTACTGATGCTCCTTCAGGATCTGAAGAGCCATGGGCCCACCCCAGGCTTGAGAATGTCAAGGACTCGTCTCTGAGATAGGTTTTTCCTTGCTTTCTCCCACACATGGTAACAATATCCAACCTTCTACTCAACCCATCCTGGACATACCATTCTGTCTCCCTTTGTATGTTGCCAGATCTTAACTGTTAGCACCTTAGGATTCTCTGAGAAAGTCAGAGAGGGCCAATGTAGAGGACCACTTGGAAAATGTTTTTGTTATTTTGGTTTCTTTAAAAACACAAAATGGCGATTGGATTAGGTTCACGTTCCCATCGTGGTAGAGTTGTTGACGAGTCAGATTTGGAATGCTTGAGGCAGGTGGCTATAATTTGGTTGGGTACAGTCCTTCTGGCACCTGTAGCTTGTCTTTGGGATTACATGCTGCATGGGTTTATGGGAACTTCTGGCTTAGGGCATAAAAGGTCTGAAGCCCCGAGAGTCAGGGTGGGCATTGGTTGGTGGTTTGTTGGTTGGGTTGCTGTCATTAGTTAGTGTGAGAACAAAGATTGGAGAGATTTGAGCTTAGGGCATCCTAAAAAGAGGCTGTGAAGATTTCTACCTTTCTCTCTTTCTGTATTAAGGCTGCTTGTAAAAGCAGTGAAGATTTCTATCTTTCCTTTACCCTCCTTAAATTGAGGGTAAAAGATTGCAGGGTACAGATAAAGGCCAGTGAGAATTGTTGACTGTCTTCTACAGTTAAAGAAAGAGTTGTACTTTTAAAATGCATTTAGCTTGAGGGATAAACAAGACCCTACTTTTATCTCCAACATTTTTGTGTTGCATACCTTAAAAAAAAAACCTTAATTACTCTAATTACATTTTAATAAGAAAACTCACTTAGAAATTCTAGTTTTAATTAAGCGCTTACTTTTAGTTGATTTAGAAAATGACTGTGACATCTAGTGTTCAGCTGACAAATTATAATACTCCCCATTAATGCAGTACCAATGCCTTTGGCCTAATGTTTTACCTTCTGCCTTTCAAGTTGTTATGTGGGGAAAAGGTGCATGTACTTTTATGTTTTGAAAGTTTTATTTCATGCCAAATGCAAGTTTTGGAATTCAGTATGCTTTGTATTTTCCATTATATTATGAACATCTTCTGGGTCACTAAAATAACATATTTTTTTTTAATGATTGCTATTATAAGAAATAAGTGTATCTTGCTAACCTCTCCTTTCCCTATTATAATCAGGCTGTGTGAATTAAGAAATTCAACTTTAGAGGCTGGCGAGATAGGTCAGTCCGTAAAGAGCTTGCCCCAAAATCATGCTGATCTTGGTTCAGAACCCCCTCACTCAGGTAAACTCAGGGGTGGGGAACAGAAGAAGAGCCACATCTTGCTAGCCAGAAAGCCTGAACAACTGCAGGTTCAATGAGAGATCTTATCTCAAAAAATAAGCTGAAGAGAGATTAAAGAAGATACCCAATGTTGACCTCTAGCAGAGAGACAGAGAAAGACAGAGACAGAGATGACAGAGAGGAGTATCCCTTCTGCTAAGAAGAGGAAACTTTGGGCCAGCAAACGGAGACTAGGGGAGGGTACTTGTCTGGAATGCTTGGACACTTCTCCCAGGAGACCAGTGTTTAGGGTGGCTGTGGATTCCAGTGGAGACCTACACTTCCTAGAACTCTTTCTCTAGAATAAGTCTGAGAAAGCAACCTCATTAGCACGAACGTGAAGAAACCGCTTGCTAGCCATTCACCTTCATTGTCTGAGAGCAGCAGTGGCCAGGTGTGTGTGTGTGTGTGTGTGTGTGTGTGTGTGTGTGTGTGTGTGTGTGAGACCTGAGGACAATAGAAAACTGTAGGACTACCTTCCACTAGAAGAAACACCATCCAGTCCTGGGGTAACATGAGGCTGGCTGTAGTCCTTTCCTCTGTGACAGATGACAGCTAGACACTAATTGTCTTAGTTGTGGCTTCTATTCATGCGATAAGACACCATGTCCGAAAGCAACTTGGGAAGGAAAGGGTTTGTTTCATCTGACACTTCTAGGTAGCACTCGATTTTTGAGGGAAGTCAGAACGGGAGCTCAAGCAGAGCAGGAACCAGGAGGCAGGAACTAATCCAGAGGCCATGGAGCAATGCCGTTTAAAGGCTTGTTCCTTGGGGCTTGCTCAGCCTGCTTCCTTACAGCACCCAGGACTGTCCACCCAGGGGGTCACCAACTCCTGCGGGAGAGGCACAGCCACATCAGTCACACACCCCTCCCCACCCCCACCCCTACCTCCACCCCAGTCAATCAAGAAAAGGCCCATGGATCAATCTTGTAGAGGCATTTTCTCATCAGAGTTTTCTCTTCCTGAATGACAGTTGTGTCAAGCTCTCATAAAAACTAGCAAGTTCAATCATCTAACAAACTAATGTCTTTCCAGGGCTAAGATTACTCATTATTAGTTGTAAACAAACCCACGAAAATACCATACCTTCTTATATTTTATCATTTCGGTGATTTCTAATCTGTTTTTTTCATTTTTGTTAATAATGTTTTAAAATTTTAATGAAGAACATTGGCAAAAAATATTTTGTGCAGTTCAAATTCATAGAAATTAAAGTCATAGGGTCAGAGGACAATGACTCCATTATGACTTATTTCTACTACCAGTATTTCTCCAGAAAGATTAAACAAGTTTAAAATCTCATAACCAGTACATAAAAATAGTACTATACCAATCTGAGTATTTTCTTTTTTCAGTGTAGTCCCTCTCTTGACATAGGAAATATGGTATCCCACCAATGTTTAATTAATACTCTTTCATTATTAATGTGAAACGCATATTGTTTGAAAAACTATTTGCTGCATAAAGCAAATTGCCTGTTCATGACCTCATTTTACTTTTCATTTGGGTGATGGGGTATTATCAATTTCAAACAGCTCTGTGTCAGTCACATTTCTCGGTGCTGGAACAAAATATCTGGCAAAAGCAAATTCAGGAAGGAAGGATTTACTTTGGCTTAGAGTTCCAGGATTCAGGACATCACAGCAGGAAGTCATTCCAGTAGGAAGTTGAGGCAGCCAGACATCTGTCTGTTGTCCAAAGCAGAGATGGTAAGTAGCATTTCTCGACTCCCTTTCTGTTTTGTATACTGTCCAGAACCACAGCCCCTAGAATGGCATTATTCATTTAGGATAAGATTTTTATACCTCAATTAGTCTAACCTAGAAACTCATTCACAGACATGCCCCGAATTTTGTTTCCAGGGTGATTCTAAATCCCATGAAGTTGGCAACCAAGATGAATAAACACAACTCCACTCTTGTCAGCCTGACATTGGCTTTTAAGCCTTTCCTTTATTCCTTGTCCCCATAGGTTGACAGTCATGTCATAATGCAAAATGTGTTCAGTACTACTTAAAATTACTCACCGTTTTGAAAATTGTTCAAGCACTGTTGAAAGGTGGAAAGTCCGACTTTCTTCTAAGATTCAAGAAAGTCTCTAAACTATGAGCTCTTAAAAAATTCCATACTATTGATATGTAATAAACATGCCTGCCTTAGAAGGGAAAGATGGGGGCACAGCGAGGAAAACAAGACCGAATCAGCATATGGACGAGATCATCTGGACTCCAGGGGCTCGGGCAGGCTGCCCGGGTGCTTCTGACTACAGCAGATACGTCTTTCTTTCGTCCTGGGCTCCACTCTATACATGCAGGTTTCCTCAGTGGGCATCCCATGGCCCTGTTTCCCCACAAACTAGTTCCCAAAACCTAAGAACCACATGGCCAAGTTTATCATGGCAACACCCCCAATTCTCGGTACCTATTTTCTGTGTTAATTGCTTTCTCATTACTGTGACAAAATGTCTGACAAAAACAGCTTAAGGTAGTATTAATCCCACCGGGCAAGAATAAGACCACTACCACAATTTTTGAGTTAAATTTTTTTCGAGTTAAATTTTTGAGTCAAATTTGAAGCAAGCTTTATTCAATACTAGTCAGGATAATAGATTCTGGCCTGGGTCCTGTAAATCCCACCAGCTGAGAATAAAACCATCACCATAGTTTTGAGCCAAATTTAAAGCAAGTTTTAACTAAATTAAGCAAATATTGGCCCAGGAAGATGGACTCTGACCAGGACCATTCTCAGGTTCTCAAGGAGAAGTCCTGCCATGTCTAGAGTTCCCACAAAATAGCACCCAGTCATGTGGCACAGATGCTTAAAAAGGCAGAACCTATAAGGATACATACTTCCCACCAGGTCCAATCAGGAGCAAGTATATCCTGATGTACTTCCTGTGGGCTATCTCCTGCTTACAAGTGACTAAGTATATCCGGTGCATTTAGATTAACCAGATGGAATCTACACAGCCCCTACCCAACATTCAAGGAGGTTATCTGTACTTGGGCAAGTGGAGATTACAAGATTATCTCTCTCTGTATCTCACATCAATAACCCACCCAGCAATCTGGGAAGTTATCTGCCTTTTTGTTTTATAGATATCTTAGGCATGGTAATTAAAATTAAAACATAACTCTTGGTCTACAGTCCATTCCCAGGATTCCCAGAGAATAGTCATGACTGACATTAGTTAGGGGCTTATAAAGGCAAATAGGGCTAAGTACTTCCAGCCTTTGTGCAATCGGGGCCAGCATGCATCTTACCATGTTTCCTGCCCACGTACCTACCACCTACATATATGACCAAACACATCCTGTGCAGTTAAGAAAAACAGTTTTATTTATAGACCTGAAAACAAAAACACGTGGCCTGTTAACTTACATGAACAGCCCCCAGCATTTCAGAAAGATATCTGCCCTTGGGCAAGTGGGGCTTACAGGAGAGAGGCATTTGTGTTTTATTAGGCACAGTCATTAAAACTTAAATCATAACTCTAGCTCTCACATTAGGAAGGGGTTATTTTGGGTCACAGTCGCAGGGTCTAGTCAACCCAGCGAGAGTCCTGCCAGTAGGAGCTTGAGGTGGCTATTCACCTGTGTCTGCACTCAGGACATGAGGGCTAGGAAGGATGCTTCTCCCTTCTATATGATAGACAGGAGATCTCTTCTCCTTTCTGTTCATCCCCAGCCCACAGAAGAAGCATTTAGGGAGACTCTTAACTTTCTCAATTAAGTTAATCTAGAAACTCTTCACAGACATGCCCAGAGGTCTGTTTCCAAGGTGATTCTAAATCCCCATGAGTGTCTAATTATTATATTATATATATATTATATATATATATATATATATATATATATATATATATATATATTCCTTCCTATCTCTACCACCCCACCCCTCCAGCCACACCACATTTATCAAGTACAGGATTCACACATGCTGACAGACTGCGCATTCTCCCAAGTCATAGACACCCAATATCACCTCTTAAGCTTTGCCTACTTACTAGTCTTACATTTGCACAGAGAGGTTTGTCTTATGAGAGAAAGAACCAGGGGACCGAAAATGATGGAGAAAGTAAATGACGGAATAGTAAGGCATATTCGCCTAAGTATTCGCCTAAGAAAGGAAAGCCGTATATAAATTTTGGTCTTCAAGATCTTGAAAGACTGATGGCACGGTTCTATTGTTATAAAATTTGAGAACTTGGGTAGGTCTCTGAATCTTCTGGCTCAAAAGTTTTAGTTAGTAGACAAAGTAACAGGCAGTAACAGAGATTAGAACACCTGCTATAAGAACTCAGGTAGTTGGTGGTGAATCTAGAATTAGAACTTGGACCGGTGGCATTTAATTGAGATACTATTTTCTCCTACACATACAGCTTTAACAGAGCTTATTAGCCCTACTATATGTCATATAAGTCTGGTGTTCTCAGAATTTCATTTCTAGGATTATCATTACTACAATATTAAAGCTAAGCATTCACCATTGTTAGAATATAGAAACCCTGTTATATTCAGCCTGTACTGGAAATAATCTATGTTCATCTTATGCTAACTAATCTGGAATTCTTTTTCTAGTCCATAAGTAGCTAAAAAGACACTGCTCATATTAGTGGATATGACTCCTACTCCTTCAAGGTCAACTTTGGACTCCGCCCCTTGTTTCTTTGATGACTTTAAAATGGGAAGCCCTACCACACACTTAAATTTAAATTAGCATATAAAAATGCAGAGCCTTTTTTGAGGCTATTTCCTCCATGGATCTTTAATTCTCCAATACTGCCTTTTGCTTTGTCTGCTTACATGAGAATAAAAATCAAAAGTTCTACCTTTGACCCTGGGAGGAAATCTGACATTCTAAATTCCCCAAATATTTCATATTATCGTCTTGTCTCCTCCTTTCAAGAGTTCAGCTGTGCTTGTCAATCATCTAGCCAGGGGTTCACCAGTCCCCATTCTCCCATCCCCCATTGGCACAGGAAACCTTATTTGCCTAAAGACTTGCTAAGGAGAAGGGAGGACTAATTATCCCCTTAATGAGATAATATGCTTATCTTCCTTCCCTGAGGGCAGATGGGCTGCTTCTATGAGGCAGCACCTTAGACCCTGCTTGAACTCAGAAAAAACAAAACAAAACAAAAAAAACAAACACGTAACTTCCGCTTTTTCTTCTCTCTTTTTCATTTGGATGCTGACCAGGCCTGAGTATGCTTTCCCAGACATTCTGGTCTTACTTGAGGGGAAAGATTACGTACAGTAAATTAATACCCTACTAGGTGGATATGTGTAATAATCTAAAGCTGAGTGTTCTGATTAAAATTGCCCAAACTCAAAACTTTCTCTAGAAAATGCATTAAAATTGTAAAGAAGGCAGAGAACGAAGCATAAGACAAAGATAAAAAGGAGAAAATAGCATTGGGGAAGCTGTAGCACGCGGTAGTTGAAAGCTGAATCCTAAACCGGCGATATGTAAAGCCAAGCAGCCAACCAGATGACGCCACGTGAAATTTTGATGAAGTATGCAGGAGAGATGGAATCCAGTTCTGCGGTCTACAGAATCTAGAGGGTAACTGAATGAGGACGCTGGCGTGGCCAAGACAGATAATCCCAGGAAAACTGCCTTCCATCAAGAGCCAGGGTGAGGAGTCCCATCCCGAGTCATCTTTCAGGCACGAAACTAGTAGTGCTTTCTGGGGCACTGTGACCATTAGACAAATGGCCTGGCTGAGTCTTCCTGCAGCGAATCTTGTGTTTGATTGATTCCATACTACCCATGGAGCTTCCAGCCTGACTCCTAGCCTTATATCCTAGACTACCACCCAAAGTACTTTGCAGACGTTTGGCCGATCTCCAGGTATTTGAACGAAGCTCTAACTGGAGATAAAAAAGAAAGAGACCACAGGAAATATTAACAGGAAACAGCTGGAAATAAAAACAAAACAAAACAAAAACAAAAATGATCTTTGTGGTAGACAATCTCCTAATGGATCATGGACCTTTGTTCCCATAACCCTTTGCCAGGTTCATTGTGCACTGCTCTCTAGGAACTGAGCTAGCAGATGGCTAGACCAGTAGGAACGGGGTACATCAACCTGGTGCCCTTAGGTCTTGTCCTCTTAGACCCCAGAAGCTGCTTAGGCAACTTATGGAATCATAAGAAATCGGAAACTGAATTGTGGCTTTAAATCACTAAGTTCGACAAACGTTTGTTTTAAGGTTACATAAAAGTCATAGTATTCTCATTTTAAAACTATAACTTAAAAACTGCCACTTCTCAACAGATGATGCCTAAAACAGAAAAAGTTTGAAAAGGAAAAACGATCATGTTACTTATAGCCACAGGGGCTGATTTTTAAAAAATAAATAAATAAACACTAAAGCTGGGAAGAATCACTTTTTCTAACTACTTTACAAGACCACTGTTCTCCTAAAGTCTTATACATGTGTAAGTTGGATAAAAACCAAAACTATATTTTCAGATACAAAATCCAAAGAAAAAGATGAAAAAGAAGGTGTATTCCTATGTTCATGGTCGGGGGCACTGTTGTCTGAATGGTAGGCTGCAAATGCTTCTCATTTCTTTCTGTTAGACATTTCTACATTTTCCATGGATTTGATAATGGACACACGGTACTCACATAATCTGGACGGGCTGAAGGAGAACTTGGGGAGATAGAGTAAGAACAGAAATAAAGTTTTCACTTGATCAGGTCTAATTCCCAGGCTCCCCAGGTCTTCATGCTTTCCCATTTATCTTCAGTCATCTCAGTGTCTCCCTTTCTCTCCCCAGTTATATCTGATGAGCTAGCACAATCCGCTCCTCTGTGGCACTGCCTTCCCTTCCACATTCCTGCTGCTTCCTAAACACAGACTTCTCTCGAAAAATAAACCAGCCTGTATATTTTAGCTTGCTTTGGTTTCTCTCCATCCTCTGCGTTGCTCTATAACTTTTTGCCCCTCTCTGACTCCTAATGCCACCAGGCTCTCTTGTATGTCTCTTAACCAAGACATACAAAGCTCAGATTCTCAATGTTCATGATTTAAAAATCAGATAAAACGGTGACTCAATACATTGTCTACAATTAAAAACCCATTCTTCCCTGGCTGTTTATCTTACTGTCTGTGCTCATGGATGAGAAAAGTTTCACAGTCCTTGGTCAAGGAGAGGTGTGACAAAGAATGCCATCATTGTTTTCCGTGTAACACCACAGCCTTCCTGGCTGTTGCTCAGGTTACAGGTGTGTCTACTGAGGCTCCTCATCTCCCGGAGCCCAACAACTGCGCAGCCACTCATTTAAGGAGACAACAGGTGAAATGTATAAGATATTTGAAGAGCATCAGTTCTTTCAGCTTTCCAAGAAAATTTTCTAAATAAAGCCTTGTGGAAGCCAACACAGAGAAAGCGAAGAGGAAAGGTCAGATGAAGATTTGCTTTTTGCTGAAACATGAATATTTTATATGTGAAAGCTGAGATGAGCTTTGGATGTTTAGATTTTATTCTCCAGCTAGAATTTGCTTTTTGAAATTGTAGCAAGGGCATTATTAATACAACAGCATTTCCTAATACCATACATCCTTCAACTAGCATGGTTCACGTCCTTAAATACAATGGTGACACACACACACTTCACCATAATTTTCTCGCTCTTCTGCCCACCCTGCCCTTCCCCAATGTAGGTGGAGGTGGGGGGACTAAGGATTCTTTGGTTCCATTAAAAACACAAATAATGAAAATAAATATTAAAGCACATGACTGATTCCATGAATAAAATATGCAATCCCATCTGAAAATCTCTATTTCTGTCAATGGCTTGGTTAAACAACTCAAAGAGCATGAGGGAGGGCCTTGTAATCACCTGGAGCACAGCTTGTATTTACGGACAGCACAAGGTCTTGATGTTTAAACACTAGAAATAAGTCAGTCTCTCCCTCAGGAAATAACATCTACTTCTTTTGTGCAGAGGGAGGATTAGGAAGGGTCTCTAGTGTTGTGCAAGCAACCACCGAAGGAAAGGGAACAGGGAAGGAGAAGGAAGACAAACAAGCCGTTGGTTTAGATTGCATTAACCCACTCTGAACCACAAGGAAATTTTGAAAAATACCAACAAGTTAGGTAAATACTTTGAGCTTTCTCAGAGTGTGAAAATACAATTATTAGATACCTAACTGCATCCAAAAAGAAATGTTAAGTTCTATTTGCTAGAGTTGAAACACACACACACAACACACACACACACAACACACACACAACACACACACACACAACACACACAACACATACACACACAACACACACACAACACACACACACACACACACACACACACACACACACACACTCAGAGAGAGAATGTAGGGGAAGAGCTGGAGAAGACTGTACATGGCTCAGCATTGGGAGCCTGGTTAGCAGACTTGGATTTGGAGAAGGGTAATCTGGTTTGGGACTATCTGCAGGTTGGTGGTGGGATGTTCTTTACTTACTAATATTCCTAATTTATATTCTACATTGATGGAATGTATTTTAAAAATCAGTCTTATAAAATAAAGAAATGATGTATCGGGGTATAACTCCATTGTGTGGCACTGTAACAGACAAACAAAAAATTAAAATAAATAGAAGGGGAGTGGGGAGGGAAAGGGGGAAGGATGGGCAGGAGGAAATCAAAGTAATAAAAATAGTGAATATAATGAAGATTAAAATAGAAAAAGGAAGCCACAAAGACCAGGGATGGGGTGGGAGGTCACTGTTAGCCTCCAGGGATGGGGTGGGAGGTCACTGTCAGCCTCCAGGGATGGTGTGGAAGGTCAACATCAGCCTCCAGGGATGGGGTGGGAGGTCACTGTCAGCCTCCAGGGATGGGGTGGGGAGGTCAATATCAGCCTCCAGGGATGAGGTGGGAGGTCACTGTCAGCCTCCAGGGATGGGGTGGGAGGTCACTGTCAGCCTCCAGGGATGGAGTGGGAGTTCAATGTCAGCCTCCAGGGATGGGGTGGGAGGTCACTGTCAGCCTCCAGGGATGGGGTGATTCTGATTCTGATTCTTCTCCTGTATTTCATCAGATCCCTCAGATCTCACTCCTCAGCCATTGTCTTTTCCTTGTAGTCCCAACCTACTTTCCTTCTGTCCTTCCCAACCACTTTGTTTAATCTCTCTCCTCTTTTTAACCCCTTCACTTCCTTTCTTCCCCTTCAGTTCCCATTTCTCTTTTCCTAATAAGAAACACACAGAGCACAGAACAGCATGGAAGAAATTGTTTGTAAATGAGATAGGTAAGTTTTACGGAAGTGTCTCAGAACACGCTGCTCTTCCTTTTCTCTCTATAAACAAGATCATAAAGGAGGAAGAAAATGAGAGGAGTTGGAAAAGGGGGAAAAGGCATGGAAGGGAGAGAGAGGTTGGAAGGACGTGAAGAAGGTGAAAGAAGGATCACTGTGGGCATTCGGTCTGAGACTGAAGCAGTCAGGAGTGACCACGCCAAAAGGGGAGGCATCAAGACAGGCTGGGTCCCACTCTTTCAGCACAGGGAGAAGGGGTAATATTACCGTGAATATAAAATAATGGAGAAAGTGTAAATTGGGTTGTTGAAATATATGTCCCATGATTTTAGTCTAAAATCAAAATCAAGAGAACCTTTTTTTAACCTATTTACTCCGTGTGTGTGTGTGTGTGTGTGTGTGTGTGTGTGTGTGTGTGTGTGTGAGAGAGAGAGAGAGAGAGAGAAAGAGAGAGAGAATGGGAGTGCCACCACCCTTGTGTAGATAGCCTTGTGTAGTAGCCAGTTCTCTTCCATCACCACCATGTGGGTTTCAAGAATGGAGCTCAGGTTACCAGTCTTTAGCAGCAAGTATCTTTGTCTGCTGAGCTGTCTCTCCAGTCCCCAGAGTATAAGAATCTTTTATAAAGGTTTCTTTTCCAAGGTTATCCAACGGCACACCAATGAGGATGCAAAATCACAGCCAAGTGTACGGCTCTAGAAAAATGTTCCAAACAGTTAAAGTTATGGGACATATACACTCTTAAATCCTGCCCACTCACAACTTTTAATAATTTAGTTTAATATGTAGCTGCTAGTTCAGATAAATGGCTGTTCAGATAAATGGCTTCAGCATAATTATTTAAATAATGAAAAAAAAACCTCATTAGTTATAAAGGTTTGAAGTAGGCTAGAAGGGAGATGTGACAGGTTTTGGTTTCTTTTTTACAGGTTGTTATATTGGATGTTAGAATCCTTTAAGTTTAAGAAAATATGAAATTTGCAACTCTTGGACCATGAAAAATACAGGGCCCTGGCACCAAGCAGTTATTTCAACCTAGTGAAATGCCATTATACTTCACATTTTTTGTAGTGGTTATTTAAAATTATTCTCAAATATTGTAAAGCTACATACACTTCTCTGCAGTGTTATGAACTTTGAACAGCTGCTGTACACATCAGCAGGAGC
The DNA here is from genome assembly GCA_026225945.1 of Cricetomys ansorgei. Taxonomy (NCBI): domain Eukaryota; kingdom Metazoa; phylum Chordata; class Mammalia; order Rodentia; family Nesomyidae; genus Cricetomys; species Cricetomys ansorgei. Next base: position 34,344,432 of record JAMJFZ010000056.1, read on the forward strand.
TGCTGCCAGAAGGTTACCTTCCTTAGCTATTAGAATCAACTTTCTGGGTGTGGATGGGCTGCAGCTTTCTTGAATGCAGGAAGAGTGTTAGTTTGGAGTACTGGTACTTGTGTACTCAGTACCCTTGGATGGAGCAAATTCATGTTCAAATTTACCTTGCCCACTGAGATCTTTGTGTTAAAGGCATTTGATTATATTATTGCTAATAGAGGGACTTTTCATGGTCTCCTCCCTCAGCCTAAGCACTGGACAGGAAATACCTTGCCAGGGCTCTTGACTTCGACCATAAAATGATGTCAGAGTCAGCTGGCTAAAGTTAGGGGTTGGTGTGCTGTGGAAGTTGTGTTCATTAAGCAATCAAGATCTTTGTATCAGTGGGCAGTGCCATTCCTCAGTAAATTACCTGCAGGGCACATGCTCTGGTAAGTCCATCAGAGGCCTGGGCTGGTCCGGCTTGCACCTCAGGGAATTTTCTTTATCGAGCCAGCATGAGAAATTATATTTCCATCTACAGTTGTTGAAGAGGAAAATTGTACAATTATACCTCACAAATTGTGATGATTTTATATTTATTCACCTTGTTTTGTGAAATTATTCAGGCTATCCATAAACTTAATCTCTACTCCTGGAAAGGCAAGCTAATCTAATGTTTGAAAACAGTACATTTAAGTAGATTTCAAATATAGTCACTAAGTCAAATGGCTAAACTTTATCCAAGATCATGGGCTAGCAACTAAAATGGATTGAGTATAACAAAAACCAAAACAAAAGAATAACAAAAAACAAACAAACAAAAAACCATAAAAGACCACAAACCACAGTAACTTTCACATTTGCTTTAATTGTTCAACAGAATAATAAGATATACTACGGGAAAGACTGGATATTAATTAATAGAACAATTTGGCATATTTTCACGGAGGGACAGGAATAATGTCATCTCAGGGTAAGAGAAGGTCACAGTCTTCCCCCTCATCCCCAAGTTTCTTCTCAGTACCAATCAACTCCTCTCTGTGCTCCACTCACGGTCCCACAAGACATAGCCCTTCCCTGAGACCAGACATGCTAAAGCTGCTTCACTGTTTTATAAAGAAAGGCTTAATAATTGCTGATTATGTCTCCCCTGGGTACAGATTCTCTCTGTTCCATCTGAAATTACAACTCAGAGTGTTTCTTAACCATCAATGTTTTCAACCACTTTACTATTTCTATTGTTTTCTCCTATTTCAGTTGCAGATTGATCACACTATTCAAAGGTGGTGATTTTGCTTTGTTCTTCTTAAGTAAGACGAAAAAGCACGGTGGAATTGCAAGGTCTCCTGCTCCCAAAGGCCAATTACATAAGCAACAATTTTAAAATGATACATCTATTGTAACTGAAGAGAAAAAAAAGAAACTTCTGGGGCTTTTGTATATGGCATAGAAATCATAGGAAGTATCACTGAGGGAGAAAGTACACTGCCTAAAATTCTAAGAATTCTCACTAATACTGCACTGTAGAGAGAAATCTATTGTAAGGCAAGTAGGCAGGAGAGGAGAAAGCTGAGGAGATGAGAGCTTTAGTAAAAGCAGTAGATTTACTATAGGCTTTGCTTAAAAGCTTTGCAGGGGCAGAAGACATTAAGGACGCCATCGCTCAGAGCTTAATTGCAAACTAGAGAGTAAAGCCTGAGAGCATCATTGCTTCTTTGATATGAAACCAGGTAACACACCCATTGAAGAATAGCATGAGATATTAACAAAATATTAAGAGAACTTGACATTGAAGTCCCTTAAAGAAGGCTGCTAAAGTTACTCACACAGAAAGGAGGACAAACATCCCTGTTTTCAAAGATCAAGCAGTTTGTGGTAATTGTTAAGTGTGTCCAAATCCGTTCAACCACCTTACTAAGCCTCTGAACTGGATGGTATGACACACACATAATGCCAGCCCTTGGTAGACTGAGGCAGGCAGATCTAGAGTTTGAGATCAGCCTGGGCTACATGTCAACACTGCCTGATGAAGTTCCCCACATTAGATGAAAGCAAGATAGAGAACAGGGAGAGGAAAATGCAGCCAACAAGAACAGGTAAACATCGTAGGAGACAGCAGGAGGATATGCACAAAGAATGCAAAACCAGGTAACTTTCATACAAGAAAATATACATGAGGTCACTAGAACCGTATGAGCCTTGGGAGAAGAGGCTATGAACAAGGAGTCATGTAACATGAGTCCAAAGAAAAGACAATAGAACATTTATATAAATGGCATCTTAAAAAGTGATAATCGGTATACCATTATTTCAAGCTAATTAAAAATATTTGAATTAGAACTGACTGAAGTTTCTTTTGGTAAAAAAAATGTATTGATGCATACATAAAAAAGCTGAGATAATGACAACAAAGAAGAGAAGAGATGAAAATAATTAGCTAAAACACAATCTATATGATGGACAATGGTAAACCAACTATGTGTAATTAGAAGAATAATTTCCCTGAACAAAAGATGTGAATGCTTAGAGGAAGTGGGCACACTGAAGGCCAGAGGCAAAACTCACAAAAACAATCATAAAACAATATCAACTGTGTTTTATACACACACACACACACACACACACACACACACACACACGCTCCAGTTAAACTATTATACTTCGGTGAACATTTATTTATTGATTGATTGATTAATTTGTTTAAAGGCAGGGTCTCACTGCAGATCTCTAGCTGTCCTGGAACTAATTATGTACAGCAGGCTGGCCTCAAACTCACAGAGATTCACCTGCCTCTGCCTCCTGAGTGTTGAGATCAAAGGTATACACTATACACTGCCTGGCTGATTTTTCTTCTTCTTTTTAAATCTATTTTAAAGTTACCTAATTATTATATAGAATGACACTCACGTAAAGATAAATGTTAAAATGATTCTTTCTGGTTATCTTTCTGCCTTTTTCTTTGTTTATACCACTTGAATATTTCCAAATTCATGTGTATCTTCTAAAAATGACCATACTTGGTACCTGTGATCATCTCCAGCATCCTAGGTCTTGTATTTCTAATAGTACGCCCTACGATGTTGAAGCTGTCAAACCACATAGTTGATGATTTTAAACCAATGCTGGAGAGTGTGGAATATCCAGAACACCACCAATACCTGCCACCACTAACAAGAATGTGACAACCTTCAGCTGAGTAGGACTGCTGCCTTCTGAAACCTGAGAAGGCAAGGACCAGATTCCTACAGGAGCCTCTTCAGGATTCAGGCAAACAAATTCCTTTCATGCTTCAGCCATTAACTGTGCAGTAGAAGATATTTGAGTCACAGGGTGTTCTATTGGTCTAGTACTAAAGTATGAACCAATTACCACAAAACTTAGATGCTTAAAACCACTACTTTTATCCTGTATCAAGATTTCACAGGCCAGGGGCTCAAGCAGGGCTCAGTTGCGGAAGTCTGCTCTGCCTGATATCAGCTAAGATTATATTTGGTTTACAACAAGCTGATGTGGTAAGTCAAGATGACAGCTGGGAAGCCAGCCCCTTGACTAGTATCTGGCCAGAGGAGAGATTTTACACATAACCATACTGGAGGGCAGGCCTAGTCAGTATAGTCAAACAATTTAAGGGGTAATTACATCTCATGGTGTTTGTTCCAAAGGAACCCGTCAACATTCTAAGAACTCTTATAACCTACTCTCAGAAGTCCTCTTGCTACAGTTAAGGAGCTCACAAAAGGCTACCCCACATCAACAGGAGGAGTTTTTCCCTTAATGGAGGGAGTGCTAAGAATGTGACACACCGTTTGTAATCTAGGGTATTTACTTGCATAGCGTCAATAGATACTAACTAAAGCTCATGGCTCATTACTATTCTGATGTACTTCAGCATACAGCCGGTGCTAATGACTTAGAAATGAGCTATGGAATGAACTTGACTGAGTCCTGTTCTAATGACTAAGTAAATCAATGATGGTGAACAAATCACTTGAACTCTTAGTCTCCATCTTCCCACTTGTAAACTGAAGGTTGGATTCCCTTTTTAGAAAACATTCATCTTTTTTTATTTTTTTCCTTGAAGTATTAAGATTTCACCTGGAGAGATGTGGATCTAACATCTGGAAGCAAGTGTAGGAGGGACACTCTCCTTCCGGCACGCTGGGGGTAGCTGGAAGGTGCTTGTGTTAAACTGGCTGCGTGAAGATCTCGAGCACAAGTGGTGGGTTTAGGTAGTCTCTAGTTCTGTCTCAGCTCCGTAATTCTCCACTGACACCTGACACTCTCCATCATATAAAGCTGAATCAATAATCTAGGAGAAAACATTCGAAATGGAGCATCAACCCACTCTAAATTTCTTTCGAAGGGAGGATTTGCACCACAAAGCCACTCAGAGACGGAGCAGAAAAGGGATATTCTCAGTTCCGTGATTGCCTACGAACTCAACACCAGCATCTGAATTCCCCAAACCCACTTTGCTGGCAGAGAAAGAGATAAAGCAAGAAAGATTGCTTCAGTTGCCCTTGGGGGGTCTGTCATGGAAGGGGTGGATAACATTATTCGGAGTTCTATTGGTGAAGGCTTGGTTACGCAGGGACCTTTAAGGGTGGGTGTTAAGACCTGTCAATGGGGAGGAAAAGGAAATAGATTATGGTGAATATGGAGCTATCTGGCACAGATCTGTTCTTTAAAGCCGGGAAACATCATGTGTTTTCGCAAGCCCAGATGAATTTGAGAATGAAAACAGAGAAAAGAAGCGATTTTTAATTTCCTGTGGGGGGGATGCATGATATAACTGCTAAACGGAGACCTTTTTCCATCACAAGTAGAAGAGACGTTCTTACGGTGTACCTTAGATGCCAAAACACCCAGAACATGCCAACGAGCCAGATAATGACCAATTTACACCAATCAAATTAGCCACCCTTTCTTGATGGCCCAGCGTGCAAGAGAAGCCCTGTGGAGAAGCTCCTGTAGCATTTGCCCACGCCATGTTCTGTTCCCGCAGGCGGCATTTACGCCTGGACTTCTGTAGGCAGCATATTCACACACCTTTACACACCTTTTCAACAAAAGCATCGTGTTCACACAGTTTCCAAACAAGAATTACTCGAGGGTTTCGAGGGTGCATTGTAATCAGAAACCATTCAAATGAACAAATCTGTATTTGCTTCTAACATGACCCTTTCACTCTGTATTGATGGTTATTATTCTCATGTCTAAGGTTAAATGTCCACTGAAGCTTACGCAGTTTGCTCCTGATAATCATCTCACTTGTGACACAATGATGTCATTTACCTCTCAAGATCACAAATTGGTTAGTTTTTTTTTTTTTTTAATTTATTTCACATCCTAGTTAGGAAACAAAAATTTGAAAGACAAAAAATGTAAAGTGCAGTAGAGGGGTGTTCACACTGAAGGAGACGCCTAATTTTTCCATCTTCTTCCAGAGGGATAGGTTACACAGGAACAGTAAAACTGATGTTCACCAAAACTGGTAGGAAAAATGACTTGGCCTTGTACCCCAGCTCGAACATTAATTCTAGTCCTTACTTTCTCTTCTTAATGGAGAAAAAAAAAATCAAACAGCAGCATTTTCTACAGGGCATGATGGGAAGTCCTGACTCATTTTAGGTTTCAAGAAGTCTTGTGTAAAATCTGATCACAATTCAGGTAGAGATTTTTTTCCCCTTACTTGTCTCTCAAAGAATGGCCACCAAAAACAGAGTCTCACTCTTCTCCAGCGTGTTTATCCTTTCAAGGCACTTATTTTTTGTGACTGGCATCTATTCCAAGCCACGGCAATCCCTTTTTAAGTGAATTATATAAAATCAACTTAAAGGGAATATTCATGTAGTAATGTTGAAAGTAGACACGGCTACACCAAGCATTGTGAAGGCTGCACAAAACCAGAGAGCCGCAGACATGCCCTGTGAGAACAGGAGGCACCATGGGCCCCCCATCCTGCCTGCGGCTGTTCTTTCCATACACAGCACACAGAATGAGGCAGCGCCATCGGGGGTCACGTGCCTTGTGCTAAACTTGCTTGTTTATGCTTGGCCTTGTTTTCTCATTCCAAACTAAGGAAAGTTATGTACGTGTGTGAAGCCAGACTTAACGGACTTGGATATAGGTTCCATCGCTGTGACTTGTGAGCAGATTGGACAATGCCTCAGGTATGGGTATTAGCTTTCCATTATTGTAGTGAACACATAAAAGGAAGAATAACAGGCCAAAACAGAAAGTGATAATATCAATAAACAAATATAACATGCCTTGGATAAATCAACTTGGTATATATATATGTGTGTGTATATATATATATACATATATTATACACACACACATACTATATATGTGTGTATGTGTGTGTATATATACATATATATGTATATATGTATACTTATATATGTATATGTATACATACATGCATATATATGTATACATATACATACATATATATGGATATGTATTTGTGTACATATATATGTGTATGTATGTGTGTGTGTGTGTGTGTGTGTATACACATCTTTTATTCTCTGGTCTACATCCATTATCTGTTACCTACGGAAGAATAAAGATAGGAAGTGCCTTCTTGGTAAAATAAAACCTGGAACTAAGGGAAACAAAAAAAGGAAAAAAGCTGACAGTCTAGAGTCCACTGTCTTCTCAAAAGAATGCCTTGAAGACCACAGTACAGCCCACTGTTCCATGCCTAGTAAAGTTCCCATCACCTGCCAAGGTATCATGCTGGTGACTAGACCTTTAACACATGGGTTTCCAGAGGACATTCCAGATGCACATTATGGAAGTATGTACTTCTTTTCCCTCTAACAATCCAAGTGATCCACGAGGTTTGCATTTCTCCTGTTACTCCACTGCCATTCCTGGTGTAGGTATAGGTAACAGATTCATTCACGTACTGTCTACATATGGCAAGGAGAAGAGAAAATCCAAAAGACATATATTCCTTTCTGTTTAAAGAATGTTATCATTTGGTAAGGACTCATTTTTATGATCACACTAAAATAAGAGGGGCTGGTTGTCACATGGTTTACAGAAATACTTCCTTACTATAGAATACAGAATGGAAGCTCTTAGACAAATGGCATTGGTCTGTTTAAAGAACCAAGGGTACCATAGAAAAGGCAAAGTCATGCTAGGTATAATTTTCTTCCTACACATGTAATGACACCTTGCTGTTCCATTGCATAGTAAATTAAATGCAAATCTCTTGGGTTTGTAATGTTCAAGTCCCTTCACAGTTGTCTACCCTATAATGCTGCAAGGATTTTTTTTTTGAAATGGCAACATATCTGAGATGCTTCTTTTAAATACTGTACACGGGACTGAACTGATCTAGGAAAATCTTATAGTTAAGCAGGTGGGAATCTGAGCAATTAAGAGAAGTATTTAGGCTTGATATCTTGGAGAGCTTAATCGACACTAAAACCTAGAAAGATAATCCACATATTTAGCTCTGCTTAATGACCAGACAGTCACAGAAGGTAAGCTTGAAACTCCCATGGAAGAGACTGACACTGACAAATGAAAATGAGGTTAAACAGAGTCATTATAAAAATCCCTCTGGTAAACCTTCGGAAAAACAGAAGTTAAAGCCAGATGTTATTGTTGCCCTGCTCATCCAAGCTAAGTATACTCGATCATCAAGAAAGGTCTTTTCTGAGATTTCATAGCAAGTGTTCAAGGTATTAGGAATGGAAAGAGGCCTGTCTGGTGTTTTCCGGAGCCAGATCTTCTTGTAGGATGCCTCCAGATCATCTAACCTGAGTTCTTGAGTTATGAGAAGCCTCTGATATCTATTTTAAATATGTCTTACATTGTGTTCACAAGGATATTAGCAACAATAAAATTACTTAATTACTTTCAATATTCTAGAAACAACTGTAACATGTGACAAGCAGAAAGTGGGATGCCACCCAGAAATTAACATAGATCCCGTTCTGGTATAAGAATGAAAGCATTAAACTAACAACTACTAAAGCAAGGTGGCATGATTACAATGACTCAAATCCTATTGTAACATAAGAATTCATTAATTGCAGGGCAGAAAAAGTTCTTATTTAAATGAATCTTACTGAACACCATGTTTTGTTTTGTTTTTTTGTTTCATTTTTTCAAATCTTAAAATAGGATGAAGACTTATTTTTAAAACTATGGAGCAAGGCATGATGGCATGTGCCTTTAATCCCAGCACTCAGGAGGCAGAAGCAGGTGGATCTTTGTGGGTTTGAGGCCAACCCAGTCTATAGGGTGAGTTCTAGGACAGCGAGGGCTATGTGAAGAGTCCCCAAAAAAAACAAAACAAAAAAAACCAAAACTAATGTCGGGCATGAGGAATCAGCTGAGTGGTTGAGGTTTTAGCTGTGAACAAAGAGACAGAATCTCTGCTTTTGCTTTAATTCCTTCTTCTTATTGGTGTCTTTTCCAGCCATTCAGGTATCTTGTCATCTCTTCTTCCCTGACCCCAATCCATGCTACCATGCCCTAGCCTCTAAACCCCTCCCCAACCCATTAGGGTCCTGTTCTCAGGAAGCATTTTATAAACAACTGGGGGGGTGAATTTTGTATTCTACACTTGAAAGAAAAAACTGGCGAGAGATGGCTGCTATTTGTGGTTTCACTCCCACCCTTGGTTACCAACGGTACCCTGATGTGGGGAATGTAAGATATATATATCTTACATATACATATATAGCAGTATGCTACAATCTTGTACCCTCAATTTGAGGCTTTGAGGTATCTGGGGATCAACAGGTGTGCCAGGATCCGCCATTTTAAAGGGCCACAAGATGTGCCAAGGGCTGGCAGAGGTACTTGTCTTAGCACAGGTGCTGCTGCCCACCTCTCTCTCCTGCCATTGAGATCACTTTGCCAGCAACAGGTGTGTGTGCGTGTGCGTGCGCATGTGTGCATGGCAGACTGTATGGTTATGAACATGCAAAGTTCAGAAAGAATATTGTGCTCTATAACTCTCCATTTTCTTCCCTTAAAGCAAGGTCTCTCGCTGAACCTGGAGCTAAGATGGCAAATAGGAAGCCCCAGAGAGCTAAGTATCTGTCTCCAACTTTCATAGTTCATGGGATATAGGTGCATGTGTGATCCTGTCGTTTTAATTGGATGATTGGGATTTGAACTCAGATCCTTATGCTTGTGCTTCAAGAGCTCTTACCAACTAAGCCATACTCTTAAGCTTTGAAAATAATCACTCAAGCGACTGCATACCCATTTGACAAGTTCCCATCCCCTGCCTTTATTTCCCAGAATTTTCTAAAAATTTTAGAAGTATGCTCATTCCAAAGGGCCTATACATGGTACTTAGATTCTAAATGTGTTCCTTAAGATTTCTTGCCAGAACCCTAGGGACTGTTGGGTATGATGGAATACTATGTCTATTAATATGTTGCACTATACAGCAAAGGGGACTTTGCAGTGTGATTAAGGTTACTAATTAGTTGAACTTAGGTTACTAATTGGTTAACCTTAAGGCAAAAAGATCACTCTGGGTCATCCAGGTAGACGCACTCTAATTACAACATCTCTTTAGAAATATCAGAAGAAAGCAGGGGGGAAAAGCGGAATTATGAAGCCTGAGAAAGACCTGACATTCCATCTCATTTCAAACTTGGCAGTTGAGAAAGACCACAGCACAAAGAGAGGAGGTTGAGGACTGAAAGAGATCTCCTGGTCAATAACAAGAAAGAAATCAGTGAACCCAGCCCTACAGCTGCAATACCTCTCATTCTAACAATGACCTGAATGAGGTTAAATCAGATTTTTCTGAAGAACCCTCAGATTTAAAAAAAAAAATCCTACACTCTCGAACACCTTGATTTCTGGCCTTATAAGAACAGAGAATTGTATTCAGAGAATCCAATCATGCTATGCCCAGATTCCTGACCTATAGAACTATGGGCTAATTAATATATAGAACTATACTAATATGTTAATATTAATAATAGTACTATAAGCTTCTAATGTAAAATGTAAAACTAACATAATGTCCATTCCTGCTTCCAATACCAGGAGCAGAAGGAGTGAGTACAAAATAGACAAACTAGTTCCTTATTTTCTCTGTGCGTGCTACAGACTTTTCTTCCATCAAAAGTACCAGAACCAGACTATTCTACCAAAAAATAGTCTTTTTACTATTGTTATCAGAAACAATGCATCCTTCCTGGCAAATACAACCTTGCTCAGCAGAGTAATGATGCACATGGTATGCCCAGTTCCCAGAAAACTGATGTCACCCCTAAGGGAAGCCCAGACTCCTAAGCTTACAATCAATGTGCCCCAGGTAAAGATTATAATTATACAATAGCTCATAGATGGTTTGCAGGGTCTAGCACAACATTAAGGTCATGCATGAGGGTGTCTTCCTTTTGCCGTCACTGTGACAGCATCTGCCATCCTTTGCAGTAGTCTAGCCAAAAGAAAGGCACAGAATATTATTTATTTGTCATCACACTTAGATTTTGTTTAAGATGAATGGAAGGCTTTGAATCAAACCCTTCCACAACTCCTTTGCAGTCTCAACTCTCAATGCTTTGGAGTATGATCCTGTTTGAAAATATTGTCTCACAGACAATCTAAATTGACGTTCTTAGATTCAAGCCCATCCTGGTGCTTCATAAAGGGGAAAAATTGGACACAAAGGTGTATGGGGCAAAGAGATGTAGAAACATGAGGGTAAGATAGCCATCTCCTAGCCAGGCCTTGGTGGTGCACACTTTTAATTCCAGCACCCATAAAGCAGAGGCAGGAGATCTCTCTGAGTTCCAGGCCAGCCTGAGCTACAGAGTGAGTTGCAGGATAGCCAGGCTTACAACAGAGAAACCTTGCCTAAAAAAAAAAAAAGAAAAGAAAAAGAAAAGCCATCTCCAAGACACGGAGAAAGGCTGGGAACAGATCTTCTGACCAAAGCTCTCAGAAGAACCAAACTTACAGACACCTTGCTTTGTGTATATCTACTCTCCAGAACCATGAGAGAGGGAGTGTATGTTTTTAAAGCAATACAGTTTGTGGTACTTTGTTAGGGTGGTCCTTGCAAACTGGTAGACTGAGTCTATACTTTCCACAGTCTTCCCTATTGCCTTGTGTTGTATGTTACCTACCTGGACCACAAAAGAGCGTTGACTCCGTAGACCACAGGCATGGACTTAGATCAGAAGTCCTGCCCTGCCTTGGCACCTCATGTGCAGCCCCTGACAACACTATCAGTTCATCTTGCGTTGCCTAAGGTGATCTGGTTTTACACTGAGCATCTTGCAACCTAGAAAATGCTTGGGCTTGAGCAAATTAAAGTGGCTTTCTGTTCTCTGCTCTCTCTGTCATAAAAGCTGAACTGAAATTTTATCAGTCAATCAGAACAGTTGTAATAATGTCAAACTCACAAAATATATGTGTTGTTTTCTTTGTCCCTGAGAAACACATTAGTTCCTAATAATGTTCCTACCTCTTCTGAAATGTCCTATTCTCTCAAGTCACGGGTTTTTGGACAGGGTGACTACTTTCAGTTGCTGTTATCATTTCTTCCAAGAGCAAGGAATGAACATTGTGTTCCACCAATGCCTCAATACAGGTTTCTGATATTCCTTCCAAGGCAAGTGAAGTTGGCTCTAAGCACCCACACACATAAACAGAGAAGTGTCTGGGGTTTCTTGCTTGTATATTGTCTTGCTTTGAAGACTGATTTTTAAAACTAATACACAAAATTGTACGTATTTATGGAGTACTGTGTGATGTTTCATAGGCTTTATATGTTTTATATAATGTTCAATCAGGATAAGTATATTTATATTCTCAAACATAAGTTCAGCCTTTTCTCTCTGCTTTTACCTCACACGCAATCTCACAAGTGTTTAAAGCTCTCTGGCTTCCCTGCTATTTGGGAAATCCTTTCCATAGTGTTGAGAACAGTCCTTTACAAATACAATAGACTTTCATTGAATGAGACTAATGCTGTTATAACTAAAGTCCACAAAACAATGTGCAAACAGCACTAAAACTGTTAGAGTAAATTAAACTAGAGAGAAAAAATATGAAGGGAAGTAAAACTCCCAAGGCTGTCTAGAGGTTTTAGAACTGGAACAAAAGCAAGTATCTAGGAAGCCTGGACTATAAGAACAAAGACTCTGTTTTTACAATTGCATTTAAGGTAAAAATAAGTTTTTAGTAGAGGTTATAAATGGGATTTTCAGTGGGCTCAGAGAGATGAAATGCATCAGGAAGTGTGTTAATGGAATATACAAGGAGCTCTGACTAATAGTTTACTTGCTTAGCAAGGAGATAGCGATTCCTCCAGAAAGGATCGTAATCACCTGATAGGAGGTCAATGCGGAGGAGCAGGAAACTCAAAGAGCAGACCAAACAATAGATGAAGAGCAAGTGTTGTTTTACCTCTGTGCACTGTCAAACACAGAGAAGAGGGATGAGAATACAATATTTAATTTAGGTCATCCTAGTCACTTTTTAATGTAAGTAAATTTCAGTAAAATGGGAACCAGGGTACAAAACAATACCTTTGGAGAAAGTAGGAGAAGACAGCGAGGGTAGATGCCCAGTGTGGCGAAGGAAGGGAAGACACTGAGGATGGGCTCTCATCAAGTGGGGCATGTGTCTTACACTGTTAGATACAGCAGATCTAAAGCGATGGGACTAGAACGACGAAAGAGAGAGCAAGACAGTCACGGGACAAGATTAGAGGCAGGTGATCCGTGAAATACGTGAGGGTCTATAAAAAACAGCTGAATTATGATGGTGTCATTAGGAAGTGAGGACCAGGGGCAAAAAAGATTAGATGTCATATCTTCCCACATGGCTACTATGTAGAGGAGAGGGATACTGACTTTTCAAAATTATCTTCAGTGGTAAAGATGGCATGGCAGGCCAGATGGGTTTCTTCATCTTGACTTGTCCTTTGAGTTTCATAAGTTCCATTCTCATTGAGTTTAGAGCAGGCAGCACTGCATTTGATCAGACAGCCATGCATTTTGGATGAGAGAAGACCTAACTATAAATTCTATCATGATTTTGATACTAAGTTATTCTGCATGCATCATAACCTCAATTATGAAATATATGTTTCCATATTGTGGTTCAAAATCAAGGTACATGCACATTACAGACTTCAAAGGCAAATAAATACATACAAAGTCCGAATTTAAACATGAAAATCAGTTTTAGGTTTGCAAGATAGGGAAAGGTTTAAGAGGTGCTATTTTTCTCTTTCCTGTTGAGTGCTCTGCTATGAGATTAAGTAAAATTCGATATGCTCCCCATATTTGTTTCCCAAACGAACACATCTTTCTTGGATGGTTTTCTTGTATGTTCTTCTTACAATTTAAATACTTAACATAGCCTTAACACACTTCAAATTCATTGATTAATTCTACTCTTGCTTAAGAATTCTAGAAGGACTAGAAAGCACAAGAATTCTTTGAATCTCAATATAATGCTGCATTCATTGAATCCCATTCAGCTGATCAGCACCCAAATCACACTTGTGAGAGAGAAAGAAAGAGGGAGGAGAGAGAGAGCGAGAGCCTTAACATTTTAAAGAAATGTTCCATAAGTATGCTCAGTACAAGATGCTCAAGTGTCAATTTTAGAAACCTATTTTTTTTCATATCTATCTTGGGCTTCTGGTTTGCAGTTTCCTCTTGTAATATTAAAAGACAGCAGAAGTAAATATAACCAATCATTGGAGACTTGGACTTTTTTATATAAAATGAAAAATGCTTTGTTTATGCCACTTGCTGATATCGAATAGCAATTGCTAACTGAGTTTTCACGCTAATTCCTTGCTAAATTCTCTGAGGTTGCAAGGCAAAAACAAAAATCAAGCAGAAAGATGGCATCGGGTTATTTTAAAGATGCTCTAGAGGGCAGAAAAATGAGGGGACCAATCTCTGCAGCCATATTTCTGGTCACTGGCCCATAGGTCTTTCCCTTCCAAAGCTGAGACGGCATGAAGCTCCCCAAAGTACCAAAACAACAATAGGGTATTTCAAACTAGAGCCTAGCACAATACTCTCAGTGACAGTTTCACATTGAAGAGAATGATCAATATGAAACTTCCCCTTCAACTCAGGATTTTCTTTTCATTATCCTTCAAAATATTTTAATAATTCTTTGAGCATTGCATCTGTGTGTTCTGATTATATTCACCTCCTTCTAATCCTCCCAACTCCTCCTAGATCCCCATATCCTTACCCGAACTATATGGCCTGCCTAACATTTTTCTTTTTTTTATTGCTTTTCTTTCTCATACTTTTTAAATATTCCATGGTGTATCATTTGTGCTGCCCATATACTCCTGGGTGTGGGGACACTGGAACATGGTCAATCTACCAGGGACCACATCCTTAAAAAAAAAAAAAGAGAGACTCTCCCTCCCTAAGAAGCATCAACCATCAATAACTTCTCAGTTGCAGTAGAAGAAGCTCATGAACCCATTTATCTTCCATACTAGAATGTTGACTGTCCTGACTGCAGGTCTTGTACATGCAAGCACAGCCACTGTGAGTTCATGAATGCAGTGGCCCTGCCATGTCCAGAAGACACTGTCCACCATACCAGTTTGCTTTATATATGGCACCTATCCATATCAGAATCTTGGGTTGCTATTGCTTGATTATCTGCACTTAAGATTTCAAGCATACACACATTTATTTAGAAACGTTCTGAATCTTTTCTTTCTTCCTTCCTTTGTTTCTTTCTTTCTTATTTTTATTTTTATTTTTTTGAGACAGGGTATTCTTTACAGTTCAGGCTAGCCTGCAACTCACTATGTAGCCCAGGCTGGCCTTAAATTCTCATGATCCACCTGCCTCAGACTCCTCAGTGCTGGAATTACAAATGTTTGCCCTTCTTTGTATCCTGATTGACTTCGTGTTCTTGTTAAATTCCTCTCTGTTTATCACAACTTTTGGTGGAAGGTACTGTTAAAATACAAAATATAAGTTCTAAAATGTGAGTTCCTGAGATTAGCCTGTGATGATTATTTAAAATGTAGGTTTAAATCCACAATACCTATATATTTTGATTGAAAAGATGAGGAGGGAGACCAGTAACTCCACTTTGAAAAGCTACTGTCTGCGGTTATAAAGACGCGGCAAAGGATTATGCAGTGAGAAGGGTGGGGCAGAGGAAAATTGTAAATTGTTGTTTTTTTCACTGGGGTCTGTATTGTTGAGAATTACTTGAAACTGTCCAGAGCACCAATTAGCCATGCATTTTTTTGCCCAAATGTTCCTTAAAGTCTATTTCTGTGCAGAACCAAGACATCCACAGAATGATAAGATAAAAAGATAATTTTAGCTCTTCTATATCTCACCAAAAAAAAGAAAGAAAGAAAAAGAAAAGACAGCACAAGGCAGCTATAACTTACAGCCAATCACTTCTGCACTGTCAGATTCTATTAGAATAGAAGCCGTTAAAAGATTCGACTCAGCTGGGCTCGGAAGCCTGATGAGATCATAGCCCAGTGGCAGATGGTATTAGGGAGACTGAAGCAAAGCACAGCCTGGTGAAGTCAGAAACAAGAGTTTGTGTATTGGGAGGGAGCACAGAACGATCTCTACCCGATAAGAAATTTAATTCCTAATCTCACCTTCTCTCTGTGTCTTACCTCGGGTTATGCTTTAGAACAATCTTCAGTAGCTCATCTGGCCTATCCATAAAGTTGGGATAATGATACTGTTTTACGGGACTCCTGTGAGGAATCAATGAGGTAGGCTCTAGTAAAATGCTTAAGATAGTATACCGGACACGCAGTAACAACACCCATTTAGCTTTTTAAAATTAACTACAGGAGGCCCAGGCTACTCTAAGAAAGATGGGCTTAAACAATAAAGGTGCTAAAAGGAAGGCCAAACCTCTTCTCTTTCAATTGCAAGGCTTACGCTGCTGTTCTGCCATCCGTGCATAGCGAACGGTAAGACACTCCTCTCTGCAAGAGGGCCCTTCACGCCTTGACTGATTCCAAATGATGGGAAACAGTTGTGGATGTAGAGCCCTTCAGGGAAAAGCGAGTCCCAGCCTAATTTCACAAAGTAATGGGAGGAAGGAAGCAATCAATGCCCCCCCCCGCCCCGCCGCAAAGTTACTCCCAATCAAAGCACTTCCAAGTCTCATAAGCCATCCTTAGGCCCAAGCCTGAAAAATCACGGACAGGCAAGAGAGTGCCTTACAGCTACTACGGCTGTACGTGGGTGCTAAAATCAAGTTAGTAAAAGTTCTGCTCTGTTAAATCAGTAAAACTTAGGCTATTGGAGTATTTATTTTAAATGTTGATTTTTTAAATAGCTCATTTTGTCTTAATCTTGGTTTAATTTTCTTTCTCTCCTTTTTGTATTGGGGTTTCAATCCAGGCCCTTATCCATGCTAGGCTAGCACTGAGCTATTCAAACAACCCTACCTTTTGTCTCAGAGATGAGGGTCTCACTAAGTTGGCCTTGCAGGACATGAACTCTGTCTTAGTTACTGTTCTCTTCTGAGAGCTTGGTGACAGTTTCAGGGTCAGTCCGTGACCATCATGGCGGGAAGCGCGGCAGCAGGCAGGTAGGTGTGTCGCTGCAGCAGTAGCTCAGAGCTTGCGGACTGATCTGCAAGTCGGAGTCAGAGAAAGCTACCTGGGGATGTCTTGGGCTTTTTAAACCTCAAAGTCCGTCCTCAGAGGCATACTTCCTCCAACAAGGCCACACATCCTAATCCTTCCCAAAAGGTTCCAAAAACCTTGAAATAAATATTCGAATACGAGCCTATGGAGGGCATTCTCATTCAAACCACTACCAACTGCCTGTGCAGCCCACAGTCCTTTCCTGACTCAGCCACCCAAGTGGCTGTGATTACAGAGTAGCATGAAAGTAGAAGCAGCACCTGCGTATAGTTGCATTCCTACAAAATGCAGTGAACGTTCTACCTGTTACCACTAATTGGGAAGATAGACATTAAGAAATTAATAGTTTCTGAGTACGTTTAGTGAAAGTAACAACCACACGCACTGTCTCCATTCACAAATGTCTGAGAACTCTTCTATTTTCTGTTACCCCCTTCTCTGTCTCTCTCCTCTCTTTCTCCCCCACAGTGATCACCCCCAATAAATCATACACATGCCTCATCCAACTTCAAGGAACCTAAGTGACAGTAATATAGTTCATTTCTTTGATTTTCAGTTCCATCATCTGTAAGCTAGGATAATAATAATTACACAGGGATACCTTTAAGGATTAAAAGAAAGAATGTATGTAAAATTCTTTTCATAGGATCTGGGACATATTGAGAAGTCAATAAATAGTGGGCCTATCAAAATTATCATTAAAAACAAAAGTAAAACCGCACACGAATACACACAAAATATGTACTAAATAGCGGCAGCTTGGTTTTTCCCCTCTGATTGTCTGTATTTCCCAGAATGTCTGTAATAAATTTAGAAAATAAATATTATAAGCTTAGAATTAGAGGGAGGCTATAAGTCCAGGATTTTTGGTGAAGCACTTGGTAAACACTCTTCAACTGTTAGTTACGGAACTTAAAGGTTAAATATTTTTTAATTCTTACCAGCTGAAAACCCCATCCCAGGACTTTCCAGGCTCCAGTAAAATATTCCAATCCCTGCAGGAAATATCAGACCGTTCACAATACAAGCAGGATTCTTCCTGTCAAGTAGTTACAAAATATGTCTTACACATCAGGCATTAATATATGTGAATCTTTTGTTATCTCCCACAAAACAAAATTGGAAGACATAGTGTTGGAAACAATCAGTGTTTGGGGTTGATATTTTTCTAAGAAGCAAAGTGAGGCTTTTTTGGGGTTATTTTTTTGTTTTTTTTCTAAATCACTTAAGACATCTCTGCCTGGTGTCCTTGGGAAATGGCAGCTAGAAATTACTCAAGATCATGCAATGTGAAATTTAAAAGTAGAACCTAAAGATTAAACTTTTTGAACTAAATATTCTCAACCAGCTTCCTATAATTGCATGGGCTTAAAATGTTTCTCCTGAATTCCTGAATTATTTTAAATATAAACTGATGGTTGCTTTTTTTTTTTTTTTCAAAATTTTACTCATACCTGCTTTCACCATCTATATTTAAGTATTAGCTGATTCCTTTCTAAGTTCTCATCTCCGGGGAACAGCCAATGCCCTTTGAATCTTGGAAAAAACACAAGTGCCAAAAGTGTATGCTAAGTGAAGAAACTTTCTATTCTTTAAATATTTAATTGCTGGAAACTTTCTGTTAAAAATACAAACACAGCACTTGGAAAAAATGTTATTATCGCCCACAAACACATTTTAGTAAACCTAGTTCATAAACATAGTTCGATGGACTTTGAATTGATAAGCTTTAAACTAATTCAGTTCCACTGCCTATTATTTTGAATGCTGTTTACTCTATAAAAACTGTGTTTTAGCTTTTGACCAGTTATAGAGGGTTAAAAAGGATGCTTGGTAAATTAGTGAATATTTATTTCAATAATAATTTTTAAAAGTAAGTTTGAGGAGAGGAGGAATCAGTTTAAACCTCAGCAGCACTTACAAATTTAATGTGCTACTTGCTTTTAAAGTTGATGCGTTGAAGAATCAGGCTTTATAACCTGAAATGGAAATGAATCTCCTCTCCTCCACTGATTTATGAATTACTCAGATAAAGAACAATTCCATAGAAATGAGTCTCTTCACCAAAGAAAATCTATGACCAACCAATTGAAAGAAAAATTTCACCTAAACATTATTTTTAAAATTCACTTACTGGGGCTGGAGAGAGAGGTCAGCGATTCAAAGAACCTGCTGCCCTTAAGGGGAGATGAGTTCTGTTCCCAACACACTCATCAGGCAGCTCACAACCACCTATAACTCCAGCTCCAGGGGATCAGACACCTTCTTTTATATTCTGAAAGCAACGCACTCACGTACTTACGCAGACACACAAAAATATGCATGAATAAAAATAGAATAATTTTTAAAATCCACTGAAAGTAACTGTGTAATACTAGGATTATTTACTTCTCAAAGTGTCATGTGTTAACCTGGTATTGAAACCAAGAAACAAATGGAAATAATTCCTTAGACCAAGTGAGGCAGGAGCCTCGAACAGTTTCTGGCAATAGAGTAATAATATGAGCACAGACTTTCTGGTAATTAGAAATACATACTAATCACTGTAAAATATGTACTAGTTCTATAACCAGTTCCTCTCTTAAAAATTTGCTCAGAGCAAGTAATTAATGAAATTTGAAAAAAACAAAACAAAACAAAACATTGGCCTCAACACAAGACTAAAATTCATTATGGCTTATGTAACTGTGCTTCATAAATTATCACTGAGTGGCTTTTAAAAGAGTGTCCTAGTTGGATGTGTGGCACATGTCTGTACCCTAGAACTTGGAAAGTAGAGACAGGAGGATCAGAGTTCAAGCACAGTCTTTATTACACATCATGCTTTATGCCAGGCTGAGCAACATGAGGCTCTGTTTTAAAAGATGTTGGTTTTCAAACATATCTGTTGACTTGTAAGTTTTATCTAAAATTATTGCTAAGGGGAAAAACTCAATTTTGTAAAAAAAAGAAAAAAATTTAATATATATATGTAAGTATAAATAGATGTACTTTTGGATTAGATACTGTGTGGTGGGAGTTTGTGTATTTATTGTTTTTTTTTTTTTTTTACTGGGGTTATCCATATTTATAATTTTGGTATAGTGAGCAAACACTTAATAAAGTTTGTTAAAGTAATCCAATAATTATTATGGAGAAATGGAGACTGACTTAGAAATAGTCTCTAAAAATATCATAGTTTTGATCTCTTCACATGAAAAACAAACAAAATCAGGGATTTATATTATAAAACCTGTAAATCACATGCTACACAAAAGTCCCCTACCCTTTCGCCTGATAGGTAGAGCCCCATACCTGTGTTCTTAGTGGTTTAGACAGGTGAGATCTGGTCCAGACATCTGTATAAACAAGACCACATAGGGTATCTTTCCTTCTATCTGCAACTAGAATTCCAATTCACTACTGAGCATCATTCGAATCCAAGCAAGTCCAAGGGCTTTGAAGGAATATTCTAGAAAGGTGGAGAAAAGTTGACTTCCTGTGGGAAATAGGAAGGTGGGAGAGAATAGGAATGTGAGACCATGTATCTTTCTCTAAGAGAGAATATATAAAGCTGTGGCTGCAGTCTACTTCCCAAAACTAATAAACACTCTCTTTTTTAGAATTCCAAAAGAAACATGTATTCTGGGATTTAAATATGTTACCAAAGTTTTTGCACTGCAAACGAAATTCCCAAATGCAATAGTGTTGAGACATCAGGACTTTAAGGCTTGGTGAGGACATGAGAGCTCTGTCTCTTAGGTGGTTAAAGTAAATATTGTCTGGGTGGGTTTGTTACAAAAGGAAGATGCCTTTTGCCATGTTACAGTGGAGCAGAAAAGTGCTCACTACACGCAGTCTCTCATCCTTGGACGGTCCCGCCTCAAGAATTATGCCAAGCAATTTTCTGTTCATTGCATAACAGGCTTAGTCTGTCATGGTGGCATAAAGCAGCATAACACAGGATAACTTGTGGTCTGTTTGCTACTTAATATGTGCTAGTAAGTTTCTGTTCTATATCCACAAATGAGAATCACAAGTTAGGAAATGTTCTGCTAGGAAACAGACACTATTCCAACGATTTTAATGAGAATTAATAGAAGGAGTTGGTTTAACAGGTTCTGGGGTATCAGAAGCACACAAAGAGAACATGAAATACCATAGATGTAGCAACTACAACTGTGTGGCTACCACCTTAAGATTACAGTAATCAAAAAGGGAGTCCATGAAAACCAGAAGCTAATATGTGGAAGAGAAGTCTCCCTAGATGCTGCTGCAGTTCGTGACCTCAGAGGAAGAGCCTCAGGCATCTGGGATTCAAATATCTCAAGATAAAAGCTCAGTCACCTTGTTCTTGCCTCTTTAACAAGGCAAAAGGAGGCAAGCTGGAGATGTTTTGAGGAAACACATAGTAGCTGGCACCAATTGCTATCAGTGCCCAATGTCATTTCTAGGGGAAAAAGAAAAAAAATTGATGTTATCACAGGAAGAAAAACAGGAAAAGAGCATTGTCTCTTCACGTCTCCTGGCCTCTTCGCCTTCTTGTACAATGCTCTATTGTCAGAGTTTAACAAAGGCAACTGGCCAAGCAGAAACATGGCTTCAGAATCAGGATGCAAGACATTGGATTTGAAGCAGGAAAAAAAAAATGGCTCAATAACCAGCAAGTATGATCAAAGAAAGTTTTATTTTACTCATTAGTTTCATTTTAGGACAAACACATAATGTAAAAATATTTGTAAAACAAATGAATTTCATGATAGTGAAACTTTAGAAGCCACTAAATAGATTGCTTAACAAATTCAAGGGAACTTTTCTATTTTGGCAGGCTAAATTATACTTTAAAAAAAATCTCTCAATTATTTCATTTCATCCCAAGTTTAATTAGCTGCGAATTTAGAAGCAATTTTATGTTTTAGTCGAACAAAAATGAAAAGCATAGTGTTAGTGTATATTTTTAAAATCTGAGACACTATGAAAATAACAAACGTAAGAATAATAGGAATAGAGGAAGGAGCAGAAACCAGGCCAAAGGCCCAGAAAATGTTTTCAACAAAATCATAGAAGAAAATTTTCCTAATCTAAAGAAGGAGATGCCTATAAAGGTACAAGAAGCATACAGAGCACCAAATAGACTGGACCAAAAAAGAAAGTCCCCTTGGCACGTAATAATCAAAATATCAAACATGCAAATCAAAGAAACATGTCAGAGATGAAGGCTGTGTGAAATGGGTCAGCACAACCTTAAACTCACATGTCTCAAAGCCCACACACAGCTCCTCATGGTCGACCTCTTAGGTCAAAGAGAACTGACAGACCCAGAGGCAAACGTCTCAGGGGACACATGCTCAAGGAACAGATGAAACAGGCCTGCTAAAACAAAATGAAGATCAACTGTCATGAGTCTGTTATTAGATTGCAGTTATCAGTGCTTCTTTTTTTACCTAATACAATAAAGACCAAAACTTCTCTTGGGAAATGATATCAAATACAGCCTCTATGATAACTGCATATCCGATGGTTGGCATAAATTAGAGACATGAAAAGATGTAGGCTAGTCTGAGACTAGTAAGAAGGATATAAAAAACATTAAATGATAATCTACAGACATTTCTGTTACTAAAGTTAGTAAATAACAACATTAAAAGAATTTTTAAACACATAATTCAGTACAATAGACAAAGCTTTGGAAAAATTTGAAATTATTTGAAAGTTAAAATAATATCACAACATAACAGAATCTGTCATTGAGAACTTACTGAACATATGTGTATATATTCTTTTTATATATTATGTACACATATGCACACATATACATATGTACTTAAGATATAGCTAAGTTGCATAGCAAGCATTAGGACCCAAATTTGGAACCATAGCACCCACTTTAAAAGTTGGATGCCTGGCATTTCAGGCAGTCGGAAACAAAAGGATCCATGGGGTTTGCTCACCAGTCTGACTAGCTAATCAGCAAGCCCCAGGTTCAGTGAGAGAGCCTGACTAGAAAACATAAGGAGGAAAATGATTGAGGAACACACTCAGGGTCAAATATCAGCCTGTATGTGCATGCACACAGAGGGCACACACCTCTCACACACGTGTGCACATATGCAAACAATACACTACACGGTCTAACCCACTAACTAGCTAGTTCACGGGGCATATGCAACAGAATGATGGACATAGCAGGTCCTGTAATACAACAGAAGACGGCCGATCAGAAGCACACAGAGAAAAGATTGAAAAGATTGAGAGAATGAAGTGAACCTAAGCACTCAGAGTCTCAGAAGGAGGCCAGAGAGTGAATCGAAGCAACATTTGAAGGTATAATAGCAAAGACTTTTCAAAAATAAATAAAAAAATATGCATCTGGAGATTAAAAATACATTGCCCAAACTATGCAGGATACTGTAAAGTAAACCTCACATACAAGCACATGACAATGCAAAAGCAGGTATGAAAATATGTCTTTCTTCAAAAAAGTCCAGAATGATAACTGATTTCTCAGTACAAATAATGAAAGCTGAAAGGCAATGAAATGAAGTCTTAAAACTGCTGGAAAAGACAAGCAAATGCAATTTTGGAAACTAAAAAAGAAAAGTAAGTTTTCCACAATGAAAAACTTATTCTCAGTGTTTGAAACCATATTAAATACAGCATAAATTCTTATGAGCAAACTTGAAATTTGAACAAATTAAACACAGAGCCTCTCATACAGAGAAACAACAGAAAGCACCAGACAGAGTAGGGCAAACCAGGAAACAGAAAGACAAATACCCCATTTTCACTCATATGAGAATCTAGAGTATACATTTTACATATATGCATTTATGTGTACACACATGTAAAAGATAGCATGGTACTAGAGCAAGGCATAAAAGATGACAGTATTTAAAAATTGGGAGAGAGAAGTCAGTGTGTTTTATTGTTTTATAAAACAGTGGAATTAGTATCTCTGAGATTTAAGATGCACTGCCTACATAGAATTTAAATTTATACCAACAATGGCTCAATATAAATCATTAAGGTTAGTGATTGATGATTTTAAATATTAATCACTATTTTTAAGTGTTTGGCAATATGGACAAAACTGGAAAATTTTTAGAAGAGAATTAAGATGTGTAGAAAGCATCAAAGGGAATATTTTAGGACAACAAGTATTTCTGCCACTAAGCATCCACTGAATGGTGACATGTACCTTTAACTCCAATACTCAGAAGACAGAGGCAGATGAATCTATGTGAGTTCAAGGCCAACCAGGTCTACATAGGGAGTTACAGGCCACCCAAGGCTACATAAAAGACCTTGTCTCTCAAAAAAGAACAACAACAACAACAATAATAATAATAATAATGAAGAAGAAGGGGAGAAGAAAGAAGAGGAGGGGGATGTAATTTTATTTATCAGTGCTTACGTATTCAAATGTCCTTTTTAAAACATGTTGGCATGACAAGGAAAACAGTCCCACTGGAATTTAAAATACAGAAAAATATAAGAAACAGTTTTAAATTACTAGATTTGTCAGTTAGATGTTATTGATAATGAAAATGCAGCATATTAAAATTAACACAAGAAGTAACATGAATAACTCATACAATATATTGAAGACATTGATTTCCTTTAAAAAGAAAACCAAGCCAGAAACAGTGGCGAAAGCCTGAAACCCTAACCTGTGACAAGATGAAGCACAATGACTGCCATGAATTCAAAGCCAGTTTAGATGGCATCATGAGACCCTGTATCAAAACAAACAGCAGCAACAAAACTCCCAAATAAGTAGCTTGAGACTGATGAGGTGGCTCAACCAGTAACAGGCTTGCCATGTAACTAGGACTGGTAATGGTAAATAGCAATAGCAATTTGGCCCGCGGACACCACCCAAGTAAAAGCGAGGCTTGATGACATGAGTCTATAGTCCCAGCGGGAGACGTTACAGAAGAATACCTGGGTCTTGCTGGTTAGCGTGGCTCAATGTATGAGCTCCAGGTTCAATGAGAAACAACATCTCAAAAATTAAAGTGGCAAGCGAAACATCTATGCCAACCTCTGTCCTTCCACACACACATGCTCACATGTGCCGTGTGCACATGTACCCTCACAGATATGCATACACAGACACACGAAAAAATCTAACTAGCTAATAGAAATGAAGATCATATTCTTCAACAGCATCAGTAGTCCAAATCTGTGGTTATTTGTGAAAGAAATACTACCAAACTTATACAAACTCTCCAAAAAAATTTAAAAAAACCATGAATAGTGACTATCATTTTAGAATCTAAAACTTAGATCATCACAGATATTGCAAGAAATCAGTGCCTTCTCAGAGTAAAGTTAGGTGGTCAATGTATAATGTTGCTGATAGGAGTCTGGCAGGCAAGGAAGGCAAAGCTAAATCCTCAATGATCTTCTGTCCCTTGGGAACAGAGTGCCTCTGTAAATGATGGAAAGTAGCCAAGTCATGAACTTGCCACCAGGTGTCTCCCCGCTGACAGGAACAACTAGGTCTGAACTTAACCTTGGGCTCTTCCACATATGTGAGTGAGATTGGGGTGGACCTCAGTCAGCTAGGTCTTGGCAAAAGGTCTTATGATTCTCTTGTAATATGAGAGTTTGGGATTCCCAGTTTCAGAAAACAAACACTAATTGACACAAAATGTCACCCAAACCCTGGCACAACTAGAGTAGATGACTTCAGAAGCTCACTGCCAATGTTAGATAGGTCATCTAAAAAGAAGCAAGTTAAACTATACCATAAATCAAAAGGACTTAACAGTTGTTGACAAAATATTTCACCCCAAAAAAGAGAATACACACAGTCTTTTCAGAAGACCATGGGGTCTTCTCTAAACTGTACACATTTTAGACACCAATACAAATCTTAAATAAAAAAAACATTGAAACTATTTCTAGAATCATATCAAATCATAACAAGATAAAATAGACAGCGCTAGCAAAAGAAACTTCAGAAACTATCTAAATATTATAGATTTTATAATATTATAATACATGCTTGAATGACCAGAGGGCTCACTAAAGAAATCAGGCAAAATTTTTTTCTTTAATCAGAGAAACAAACAAAAATGGGATCACAACGTACCAGAGCCCTAGAGATATAGCCAAGTTCTAAGGAGAAAGTTTATTGCTGAATCCTTACATTTAAAATCAGAATCTGAGAGGAGGGTTGGAGAGATGGCCCAGCAGTTAAGAGAGCATACTGTTTTTACAGAGTGCTCTAGTTTTGTTCTCAGGGCCCATATCCAGCTACAGGGGATCTGGTGGCCTCTTCTGAACTCCAAGGATGCTAACATCTCTCTCTCTCTCTCTCTCTCTCTCTCACACACACACACACACACACACACACACACACACACACTTTAAAATATATTCTTTTAAAAACTCAGAAGTTCTAATATCCATACAGAAATGCAATAGTACCTATGTAGCCAAAACAAACCTGGCTAAAAAGAACAATGCTGGATTTATCATGATATGCAATCTCAAATTACACTAGAGAGCCACTGTAACAATAGTGGCATGGTACTGGCAAAGAAAAAGAGCCATGTAGGCCATGTAGTCATGTAGAACAGAATAGAGCACCTAGAAATAAGTCCACACAGCTGGTGTCACGCTGATAGAAAAGAATATCAAAACATCTGTTGGACAACAGAGTCTGCTCAACAAACGGTGCAAACAAAATTGGATATAGAAATACAAAACTAGATCCATATTTCTTACCTTGGACAAAAGCCAATTCAAAATAACATTTGAAAGTCTTAATGAAAGCCTTCAAATATTGTAGTTGGTAGAGGATAATGGATTAAGAATCTTATGCATGATATTGTTATAAGGAATTCTATAAATGCCTATAAAATGTCTATAAAAGACATTCTAAAAATGGTCTCAATAGCAGAGAAAACAAAAATTGGCAAATAGAACCTGAAGAAATTAAAAATTTTGCTCATGGCAAAGGAAATAAGCACCAGAGGAAGGAAATGTGGCTTGCTGACTTGCTCCCTAAGGCTTGCTCAGTTTGCTTTTTTATATAATCCAGGGCCACCTGCCTAGAGCTTGCACCATCCACAGTGTGCTGAGCACACCGATGTCAATCATTAACAAAGACAATGCAACACAGAGTTACCTAAAGGGAATCCCTCAGTGGAGATTCCCACTTCCCGGATGACTCTAGCTTTCGTTGACAAAAAATAACTGGCCACCAACTCTGCTTTCGAAAAGAGATTAATACCTAGAATAAATAAAGGCTGGAAAATATTAAACACATGCAAATCATCCAATCAGTAAGCGGGGTTGGTGAACTGAATAGATGGTTCTCAAAAGAAGAACCACAAATGGCTAAGAACTGCTTGAGAAAGTGTCAATTGCCCCCTGAAACGAAGGACAAGGGTGTTGGTGAGGATATGGTCAAGCAGAGCTCCTACGGACTGCAGGCGGTGCAGCCATTTTGGAAATCAATACAGAGGTTTCTCAGAAGTTTTTAAAATAGACCTGTTTATATGATCCAGCTGTACCACGGCTTTGTATACGCCTAAAAGACTCTGATCCAGCAGGTGAGTGGGCAGCTGTTGGCAGGCTGCTCAGGACCAGGGATGGTCCACACTCACTCATATGTATGGACTTAGTGAGTTACATTAAACCAAAGAAAGGAAAACTGACGTTAGGAGGGATATAGGAGATTCACTGGAGGTGCACGTGATTGGAAGGGAAGAGTGGGGGCTGGATACAACCGAGATACATTGTTTACAAGTATGAAGTTTTCAAAAAATACAAGAATGAATTTGTATGTTTCCAAAACCACAAATGCTGTTGGTGGAGGCTTTAGAGGAATCATGGTACTAGATACTTTGATGAAATTTTAAGTCAGTGGTTCTCAACTTGCTGGTTGTCATGGGGGTAGAATGACCCTTTCACAGAGGGTGCCTAAGATCATCTGCATATCAGATATTTACCTTATGATTCATAACAGTAGCAAAATTACAGTTATGAGGTGGCAACAAAAACAATTTTATCGTTGGGGTCACTACGACATGAGGCAGTGTATTAAAGGGTCACAGCATTAGGAAGGTTGAGAACCACTGTATTAGGTGATTGATTTACGATCCGTTTTTAAAATAACTGCATTAATTTGCCTTTGTTTTTTATATTACCCTCAGCAATTTTATTTGGAGGCATATAAGAAGCAATTTACCAGCTGAAAGGTCCTTACTCTAAGAAATGGTGATTGAGGATCATTCCCTATTTGAAGCAGTAGACATAGATCAGTTGAGCTTCCTCCAGAGGTAATTTTGATGAATCAAGTCCCATGAGAAGGTGTCCTATGAGCATACTAATTGGGGTATGTTTCACAGTGCCAAAGGCTGCATCAGAACCCTCAGCAATGAGCCTGCTAATACAGTTACTCCATGTTGGCTGAGAGAGAGAGAGACAGAAAGAGTGAGAGAGAGAGAGAGAGAGAGAGAGAGACAGAGAAGGAGAGAGATTGATTGAATAGGTCACAAGCTGTAGTTCAGCCTCAAGACTTCTTTCTGTTCTACATTTTCACAGTAAAGTGATTTCACAAGCTCAGGTAAATCTCAAGGGGCTTGATAATGATTCACACACCAATTGCAATGTTTCCATTTTAGACATAGCCATTATTTTGGTAGTGCCATTGATTGCTTATTTCTGCTAGTTTCTTTAACAGCAAAGGGAAATGGGAACCATTCCTGTAATTGCCAATACGCAGCTTTACATAGAAGCCAGTTGAACTGGAATGAAGGTTATGCTTGGTTTTCAATTAATGAGGTTTTACAATCAATCAGCAACAGTTCCTGAGTGTCTATTGTAGCAGTGCACTAACCCAAGTAAACTCTATTGTTAGGTTTTTTTGTTTGTTTGTTTGTTTTTTGTTTTGTTTTGTTTTTTAATGTAGAACAAGGAATGCTTCTCAACTTAGAAAAAAGGGGGGGGGGGTGAGTTTGTCTTACGAGACAAACTTTGAAATCAGTAAGCAAATTTACCTAGGAGATTGGATGGCTTTCCTGGCTAATTGTAACCAGATTGAATGAAACAACAACGTATTTAAAGAAAGAGTGTGTTAATGAATGGAAAAGTGAGTTTTAAGGGGCAGTGAAGTGAAATGCAGGCTTTTAGGGGGAAATTCTGAGAAGGCAGTCTGTTGCAAATTAAACAGTGAAATGTTTCAACTCTAAGGGCAAACAAAAATTAAAAATAAGAGTCTCAAATTTCCCTATTGTAAATTAGGGAGGAGACTACTCCCTTCTTGTTTTCTTAAAGCATCCATTTGAAAGCTTACAAATTCTCAATCATCTTTTTGAAATTCGTGTAAATCCTTTTAAGAGTTAAATAAGCCTACCCTCAGTTTGATGTCTCAGAAATGAAGACAGATCACCAGGGCGATGGAGATGATGGAGATCTTGGCACTCACTTTCTGTGGAAGGATAATAGCATAGCATGAACGGAGGCTAGGAATTCCAAGGGAAGCCCTTTTCCGAGTTACAGAAGCATCCTGTGATAAAACTGTGAGAGCCTAATTTTGTTCTGAGAAGATCAACTAGCTAACACGGATAGCCATCTCAATTAGTGAGTGAAGTGAGCATGAACTAGGTGTGATAAATGGTATCGAGTCTCCTAGGAAAGGATTGATTCATCCTGAGATCCTGCACAGATCTAGTTGGCTGTAAAGAAGGCAAGATCTCCTTTTGTCTTTGGGATCTCATTAATGCCTTGGCTTTGATGCACATTTCATTGTTTGTTTAAATGCTTTTTCAGTAGTTATTCTTTTCCTCTTCTATATATGATGTGGGAACATTGGGTATCTTTAAGAACAATGGGGCTTTTCTGGGCTCTTGGCAAGCTGAGCTCCACGATAAAGTCTCCAGCCACATGACTTGGAGAAATTATTTCCTCATATCTATGTGCTGGGTCTCATGCCTCTTCTGAGAGGAAGTAGCCAGATTTAAATTTAAAAAAAAAAAAAAAGGTTGGTCCCTCCAGGCAGGCTGACTAGTGTCTTAGGATATGATTGTCAGTTAGTCATATACCTGGGTATCTTTACTAACTGATACAGGGCACAAGATATTGCCTCATATCTAGAGTTCTATACCCAGCAGAATCTTGGGGCTCTCAAGAATCCTGTACGCATGAACTCTTTAGGCAGTAACCATGGGTTTATTCATTCTTTACTTAATGCTTCTAGTCCTCTGTCATAAAATTAGTCTGAAATATTTAATAATTTAATGTACAGACAGAGGCAACTGAGAGAGAAGACAGAAGGCGTTGTGTTCAGGTCTCCCACAGAAATCTGCCTATTTTCAAATGTACCCAGTTACAAAGTGAAAGGGAAATCCAACAAAGAAAGGAAAAATGAGAGACATACTGATCATTCCTTTTGCTTGCAGGCAAGAATACCAGAAAAGGACAATGAATAAGGCAATCTTAAAATAGAACAGAATATGTCGGTCCCTGTACTCCTTTGAATCCTGGCCTGAAGTACCAATATGGTGTGAACTGGTATGCCTCTGAGAACTGGGAAGCCTTTCTTACCTCTTGGTGAGTTTAGCTTGGGGTGGCTGGGGTCCCAGAAAAGTCCTGTCTAACAAAGCCACCCCGAGCCTTTTTGGCTTCTGCATTCCCATCTCTCAAATTGGAAAAACGCAATTCACACAGCATAGAAGATGAGTTTTACAAAGAAACTTATTACAGATTTGTAGGTGGGAGAGAGAGAAATACAGAGTTCTGTGTAGTGGGAACAGATCCCTGGAACTGGAATTCTGTTGAGCGCTGTGGAGTTAGTAAGGCTTTACTGGATGGAGGCATGGAGGAGAGATGAGCTAGTTGGTCCAGTTGGCCCATTCACAGGAGTCCATATGCCTCCCAGCTTCCGTGGCAGCCTTGTGTACAGTTTCCGGGAACATGGTACTCATTCAGGGGAAAAGAGTGAAGAAAAATCCAAGCTTCCCTTCTGGTACCCTGGTCTCTGGCCAGAGCAAAACCAAAGCCGCTTTGGCTTAAGTATTTCTGACATCTCTGGCCTCTAATGAGGGGGTAACTGCCAACGTGGCCAAAGATATTTTCAACTTCAGCCAAGGAAAAGATGTTCACACGTGGGGTCTGCTACCCTAAATTGCAAAACCAGTGTCTGTGTCGTATTCTTATTACCCTTGTCAGGAGGGAGGTTTTTCCTGAATTGAGAGGAGACTTAGTTTCTCATTATAGTTCCAAAACACAAGTCCTTTTTGTTTGTTTGTGTGGATTTTTGTTTTTTGTTTTTTATTTGTTTTGTTTTGGTTTTTTTGCACTCCATGTATGAACAAGCATTACCAGCACACACAGGCAGCTTACACTCACACAGACACTCGCGTATACATAAATAAAATAAGTCCTGAAAAGCAACTGCTAACCAGCCTTCCCTTGTTAATTCTTTTACATTAACAAAATTTCTTCCTATCAAGGATTGATAAATGTTAAAAACAAATGATATTTGAGTTGGAGAGATGGTTCAGTGGTTTTAAAGCACTTGTTACTCTTCTAGAGGACCCAGATTTGGTTTCCAGCACCTACTTCGTAGCTCACATCCATCTGTAACTCCAGTTCCAAGAGGTCTGACGCCCTCTCCTGGCCTCTGCAGGCACTGCACTCATGTGGTGCATGAGTCTGTAGCTACATACATACAGGCAAAACATGCAGATACATAATATAAAATAATAAATATTTATAAAAGGTCTTGATCTTGGCCTTAGATTTTAGAAGTTAAGAACTAGGGAACTTTCACAATTTATTCTGAAATATACAGCAGAATTCCTCAAAGGAGAAGGAAATAGTATTCTAAGATTTAATGCCCCTTCCCAGCTAGGTAAATAGTAGTTGGAGGATAACATTTTATTTTGACCCTAACATTACCTCCCACATGCAAACACAACAGTGTCAGAGCATCGAATCCCGAACTGCCTTTGCTTTTGCTGTGTGTATCTCTGACCCTATCCTTCTTTGGACACTGAAGAACCTGGCATCCCTTCAGAAGTGCCTACTATACCTCGAAGTCAGCACTATCAAACTGATTACACCTGAGCTTTTTGAGTTTCGAGTTTTTTTTGAACTCTCGAATATTTTACTTTCCCATCTTTCAATGCTTTGTATACTAAGAAATCCTTCAGTCTGTGAATTCTTGACCTTGATATTAAGTTGAATGTTGATTATGACTTGTCTTGCTAATGTCCTGGAATAACTTTAATTTCTCAAAATTATTACCACTTTCAAAATAAACTAGAAACAAAGTTATAATGAATACATGGTGAGTTTCTACATCTCACTCCTTTACCAGGTTTTCTAGGGAAAAGGGTAATACTTGAATAGAAGTCTAACTATTGCTTCCCCTAACCTTAGTCCCCAAAGATATAAAATATATAGCCATTGCCAATTATGTCAACAAAGCAGAAACAATTATGTAGGGGGAAAAGAGAGCATTTTCTAATGGCAAGAATTTAGATTTGTAGGCTTTCTGCAGATTTTTAATATATATATTTTTAATGAAAATTAGGCAAGTGAAGGAGAGAATGAGAAAGAACGGAGACTTGCTTTAAAAAAAATCAATCTAAATCTATAGGTCTAGCCTGAACTACTTTGGAACTTCACAGTGTCCATGCATCTGCTCACTTACATTACATACATGAGAGGGGGAGGGGATTTCTCTTCACTTTGAGTCAGAAATTTCTCTTGGAACTTGAGAAACAAACACAAGTGAAGCCTCATCTCCATTTCCAAACAAACTCACCTAATTTTTAACTACTCTTTAATTGCGGTGACTTTTAGTACTGGCCTCAATCATCTACCTTAACACTTTCAGTGCTAATCAAGCAAATTGTAATTTGTCTGTTATAATTACAATATGCTATTCACATTATTGCATCACAAAATGTGATTTATTCAAAAAACGTATATTTTTTGTGATTTGAATAACTAAATGATATTTACTACATGCATGCCATTTCATATCACATTGCTCTAGACTGTTAGAATGTTTCATTCAATCAACAAGAGAGAAAATTGGGGTTAAATTGAATTCTGATAAATATTAAGATTCAATGACATTTGCCAATGTGCCATGAAGATTAATAGATCAAATTACTGTTTTTTACATTAGTATTCTCGGATGTTAGTTACAAAGAATCCAAATAATCGTATCTAATTACCTCAACCTGTCTCTGTGCTGGTTGAGTAAAGTCAGAAAAAGGTCACTGAAATGAAGAGAAGTATGTTCTGTCTTTTTCAAATCAAGGACACCTGGCTGGTTATGACCGGCTCTGCAGGGTGCCATCACACATCCAGAGTGGCCTTGGCGTTGAGCATGGGTTACCCTCACCTCTGTCAGGTAACTGCATGTCTTCAGGAAGACTAGATTCTCTCCTAATATGATCAAAACACCCTTCTAGCAATAGCAGTGCCAGTTCCTGGTTCTGGATACACTCTGAAAGATGGCAGAACAGAACCCTGAAATATCTGGTTAGATCAGAGCTTCACCTGAACCCATGTCCCATGTGACATCAACTGGGATATCACTGTGAGTCTATTTCCAATGGATTTGTTGCTGAAATTTTCCCATAGCTGTCTATAATTTTAGTATCTTTCAAAAATATGGCCAGGAACTTTAAATACCATGATATTAAATAGAATACAAATAGACAAATTACACTGATATAAGAAATAATGTGAAAACAAAAGTCTAAATATATGATTGTGGTATATTTACCTTGTGAAGATTACAGAGTAGTTGTCAACATAATTGTAATTGTGTAACAAGTAATACGAACTCAAGAACAAGAGGCAAATTTTTATTTATTAATTATTAATTTATATTAATTATTACTATTTCTTGTTAATTATTTTTGCTATGATATATTTGTTACATATTATAAATATACATTTGTTATGCATTATTATATTTGTTATTACTTGCTATATTATTATTATTGTTATTACTTTATATATTAAAGCTATGAAAGAAAGTTTAATTCATGGTTACCACATATTCTCTTATTTATAAAATATTCGAAGGATAAGTTTACTTCTAGTAAGTCCCTAAAACAGGACAGTTATGGGAAGAGGAACCATTACAGGTGCTTCTTTAAGCAGACTAATGATACAGGCTTGGGAGACACTCTGAATACATAAAACCAAAGAAACCCTGTCCTGAGGTTATGATACCTTTTGGGAGCTCACTGCAAGAGGAGAATTAAAAAGACAGCAGAATGAACTCCAAAAGTAAGAAGAAAGGACAAGGTGGGCAGATAGACACCTACAGCTCCTAAAGTGAGCATCGTAGCGTGTGAAGGTTGGCAAAGATCAGCTTACAGACACACAAAGACAGTATACATTTAGAAGTGCAGTGTGCCAAATAATGGCCTCCCTTAAATATCTACATCATAATCCTTGGAATTCGTGTGTGTGTGTGTGTGTGTGTGTGTGTGTGTGTGTGTGTGTGTGTGTGTTATATCATATGACAAAGAAAGTTAAGGTAGCAGAGAGAATTAAGATGTTGGTGGAAAAATCTTAAAGTAGGAAGATTTCCCCAGATTACTTAGGTAGGTTCAATGCAACAAGAAATGCAGGAAAATGTGGACAAGGATATCAGAATAGTGAATGTTGGAGAGATATGTGAGAAACACTGAAGGCATGGTGAGAATTTAAAATAGAAGATAAGGGTTGCAGATAAAGCAACTAGCTAAAGTCTCCAGAAAGGAATGCCACCTCTTGATAACTTGATGTTAGTTCATTGACACCCAAAACTATATCATTAATAAAATGAATGTGTGCTGTAAGTCACTAAGCTTGTGAGAATTCTTTATAGTGATAGCAAGAAACCAATCCAGCCAGGCTGTGAGTCAGTCACAGGATATCTCCTGTGAATTCTAAAGAAAGAGAAGTGTGGAAGAATGTTATGCACAAGTGTTTGCCCATTGCTGACAGGGGAGCAATGTGTGTATGCTCAGCACATTAACCAATGTTATGTGCTCAATTGTTTACGGAACAGAATCATTGCAGGAAAATTTGCACACATTTAAATAAATACAGATAAAGATATTTAAAGACCAAATTTTCTTTGATAGATGTATATAAGAAGTGTCTCTGATCCTTGTTTCATTTGTCTTCGAGGTTTCAGCCTTAGGAAATCATTGAATGACTGTCTTAGCATTAACTTCTCGGATCAGCTCTGTACAGTAGCTCTGCTACTTATCAATTTGTGGGTCCTTATTTGATAAACATCTGCCCTTGGCAATTCTGTCTTACCCAGCAAGCTGCTTCCTGAACATAAGGAGATATATCATGATGACAGGTTGTGGACCTGCTCTTCTTCCATGATGAGATGAATGGAGTCATTGCATTTCTTTAAGACAAATATTGATGGGAAAAAGATAAGTCCAGGAAAAAAGTTCAAAGGAGTTTGATCCTGCTACTCCAACATGTAGACTAGAGGAGAGAATGGATACTTCTTCCATATTGTCAAGAGGACAATTAATTATGACTTTTACATTTGTCTAAAGAGAAAGTCCTTTGAGCTTTATATTCATTAAACTCAACACCTCAACTCCTTGAGTTTTCTTTTTTCTCCAGTTCACTTAATGTGCTGTGAAGATTTAACACACTAAACTGAAACTTTTGTATCTGATATTATTTGCTTGTCCCTAGTGTATAGCCCTTTCTCAGTTTCTACCCAAACCCTGTCTTGGATGTCTTGATTAACCTTTCTTCTCTCTCCTCCTCCTCCTCCTCCTCCTCCTCCTCCTCCTCCTCCTCCTCCTTCTTCTTTCTTCTTCTTCATCATTATCTTCTTCTTTTTCTTCTTTTTCTTCTTCTTCTTCATCTTCTTCTCCTCCTCCTCCTCCTCCTCCTCCTTCTCCTCCTCCTCCTTCTCCTCCTCCTGCTCTTCCTCTTCTTCTCCTCCTCTTCCTCCTCCTCCTTCTTCCTCTTCTTCTTCCTCTTCTCCTCCTCCTCCTTCGTCCTCTCCTCCTCCTCCTCCTGCTCTTCCTCTTCTTCTCCTCCTCTTCCTCCTCCTCCTTCTTCTTCCTCTTCTCCTCCTCCTTCTTCTTCCTCTTCTCCTCCTCCTCCTCCTCTTCTTTCTTCTTCTCCTTCCTCCAATTCAAGTACCTTAAGAGAAACTGGATCTTCTCACCACTGGAGGGTTTTTTGTTTGTTTTGATGGGAGAATGAATGTTGGTGATTGGTTTAGAGATATAATTCTAACCCAATCAGCACATGGCATGTCTCTGGTACAAGATTTAGTCAGAGTCTGATGAATTTCAAGCTTGCTGAAAGCTCTTGAGGAAAAAACAAAACCCTCTAGCTTGTAAATAGATCTCCAAATTAGTCTCCTGTCTCTATCATAGGTAGAGCTGGTGAAATGCTGTCATCATCAAACAAGCAGCCTGGGGAAACCTAACAGTCAAGGCCCAAGACAAGAAGCTGAAGTTATCAAATTAAAAGGACTGAAAGCCAGTCAGGCCTCTGCGCCAATAAATTATTTCACTGTTTAAGCCAATTTGAGAATTTAAGAGCCTTCTGCTACTTGGACTCACGGATCAAGAAAGAGTTGTTGTATTCTCTGAAATTACCCTGACTTGGTCTGCTTGGACAAAGAAAAACAAACAAACAAAAAAAACTATGAACTTCAGCCAGAGGGATATTTAGCCATAAAAGAGAGGTTTCCAGTAAGAGCACAGACCCATTGTGGTGGGTTAAGTAATAGGTGAAAGAACCGAAGATGTCTGTGAAGCCGCGTTTTCAGAAAGACATTTCCACTTGTTCTCCTTGTGTTCCAAGGTAATAAACAAAAGCTTGGATTTCTTTCTCATGCTGTCATTTGCTAAAGGAAGTAGACGTTGAAGTCTGCGCAAAGCCAGATGTTGTCTGTCCTTGCCTTGAGAGCGTTGTCCTGTAGATGAGTATCTGGCTAATCACAACTTCAGTGCCTTTAGGTTTCTATCTATGTGAATGGGACTCCATTTATGCTTATTTTATCTGTCCTTCCCCTTACTATTTGCTTATCTTGGTTAAGCTGTTCTCTAGAAATCAGCTTCAGAGGAAGATAAAGACAAATTTTAGGTTACTGAGAATTTACTCAGCGCGTGTGTCTCTGGAGCTGGGTTTTGGTATTTGAATTACAGATCCCATGGCTGGCAATCTTGTCACCTTATCTCTTCTTTCCCAGGACCTGGTCAGATTTAAAAATAAATTTTCCAAGAAAATAATTAATTGATGTGTTTGGATAATGTCTTTTCTGGAAAGGCTGCACGGATCCGGAAGGACCACCCAGCCGGCTCCTCTCTGCTTCCCAAGTACTCTGTTCCCGGCTCTGAAGATTGCGCTTTCCTCTTCCTATTTAGTCCTTTATGTAACTGTCCCATTCATAGTCTGTGAGCTCTCCAACCGAGTGCCCAAGCCTTTTTGATCTAAACCTCATCGCCTACTGTAAAAGCCGACACGGGTGCCACCAATGCCAGTATCCTGTGACATTGGTTAAGTTAAGGACCTCTAAGGAATGTGGCTCCTTATAGTCACTCTGTACCTCTGGTCTCTTCTATACATTGCAAGTGTAAGAGGCTGCAGTCTAGGCTAACACTCTTCACATTTCAGTTCCGGCTCTACTTTTGACTGGCTGAGCAACTTTGAAGAAATTACTTAAAGTCTCCCCGAGTCTCCATTTGTTTGCCTGTGAAAGTGGTAGAAAAAAAGTTGTAGTAGTACGTTGCCGTGACAGCTCAGCAAGGAGACAAGGAGGCATTTTCATAGGTGGAAGCCCTACCGGACCTCAGTAGAGGGAACCGCCATCCTGGCCAGTGGCAGACTGCATAGTGTCTGAACATCTCAGCTCAGGTGTTTTTATTCTTTCAGAACTCCTTTGGTGTTCTACTGATATCACGTGCAGATCATTAGAAATTAAAAAACCTCCACAGAAATCCAACACCTGCAAACAATACAAACTGCCCTGGACATAGGAGAGCCCCTCACCCAATAGTGCATAAAACAATTTCAAACATAACTAAAAATAAACTACCCCAACAATAAATGGTTCTACTTTATGGGTATTTTGTGACAATCCAGTGGAATGGAAATTTCCTGCAAAGCCTGCAAAAGTACAGCTGGAGTGAGATGTCCTGTCTGGACGGCTGCTATTGTGACTATTGTTATAGTAGCTACTGAAATATTTCACTTTCCAGGTGATTAGATATCAAATTCTGAATAACGGTGAGATTGCATTATGAAAACGAAGGCTGTGAATTTGGTTAGCTACGGGATAATCCCAGGTAGATTTACTGCCAAATATTAGAGGTATCGCAAGAAGTAGTCATGTTGTAATAAGGCTTTTACTTTTCATGGGCTGTTCTCTACCACAATTACCCGAATTCATTTCTGGCTGTCTTTGGGGTGCTGGCATGTGGATATATTACTCCCCAAACACTACAATTCACTGGTAGTGAAGGGAATGAATGTCAATAGTGCTTTGTTCTACATCCAAAACATTTCAAAAGTCCTCCTCTTCATCTCCTGCATGGCGCATCACCGTTGATAAGATTGGCTTAGGAAAGTTTTGGATGATCCACTGTTACAGTCTTCTATATAAAGTGCTGATTGTGTAGGACTGTTCTCACACATCATTTCTTTTGTTTTCTCAAGTCTAGCTCATCAAATCACATGGTTTGGAGAAGCAGTGTGTAGATATATGTAACTAGGAGTAAATTGATTTGTCTGTGCCAATACTCCTTAAAAAAAATCTCCAAATATGCAGATTCTATTGCAGTTCCAAATCATCTCATGATGTCCATGTTTAATGTCTTTAATATTGGTCTTGTGGAATACTTAAGCTGAAAAGGGTTGGCTAGCTGCAATTCGTTGAGACAGCTCTGTAATTTTGGTTGAAGTACCAGGGAAATAGTTTATTTTGGAAACAGGCCCTGAAGTCTACTCCATTTGGTTTAAATTTTCTCAGGAGGAAAGACAGAAAAACAAATGTAAGATCGATTTGCAGATTCAAGAGTGTTAATGGTGGGAGAAAGCAAGAGAAACCAGCAATGGTGTCCTCAGGGATATGCTAAATTAGTTTTGAATTTCATGAGATTTTTGTAAGCGCTCACATGTTACCATAACCTTGGGAACGCCTCTGAATTCTGAAGATGGGATATGAAGTGCTTATTTTTTGTTGGTATGTCCATGTGCATTAATGGAATTACACATGCTACTTGATATTTTAATTTTCTATATGAATGTTTTTCTAATATTGCAAACAGAAAGAAAAGTCAAGCTTTTGTGCAATTAGTAATGGCAAAAGAATAGATTATTTATAATGTGTAGGAGGGAGGAGAATAAGAAGAGAGGCACAGAGAAGAAGAAAAAAACAATGCATATTTTACCAAGGGATAGAGGAAAGCAAGAAGAGACACAAGGAAGAATTCCGTTGAATTAGAAAGCAAAGATTTACTTAAAAAAAAAAAAAGTGTATTTGATTTGTTTCCCCACCCCAATTTTCTGTGAAATGTTAGTTTTTAAGAGCTAACTAAAGTTATTTTTTTAATGTTCAATAGTACTAATTTTCTCTGTTTGTGTAATAAATATATCTGCCAATAAAATGTTAGTTTGCTACATGTCATTTTGATTAATTTCATGCTTTTTAGTATTTTTTCCACTTTGTAAAGTCAACCTTATTGAGCTACAATTGACAAATGGCGAACAGTATACACATAAGTAACATAGTTTGTTGAGTTTCAACAGATATATATCACATTAAATACCGTTTTAAACCTCATTGTTGTCCCTTGAATCCCGTCTCTTCTTCCTGTGCCCGTGGCATCATAATGAGGAGATTTCTCTAGAGGGCTACGAAGAGGGTGAAAGGCTGGTAAGGCGCTTCTAAAATCATCCTGTACCAGAGCACAGGTTTTCAGGAAGCAGGTGACCCAAAAGTGAGAGAAATGTTAATTGTGTTTACACTACTGGGTTTGAGGGAGGTTGATGTTATCCAGCTACCTAAATGGCAGAAAAGATCAGAAAACCTGGGTGCAAGACAGTGCTACGCGCAGGAGAAATGAGGAGCTCTTTCTCAGACATGCAAATAAAGTGAACTATCAGATAAAGATCTCTACTTAAGGAGAAAGCTTTAGGTCTTGAATGAAGAGACTGAAACCAGGGCTAATCATTGTAAACTCCCAAACTCTGTGCCTTCTTTAATCTCTCTGAGCTTTCACTACAAAACTGCCGTAAAAGTAATAGGGACCAGAGATTTAAAAAAAAA
This sequence comes from Cricetomys ansorgei, assembly GCA_026225945.1. Taxonomy (NCBI): domain Eukaryota; kingdom Metazoa; phylum Chordata; class Mammalia; order Rodentia; family Nesomyidae; genus Cricetomys; species Cricetomys ansorgei. The sequence goes on from JAMJFZ010000056.1 coordinate 34,384,322, forward strand.
AAATAGTGAAATAGCAAGCTTAACAAAAATGTCCATCTTGTCTCTTGCTGTATCTTTAGTGATTGGTGTGTAGTTGGTAGGTACTTGGTAGCCATTTGTCACCTTAGATTGAACAAAAAGTTTGGAAAACAATTTTCCTCTGCTTAGAAATTTAAAAGTAAACCAAGTATGTTTTGAATTATGGAAGTAATTCATTTTCGTTCTTTACAAGGATGGGGAAAATAACAACGGAAATCGTGTCTTCTTTCTGCAGTAGACTTACAATCGTTATCCAGTGGATGTTTTATTTCCTTCCCCTTCCCCCTAATTAATGATACCCAAACTAACGCTCTGCAAATCCCAAGATTATGTGAGCGCTGTTGTAGTCTTTTAGTATGAGGCTTTTTGTTTTGTTGGGTGTTTTATTAGTCGAAGCTTATTTGAATTTAACATACTCTGTAGTTTTAAAAAGAGCTTTATTTATAGAATTCAGGTAATGAGTAGCAGGTCTGAGAGCCCGGATCTTAATTCTAGGTATTTAGGAGGTTGGTGCAGGAAGATGGGATCGAGGCCTGCATGGGCTACAGAGTGAATCCAAACTCAGTCTGGGTTATATATTAAGACCATGTTCAAAATAATAGAAAATTAAAGCAAGGTCAGAGTACACTTAATGTCAGAGCGCTCAGTCGACTACCGTGTGTGAGGCTCTAGGTTGATCTCCAGCATTCTAAAACCAATCAGTCAGTGTAAAATCAGTCAATTTAAAAAATACACAGATCAGAAAAACAGTCAAATATGAACCACCAGACTGAAAAATACAAGCACTGTGTTTGGAATAAAATGCACGTTTCTCCTTCTCTCACCTGGATACTGCCTTATAATGTCTCAATTTAAAAGAAGATTATTTTGTTTTATTTTAAATTCTCTTCCTTCCCACTCCCAGTCCTTGTCCCTGTCTCTCTATGTGTACACAAATATGAGCACAGGCAATTGCAGACTCCAGAAGAGGGGCATTGGATTTCCTGGATCTGGAGTCACAGGTGGTGGTCAGGCTGGTAACCGAATGGGGGGTCCCCTGTAAGAGGAGTGCATCTCTTAGCTCCTGAGCCATCTCTCCAGCCCCAACATCTGTCTGTTAAGGTGTTTGTATTTGGTTTACCTGCAAGTCAGGCCAGGGTTATAGTGAGAAGCCACAGAGAGACTACGAGGAGCCCACTCTGGGTCTTCTTGTCCGGAGAGACCCAGAGAAAGACACTGAGGCACGAATCGATGCAGAGACACGAGGTTTATTGTTCCGACACATGGGGGTGTCCTCCAGGAGAGGAGGCACACCCCAATGGGACTCACAAGCCTCTTTTATACTCTTTAATTGGTCTACAGCTATTGTAATAGCATAATCTTTAAGCTGATTGGTTGGGTGCAATGACATGAATCAGCAGGGCGAAAAGGTAATGGTACATTCCAGGTGCATTGTTTTGTAGCTAGGGAGTGCTGAGCTGAAACTTATTCTTATGTGAATATAGCTGGAACTTCTCCTTATCTGGGTGCCAAGGTTTCTGGAAAAGTTCAGGCAAAGTTCAGGCCTACTTGTACATCCTCAAGCCTTTCTAAAGTTTGGTCAAGCTTTAGCCTTTGCCCTTACAATAATAAGTCTTTGACTCTGGATTACGTGGGAAGTTGGTTCGACATATTAAATTGCAGTAAAAATTCAAACTAGTGACGTATTTAACTTGTTCTACCTTCTATTAAGACCTAGGTAGCTTTTATGATCTCAAAAATAAAATTTAAGCTGGATTTAGTGGTACTTGTCTTTTCACTGAAAACATTTTTCATTGTAGTGAATGCCTTATCTGACAGGCTGGAGGATTTTGACTGAAATTCCTTGTCTCAGCTAAAATCCTTCAGTCCTTCAGGTCTTCATAGTCCTGTACCACCGTTGCACCTCCAGTTCTTATGCATTAGTAATGTAGTTTGCTTTACTAGCAGCAGTGAAGAGCATTTGTTGCTTCTGCAGCACACCCAGGTTCGATTCCCAACACCTGCATGGCAGCTCACACCCGTCTGTAATCCAGCTCTAGGGAATCTGATGCCCTCTCCTGACCTCCAAGGGCACCAGGTGCGCACATGGTGTACATACATACATGCAGGCAAAACACTCATACACATAAAATAAAATAAATCAATCTAAAATTATTTTACAATACTTAAATACAGACTATAGCATTACAAAAAAAAAAGAGTTCAATTTCAACTAGTTCTGGTAAAGATTTTTCTTTTAATGATTTCTTGACTTTACATTTTAAAGATTTGTCCATGTATTTATGGTTCTTGACTTGGAAAATCTATAGATCTCAAAAAATAAAGAATTAAGCACAACAATTATACAAGTACAATTTATATCCTGGATTCCTTATCAGGATCTGAGGTATTAACGCTGTCCCATCCTCTGCTGCAATGCTTGTCTCCTGCTGTGGTCTCCACACTCTGGAGGAAAGCACCATCTAACAGGAAGAATTTACTACCATCATACGTACTTAGTAAAGCATGCATTTCATAGTATGAAGAAGATGCCAAGACCAAAAAGTGTTATTTCTGAAATGATATGTAAACAGAGGTTTTTGTACTTACTGATTTTCAATAGGAATAGTTCAAGTTCAAAATTTTGCAGACTTGGAACACTGGGTGGCAATCTTAACGTTTTCTTCTAACTTTTGCCTAATTCTCTCTCTCTCTATTTCTCTCTCTCTCTCTCTTTCTTTCTGTGTGTGTGTGTGTGTGTGTATGTGTGTGTGTGTGTAATATGTGTGCTTCTCTGTGTGCAGGTGTAATATCCATTTCTTCTTTGATATATTTAAATTACACATCATACTCTTTATTCAGTCATCTCATATCTTCCATTTTGCTTACCCTCACCCATTTTTGCTGTCTTTATTCTACTCTACAACGGGAATGGTTTTTCTTATAAAATAAAAGAAGCGCGAGTCCTATGTTTAATTCTCACCGTTAATCTCAGAGTAAAGGCCAAAGCTTTACAGACCAACCCCTGCACTGTCTGCCTTAGTATATACTACAGCAACTGATGCTGTCTTTCAGGACTGAGAGCATGTGTAACTCCTTCTCACTCGGGGGATTCCACACATACCCTGCCCTCTACACAACCTCCACCCACGCTTTCTGTGTGTACATAGGTACACATGCTTTCATCGCTGAAATGCTCATTACAGCATAGGTCTAATCTTATTCCATCCAAAGCAACACCCGCTCTACTCCCTGCTCCATAATTTTGAAGCAAATCCCAGACAAACTATGAAATTTACCTCCATACGATGTCTGTTAAGGGCCATTTATTTTCTTCATCTTTTTGCTGGACTCCATTACATCCAGAAATTCCAACTTCACAATTGTCTCCACGTGTGTTATGGCTTTGGATGGATTTGGATCATATATGTTTTTTCCCATAAACTTTGTTTCATGGGAGAGGTGTATCTATTTGCTCCTTACTCTGTTCCCCTACACTTGCCAGAGCGCTTGGCTCTAAGTGAATTCCTCATAAATAAGAATCAATTAAGCAAAGGGAATGTCTATAAAAAGCAACCCATGTCTCTTCTTGCTTTTCTGCCATTCTTTGTGCTCTTTTGATCGACATCAGATTTTCTACAGCTAACTCCTGTGCTTTGGGGCCTTTAATCTTTTCAGCTGATCCCTGTCTGTTCCCTGAATATCTTTCCTCTACCTTCAGGTCGGTGGGACAGTTCTGCATTAAAAAAAAATGAATGCATAAACAAAGTTCATCAGTAAAGTTTCTCTTCTTTTTAATATGTACAATATATATCTATCAGACTATTTCTTCACTGGATTACATTGTCATAGAATGTGGTCTTGGGAGGTATTATAGATAAAAATGTTTATTATATGTCATGATATAACCAACCCTGTGGCCAACTGGGTGGAAAACAAGTAGCTAAAAGACTGATGTAACATCTTAATGAAAAGGGTTGACAATAGTATTGCTTGATGTTAGTTTTCTTCCTTCCTTCTTTTTTATTGTTTGTGCTGATGACTAAACCCAGAGCTATGCACAAGTTAGGCAAGTGCTCCACTACTGACTTACACCTTCAACTCCCTGGTTTAGTTTCTTAATTTCAGTGTTTTATTCTAAATCAAATGAATATAACTTATTATTTTATTTACATAAACCCAAACATTAAAATTAAACATTTTAACTTTATTTGAATAATAAAATTCTATGCTAACATTTAGAAAGACTAATTCAAGGAAACGTTTCTTAAAATTGTATTTTTTAAAAAGAGATGTATATTATTGACAGAAAAGCTAGAATAAAAACAGTTCTTACTAAAAATAAATATTCATTATATTTTCCTACTTTGAAATATCATTATACAGAATTCTTTGTAACTCGTACTTTATTATGCCTCCAAACATCTATATAATTACTTTGTACAAGAGACCTAAAGGTGATGTCACTCAGAAGGAGGCAATGTCTAAAGACAGAAACGAGAAAATAAACAGAAATTAGACCCCTCATGAAGTTAAACATGCATCCAACAGTAAACGCCCGATTTGAGATTTCCATTTGTTTATTGATGGGACTTGGTTGTTACTTTGGCTCTGTGGAGGTCATTGTCTGCCATGACCCCTAATTCTTCCTCTTATGAACACGTTTTCCCTTGTCATCTCTTGACAAAAGCTTTTGATTCCTTTGACATACAAGTATTCATCTTTAAATACCCTGTTGAGGACTTCTGCACTAACGAAGTGGGAAATTAAACATGACTTACGATGCATTGCCCTATATCAAGCTATACAGTTAGCATATTTAAGTTCTGTTGCCCTCACTGAAGAAACTATTTTACTATGTATTGCAATTTGAGTTAATACTTGGAGAAATCTTCAACATTGGAGAGAAATAATTTGCACACAATGTCATTTCTAATTCCCAATGAAACTGGGTATTTCAAAGAGCTTTTAGGGACTACAGTTGACCTTGGTAGAAATTGATACTGTGTATAATTCAACCACTTCCCTTGTTTAGTATGGTATGTGTAAAGTGCCTACAGTTCAGCTGAAACGAGAATTTCGATTATTTTTTAATAAATTGTTGGCAGCTAGATCTGGGACAATCAAACTTTAGTGGTTCTATGATATGTGAGAAGTTGCTTTAAAAATTCTGATTATGTTTACACTGTCGGCTACACAGCTTAAGACTCACTAAGGGAGAAAGTCTAATCCAGGCTTGTAACCTTATTTGTAATGATGTGTTTCAGTATTCAAGAATCTGACCAAATTAAATTAAAGATACAGCACCATCTTATGGATATTTCTATATTTATAAAATTTGGAAATCCAAAACTCATTTTGTGTCTGGGAATGGAAAAGGTTTAGGGCCAGTGAGATCAAATGATGCAGTAGGTAATGCATATGCATGTACGTGTGCTCATGCACGTGTGTGTATATATGCGATGCACATGCGTGTATGTGTGCTCATGCACGTGTGTGTATATGCATGTCATTGTGCTGCTCTGGTATGTAAAAGCATACACAGAAATTTGGAATCATTTTCCTTTTGAAAATTAAGCAGTCTACCAATAAGGGAAATACATTTATGCAATCATTGGCCTGGAATACTGCTGGCCTCCAAAAGACACTGGGGCATGGCTGGCTGTCACCTTTCTAGAATTCTGTAATATAGAGGACAATTGATGAGTAGAAATGTTTGCACAGCTGTGAGCCACAGTTTCCAAAGTGTGCTGAGAAATGTAGATATGACCATAAAGCCATTTAATTATCTGGAAAAAAAACTGTATAACCAGTAGTAAAGTCTCCTCATACTTATCTAACATTTAATTACCTTCATAAATGATTTACTACTGCTCAGGTTTTAAACACAGAAACTTAATGATAAACCTTTCCTAATAGTCGTTCTTATTATTTTAATGTAGAGTACATAGCAAATTAAGGAGGTTACTGGGAAAATGGCGAATAGAACTCTTTGATGAATTTATGAAGGAAGAGCTACTCAGATATGGCTTATATCATCAATCTTAAGTTCACTCTAGTTACCAAATATGGAGCTGAGACATGTTTACAACTCTAATTAAAAACAAGTGCCTAAATACAGTGGTTCTCTTAGCTTTGAGGTGTCTTATATTCCATGATACAAGTTTTGAATTCTTTTCTAGGAAAAAAAGCTCATAATTCAGTTCATATTCAACATAAGCATTTCTAGATTCCCTAGAGTATAGTTTGGAATAGCATTGTTGACATTTATTTGTTTATTTGTTTGTACTTCTGAGGAGTGAAAAAGGTATATACAGTTCTCTTGTGATGCAAAGACTGTAGGTTTTATAATACAGTCTCCTCTCACTCTCTCTCTCTCTCTATCTCTCTCTCTCCTCCATCTTATGCCTTCTCTCCCTCAATCATGCATGTGTTCTTCTTTGCAGAAGCACATTACAACTAGAGCTTCACACGTAGGCACGTACGCACACATACACACACACTCCTATTTGGTTTTCAGTCGTCATTCCCCCACACAAATAAATTATGTGGAAGACACTCTAAATAAGGTGGCTTTTATAGGTTTATTCTATGTAGATTAACATTATGTTACTTACCTCGATGTGAGATGTGAGACTAAATGTTGAGTACAAAGGAGCAATGTCGAAATACTGTCTATCCGCACAGCACAGTACCGGGTCTCAAATCTCAGTGAAACTCAGCTTCTGTCTATGTAGGCTCTTCTTTCTAAATGTTCAAGTCTTGTTTCAAATATAAATGTGTTTGTTCCTGCCTTAGTTTCCTTTTGTGTTGCTGTGATGAAATAGCCTGACAAAGGCAGCCCCAGGAAGAAAGTGTTTATGTCAGCTCAGGGTCCATTGGAGTGGGGAAATCACCGCAGTGGGAGTTTGAATCGACTGGTCACTTGAAGTCTGCGATTAGAAGAGAAAAATGAACAGATCTGTGCTAGTGCTCAGCTTGCTTTTATACAAAGAACTCCTGCGTGTGGGATGGTGCTGCCCTCAGTGGGCTGGTTTTCCCACCGCAGTCAATGTAATAAAGGCAATCCCCCACAGACATGCTCAGAAGTCAACCTGATCTAGAAAATCCTTCATTCCTTTCCCAGGGGAACCTAGATTGTTTTAAAGACAGTTGAGATTGATCTTTGCAGTGTCTGAGTACAATCATGTGATTTTATTTTTAAATTGTTGAAAGGCTGTAATTATATCATGTACAAATTTTTATTTTCATTTCTTTGATGCCAGCAGGCCCTTTACAGTTTAATGTCAGAAACTCAATAAATTTTTGATTTATAATAATATAATGTTCAAATATAGACCAAAAGTTAAATTACAGCTCTAAGTCTATAAGATATAGAATTATTTTTATGTAGATATTAATTTTATTTATCAGTATTATAGAACAGTCTTGATAATTTCCCACAATGCTTTTTGAAGGTCTGATTGAATGAAAGTTCATGAAAAATTAGATATCTGAATACTTAACCTAGGAAAGAAAACCTTTTTAGACTGCATGTCTAAGTATAACAGAATCTACTAGATATGTCTGTCTAATGGAGATATATCATCTACTGAGCCTGGAGTACACTAACTCAGCTGGGTGGGCCAACCTGCTAGCCCCTAGTTATCCTGCTGTCTCTGTTTCAGAGTTATGGGATTACAAGTGTCTGCTGTTTTGCCTGATATTTTACAGATGTGCTCAGGATTAAACTCAGGCTCTCATGCTTGTGTGATCATAGGTGCATACATGCCACAGAACACATGGAGGTCATAATACAACCTCAAGTGTGAATCTCCAACATTGCTTTATTTGAGATAGGATCTCTCTTGTTGTTCAGTGCTGCCCATGTTAGGCTGCCTAGCCAGAGGGCTTCTGGGTATTCTCCTCTTCTCCCTGCCTCCCATCATGCAGTAGGAGCACTGAGGTTATGGGCACATGCTACTCCAGCTGCATTTTCCTTTCAGACCTGGTTTTTCAGCAGATGGTTTTTCAGAAGTGAACAAAGCAAGCTTCCATTTAATGAAGACACTGACAGTATTGTTGCCAGTAATGTTGAAACTTAAGTTTTCAACTTAAAGTTATAGTCTTATAAAACTTTGCCACTGAGTTTGACAGTCCTCCAGTTCTGTAGTGGTTTGAATGAGAAAAGTCCCTTATAGGCTGAAGTAGTCAAACACTTGGTCCTCAGTTAGTGGCACTATATGGGGAGGTAGTGCAGTCTTGCTGGGTGAAGTACATCACTAGAAGCAGGTTTTGAGAGTTTATAATCTTGTCTCCTCCAGTTCACCTTCTCTGATTTGTGTTTGTGGTTGAAGATGTGATCTCTCAGCTTCCTCTTCCAGCTGCCTTCATACAATTATGGACTCTTCCTCTGAAACCATAAACTCAAAGAAACCCTTGCTTCTATAGTTACTCTCAGTCACAGTGTTCTATCACAGCAACAGCAGAGTAACTAACACAAGTATTTAAAGATTTTTTTCACTTGAGGTTGGCAGTTAGTGATAAATGTAATTTTTGATGCTATATAATAAACAATGTCAACTTTGAGAAAAGTTTATTTTGGTTTATGGTTCCAGAGGATAAAATCCATGATGTCAGAGCAGAGGCATGGCAACATACAGCAAGCACAGCAGCAGGAGTGGGAAGCTGAGAGTTCACATCCTGAGCTGTAAGCATAATGAGGAGAGAGACAGACAGACAGACAGAGACAGAGAGACAGAGACAGACAGCTAAAGAACATGGGGGATAATACAAGGCTTTGAAACCCCAAACCCTGTCCCCAGAGACACACTTCCTCCAATAAGAACAAAATTGAAAGGCTATTAAATACTACTTTTAGACTACATATTTGTGTGAGGTATGGTTTTCAATCCATTTGAACCAAAGCAATGTCTAGTAACATATGAACTGAGAAACTGATATGAGATTCCAGATGCTCTGTTAAACCAGAAATTAAAGAAATCTGTAGTGTGTAAAATAATCCTACTATTTTCATGAAACCTACTTTGCAAATGCAGTATTTTGAATGAAAAGTATGAAATTAATGTTATATAGCAGTTTGTTATTGTGGTGGTTTAAATGGGAATGGCTCCCATAGGCTCATATGTTTGAATATTTGGTCCCAAGTTGGTGGAACTATTTAGGAAGGATAAGGAGGTGTGGCCTTGTTGGAGGAGGTGTGTCAATGCTTAGAGTTTTTAAAGCCCATGCCATTCCCTGTTTTCTCTGCCTCATGCTTGTAGATCAAGATGTGAGCCCTCCTCTGGTCCTGCTGCCATGCATCTGTTCCTCATCACGGCTCACCCTCTGAAGCTCCAAATCAAACACTTTCTTTTATACGTTGCCTTGCTCATAGCGTCTTATCACAGCAATAGAAAAGTAACTAAGATGGTTATTTTTAGTTGAGTCACTATTTCTGTTTTATTTTCTAATATGAGCAATATTGAAAATAAAATACATATAAACAAAACTTATGTTGGGTCACTGATAATGTTTAAAAGTGAAAATGTATCCTGAAACTGAGTTTGGAAATAAGTGCTACAGATAGGAGTAAATACATATTTAAAAGTCAAGCATCTCTATTTTCTCGTTTGGTGTCATCTTATGGGACTTTTTAGGGAAAATTCTCCACAGTGGTTATTTTCTTGAGAACTAGTGTTGACATATTGCAAGCTGTTTACGGTAGAAGAATTCTCATCTTACAAGTGAGATTTGTTTGACTTCCTAGTCAATCAATGCAATTTTCTCTTTACAGTGTCCCATCATTGTGCTTAATATAAAATAGGCACTCAATACATGCTATTGACTGGCAGAAAATGCATTTAACAACAAAGTCAATATAGTTACAAAAAAATGTATGAAAGCTGGAGGGGAAAATAGAATCTGCCTACTTATTTCTTTGTCCATTTTGGAGCATACTGAAGTTTATGCACTGTTACAAAAGTCTTACAAGGTCTGTGGGTATTCTAACATTTAAAACCTGATTCTCTGAAGCTAATATCATCAGATCATGATGAGACACATATATGTATATTCAACTAATGTGATCTCTTCTCAGGAACAGTTTGAGGACCTCAGCACAATGTGTTTCTACATTTTTTATTCCTTTCTACACTTTCCAATCCAATTCACTCTTGTTTGTTTCCTTCAAATTTTTCATAGCACGGAAAAATTAGATACACAACCAAACTGCAATCAATCTCTAGTGAGCGTTTACAGATGTGCGGGGAGCAGACCCATGTTAGCTTTCTCTTTTAAATCAAACCTTCTTACAATAATTATGAAACCTCTAAAGTCATAATAAAATGTCAGTGTGAATATTTGTGAGTTGATCTGATTGTTTAAGGGCTAACAATCCAGAAATATGAAATCTGAGGTATGTGAAAACCAACAAAGAAATCTATATTTATTTATTTTTTGTAACTAGTTTTTATTTTGTCTAGTTCTATGTCTGAAAGTAAAGCTAATAAAGAAATGATTCTAATAGCTGTGAAATACTAGATTTTATATACGGCAGATAGCCTTTAAGTATTTTCCGTTATGTTAATCTTCACGTCTTCTCTTTGAGTGTTCGTGTGTATGTGTATGTGTGTGTGAGTATATGTGTATGTTTGTGTGTGTATGTGTATATATGTATATGTGTGTGTATATGTGTGTGTATGCTTGTGTGTGTGTGTGTGTGTATGCTTGTGTGTGTATGTGTGTATGTGTATATGTGTACGTGTGTGTGTGTATGTGTGTATGTGTATGTGTATGTGTATGTATGTGTGTGTGTATGCTTGTGTGTGTGTGTGTGTATTGCTCACTGGCAGTCAATTTATGCTAAACATTTGTATATATTTTCAACAATTATCTGTAAGTTGTTGGGTCTCTGAACAATTTCTTCTAGAACTCAAATTCTAACTTCAGGGAAGAAAATATTAAGGTTGAAATGAATCTTTCAGGAGGATTATAGCCTCATAAATGGTCATCCTAAAGTTTTGAAAATATTGATAATTTTCATTTTACCATTGAAAGTTTGCGCCTTTTATTAGTTGGGATGTACTTGGACAGTTTCCTTATAAATATTACAAAATGGGTCTTCTACTCAATATGAAAAATACTACTTTTTGCTGAAAAATACTTTTAATTCCAGTTCCATGACATACCATAATAAAACATCCACTTTCAAATTGTTTAAGAATATTTTCATAATTTTTTTCTCACAGATAACATAATTATTTGTTCTGTTCTCAGGTCTGTTTCATATGTACCTTCTTAAAGGCTAAATTCATTGTCCTAAGAATACTGCATAATTTATTCAAGGAAAGAATGTTTTTTTATCCATGACTGAAGGAGTTAAGATATTCCTCTCATGTCAAAAGCACCCCATCAATTCAGCAAAGAACTGTGCACCTACAGGTATTCAGATCACACGCCTATTTAAATACCATTGCCAAAACGCATTTTATGTTTTATTACTGTTCATCCATCTTTCCTTAGCATTCGAGGTGTTTCATTAAAAAGCTGTATAACTTCAATTTGTTTTTATGCTCACCTTTACCAAAGTAAAAATAAATCACCAAATAACCCCAAGTATATTGCATGCATTTATGAAATGGTACAAACCAATCATAGTTTAATGTTGTGCATCATATAATCAATTATTCAAAGCATCAACTAGTGACAGGAAAGGGTAATATGTTTGGGGGGGATATGGCAAGAACTCAATTACAAGCACAAAATAGAAAAATATAATTCAAATTATTGGCATGAAATTAAGTAATAATGGATAGACACTATCCCTTAAGTAGAAGCCAGCCAAGAAGGCTCACGTCTTCAGTCCTTGCTTCATTTTGAACTCCTTACTACTAGACCTTATCAATCACATTTGCGACCTCAACTACCACAGTATGCTGAAGAATTCCTTCAGTGGACTTTACTACATTTATGACTGTGTCTATCATTTCTCTGATACGATAACATAGCACCCTCAAAGAGTTGATGGTTCTCCGATTTCACTTGTCTTATGAAAGTCCATATTTCAATCCCGACTATTAATGGAGTTACTCTAGTGCCTCATAAATAGTCCATTATTTTCTGTGTGCCTCCCTTTTGCCAGTTCAGTAAGTGTACCTTCTGTGTACATAACAGCGGGCCCCATCGTGATGTTCCCTTACGTCATGCCCCCCAATCTAATTCACTCCCCATTACATTTTCTGCCTATTTATTCCCTTCCCACTGGCCCTGTTTCTTTTCCCAAATAGTATCCCCTCTGCTTTCAAGTCATTTTTTTCTTACACAATCTGAAATCTACAAAATAGTTAAAACATGGGATATTGAGGGTGTGTGTGTCTTATTTTACATAACACGATGATCTTCTCTCATTATCTTGTAAACCTTCCTTTCCCTCTCTTAAATTTGAGCACTCATCATCTCTCTCAGATTTTTCTTCAGTCATCGTCTATTGGTGTTTTGTTTCTGATTTCAGGGCCCCTACATTACTTGAGATTGATACTTTTTTTAAAAGTAAAATAACTTATTTACTTACTTATATAGACAGGGTCTCTTGTAGCCGATGTTGGCTTCAAGCTTCCTATGTAAGCAAGTGTGATCTTGAACTTGAGAGCCTACATCATCTGAATGTTGGATTTATAGTCAGGCACCATTACACCTCACTTAACGTGGTACTAGAGATCAAATCCAGGGCTTGGTGCAGTCTAGGCAAGTACACTTTCACTGATGCCATGTCCTGCCAAGTCCTTACACGGCTTGAGTCATGAAATTGTGATGAGGGTGAGAAGGAATGAAGAAGAGACAAACACAGAGACACAGATCCCTGGATCTGATTAACTGGGCTCTGTGATGGAGAAGCTGCAGTTTCCTGGAAGCTCACGGTGTTTATTGCATACCATTGACTGGGGGTGGTGGGTATTACTGCATATGGCTGAACAAGGAGTCAGGGTTTGTGGCATACAGCAAGATGAAGGGGGCAAGAACAATCTCTGTAGGAAAGCAGTCTTTAGGCTGTGAATATCCTGAGATGCAGGAAGAAGTTCCAGAGGACATTTTCTGCACATGCTATGAACATGTGCACGCGGACGAGAGGAAGACTTTTCCATCCCTCTGAACTTCACTCGGGGAAGGCTTTGCCACTCCCAGGGGGCTGAGGCATTGTCTTCCACATGGCTGTGCCCGTGTTGACACCACACAGTCACTCAGATCTTCATTAACTCAGGTTTTCCTCTGCTCTCCTTTCTTATTTCTTAGACGTTCAGAAATTCAGGCAGGAGCAGTCTGCTGTAAGGCTCAACCCCAGACTGTATAGATAAGAAGGAGAAGATCATAACTATGCTCAGGAGAAACAAAGGGAATGATTTAGCAAGTTAAAGGGGTTGGAGTCTTGAAACTCTTAAAGATGTTTTCTGTAATATTAGTAGAAGGAACCAATGTAGGACGTGATAACATGATTTGGGCTCATCCATACGATCATTATTGTGGTTCCAAACACTAGGAGCATCTGCTCACAGCCTGCTTAGGTGGCCAGTCATGCAGGCTTGCCACCTGCCCAGAGCTCCACCACCAGGGAGTCAGGAGTCTCCCGGAGCTTTGTTTGTGTTTTGTCGATTGTAACAGGATAGCAGTGAAACTGAAAGCAATAATGGGCACATTCTTGTTTCCCTCAGCCATGTATCCACCCATTTTCAATCCTATTTGTTGATTTAGCCATTTATTTATTTTCTCAAGTAGCCAAGTTCACCATCTCCTTCCCTGGAAACCAAGGGCATGCCTCCCGAACACAGCCCAAAAGACAATGAAGCTGCAATGTTTCTATGCTACTTTGGTGGTTTCCCAAATTAACCACCAACGCACTAACATATAACTACTTACATGTCTTAGTTATTTTTCTGTTACTGTGAAGACACACCATGGCTGAGGCAACTTATAGAAGAAAGGAGTTTATTGGGGGTTAATTGTTCAGAGGGTAAGTCCAGGATCATCATGGCAGGGAGCATGACTGCAGGCAGGCAGGCAAGGCATTGGAGCAGTAGCTGAAAGCTCACATCCTGATCCATAAGCAGGAGACAAAGAGAATGGGTTTTGAAACCCAATGCCTGCCCCCAGTGACACACCTCCTCCAACATGGTCACACTTCCTAATCCTTCTCAAACAGTTTCAGCAGCTGGCAACCAAGTCTTGAAGTTTATGAGCCTATGGGGGCCACTCTCACTCAGACCACCACAAAATCTATCTCCAGATTTTTCTTTCCTCCCAAATCTTAATATATATATATAGCTGCTTATCTCTAGATCCTACCTATCCCACGTTTTATACCTAGCGAACTGAAATGTATGACCTTTGTTCTTTTACCCCTTTTTCTTCCCTTTTTGTTGTATTTTGAATATTCAAATTATGCCTTTTATTTTCATCTTCAAGGAGAAAACGCTATTCCATTCCATTTTATTTTGTTTTTCAATTACATGTTTCCTGTGGCATCTCCAATCTTTGACTTCTAGTAATTTTTAGTAGAATGAAAATAAGCTATTGCATCAGATGGAAAGAAAATAATAAGCTATCGCACCAAGAAGTAGTAGTAACTAATAAAACTGAAGAATATATTTTGGATAGAAAGTCAAGGGAAGAATGCCTATCATAAAGCTGTACTCTTACGTCCTTAGGAATTGTGCCCCTAGTTTGATAAATACCACATTTTAATATGCTGATTTAAAATAAGGAGAGACTACTTAAAATAAGAGCCCGTGTTGAGTCCTCATTCCATCAGTCGCTAGTGCTATAGCTTCGGGTTCCTTATCTGTACTGTATAACTAAAGATAAATAACTGAGATAATGCATGTAGAGCGTAGAGCAAAATCTAGCACAAAGGACAGCCATCAGGATAGTGTCACCTACTAAGGAAGTTACTTTGATAATGGCATTAGATACAGAGCCTCACAGAGTTTTGCAAAGTGCATGATGTTGGGCCCTAAATAAGATGCTTAAGACTGCTTCTTATTGTCTATCTTGCCCAAAACAAAACTCTTCAAATACATCGATTTTAAGATATAATTTTCCTTAGCATTGACCATCAGCTAGCAGGCAGGCTCTTGGTAAAGACCTGCCATTACTAAGGGACTAGTTAAGGTTTAACAAACAGAAATGCTCCCCTGGGAGTCGATGCCCTCTTGTTTCCACCACTGAGGGAGAACATCATTAGATAGAGAAGGAAAGTCTGTCCTTCTGTATCTAACCCCCACAGGGCCAGGGAAAGCTAAAACTGCTACTTGGCCATGGGACCCAGAAGCTCAGAGCGGGTGGTTGCTGAGATATCCTATGCCACTTGCCCGGATCTGCAATCTCCTGGCCTGGAGTGGCTGCCACACACCTTTCCTGGTGTTGAATGACTGTTTTGCATATTTCCCTTTCTGTCATAGGCACAGGGCAGAAGTTACGGAATGACAAAAAGAAACTGCCAGGCAGTTCTGACACTGACAAATCTGCACAGATAATTCAGGCTTCCGGCGCAGCCACAGACGCCCACTTGAGGCCGGGAAGGAGAGCCAGGTTGTGCTCTGATTGTCAGCCAGGAGCAAACAGCGCTGGACACCCGGCCGGCCGGCTCTCAGGTGTTGGTTCAAGTCTGTCCACCCAGCACAACCTGTTTTGAGCCAGTCCTACCTCAGCCTAGGGAACAACTGAGCTGTGCTGGTTCTGAACCGGAGTGTCATCATTTTGCAAATATAAAAGCCGTCCTGCGCACGGACTTGCGGGAAACAACAAGAACAAACCCCAGTTTTAAAGACCACCCCCAACTTTTCTTTTGATGCGTGTGCTGTGACGTTCACAGTTTGGACTTCTTGCGGAGCGTCCCACCGCAGCGTTTGGGGAGAGACTTCCTCAAGTCTGTGGAGAGAACACTTCGAGGGGAAGCCGTAGATTCCCCCCGCCTCCAACCCCCAACCCCCAACCGCTCTTCAGCGCTCGGGTTCAGGGAAGGCATCAGGATCCGGTCCAGCGACTCCTGGACCTCCCTCCTGCCCTAGTACGGGGGACCGTGCTCCTCGCCCCGACCCCGCAGCCTCCCGCACGGGAAGCCTGCGGGACGGCGGACGCTCCGTAGCCGGGGGTCCTCTGAGCCCTGCAACCCCTACAGCGCGACCCCCGCACCTTTGCAAACCGCGCGCTCCGGGGCACCGGGCCCGGGCGGCGGCTGCGGCTGCAGCGGCGGCGGCGGCGCGCGCACGCGCACTGGGCGGCCCCGCGCCCGCTCCTCGACAATCCGTTCCACGTGTTGCTTCGGAGGCGCCACAGGTCCCCCACCTGCGCGGCCCGCGGGGGTCGGCGGCGGGGCGGCGAGGGGCGGGGCGCGCGCCGGGCGGGGCGGGAGGGCCGGGGCCGGGCGCGCGGTCCCCGGGCGCCCCGAGCGCCCCCGCGCTAACTCCGCCTCTCGCCTCCCGCGGCTCCTGCTCTCCCGCCCCGCGTCCTGGCCGCGGCGAGCGCTCGCTCGGGCGCCGGACTCGACGTGTCCGGGAAGCCCGGGGCCACTTTCCCTTTCGCTCTGCGGCCGCCGGCGCGCGCGGACCCGCGTGGGGACAGGCGCGCTCGGGCCGGGAGTCCCGGGGACCGCGGGCCGAAACCGCGGGGTCCGCAGCCGACACCATGCTCGACCCGTCCTCCAGCGAGGAGGAGTCGGACGAGGGGCTGGAGGAGGAGAGCCGCGAGGTGCTGGTGGCTCCGGGCGGCTCTCAGCGAGCGCCGCCGGCCGCGGTTCGGGAAGGGCGGCGGGACGCGCCGGGACGCCCCGGAGGAGGCGGCGGCGGAGCGGCCAGACCGGTGAGCCCGAGCCCCTCGGTGCTCAGCGAGGGGCGAGACGAGCCCGAGCGGCAGCTGGACGAGGAGCAGGAGCGGCGCATCCGCCTGCAGCTGTACGTCTTCGTGGTGAGGTGCATCGCGCACCCCTTCAACGCCAAGCAGCCCACCGACATGGCCCGGAGGCAGCAGAAGGTGAGTGGCGGGACCGGGAGCCTGCAGTGGCCGCTTGCCTGGGTCTGCCTCCCAGGAGAGCCTGGGGCACCTGCTGTCTTCCTTCTGCGAGGGGCTGGTACTGTTTGAGTCAGTGTTTGAGGGGTGTCTGGTGCAGGTTGGGGTGCTTGGGTCTTTCACCCCAGCCGGAGCTATCCAGGGCTGGCCTGAGCTGGCAGGACCTGTCAGCTTCATGTCACCCTTCCCAAGAGAGGGACGGAGCAGCTGGCCACATCATTCAGGCCCTGCAGTAATTCCATCTGGGCAGCTTAGGTTGGGACAGGGTTAGACTGGAACTCCCCACAACTTTAATTTGGGCTACTGTGGGGTGTCTGGGGCTGGGCTTTGCCAGTAGGGCAGGTGAAACGGGGACACTTTTCTGTTCCAGAGACATCTCCACTCAGGCAAAGGACTAGACGTTTTCTTTGGTGAATAAAAAGCAAAGTTGCATTGCTAAGTTTCCCGTGTTGCCAAACAATCAGAGCATGGCATTAAAATGCAGAGGGAGATGTGCACCGGGAATGACCGCGGATAAGTGGTCGTGGCAGGCCCGGTGATGCCCACTGTTGATGACGGATGAAGGACTACGGCAAATGCCTTGTTTATGGCTTCTGCTCCAAAGATGAAAGGAAGTTCTGTCAGGGGAAATGTCCAGCACGGTTAGTTTGAAAACAGGACCTCAGGAGCCTGATGTTCTGCACCGGTACACAAAAGGAACAACTATAAATGGCCTTAACTGGGTAAATGTGTACACTAGAAATGGAGTGGGAAGGCTGGTAGTGGATTGCTGAACCTGGAACGTTCTGAAGACATCGGCAATGCTCCTCTTAGCTTGTGGCGTGGTGTGGGGACCCAGCGAGACCAGAGCTCGCACAGAGCATACCTACACATGCAGTCCTTTATTACTGTCCTGAAATAGTCACTTAAGCACGTCAGACCTTTTTTTGAGAACCCCTTGAATTGGCTTTTTAAAATAAAACTGTAGTTGAGATTCGGAAGCAGTTTCCTGTCACCTCCCACCAACCCTCCTACCCGTGTTTGTCCAATCTTTGTTTTTAATTGAAATATACTTGGCATGTGAAAAGCCACACACAGTTATCTGATGCAGCTCTTTGAGTTTGGGGCTAGGTGGTTAGCTATGACTTTGCCTATGAGATTATCAATACCATCTTATGTGTGCTTTCCAACTTTGACATATCAGAACCAAATGAGCAGTTCTAGAACCCTCATTCTCTTGAGTGCTTTTGGGGTGTTCCTTTACCACTGAAGGCTAAACACAGAAGCCCTTCAGGTAGCCCAACCGGCTAGAGAGTTCACAGAAGGTTGGACTGATAAGAGACCTAACCAGCTCTAGACAGTCTCCTCATGCAATCAGAGAGAAGTAGGTCAGAGTAACATTTCCTAGTACCAAGCCACTTGGTGTGGTGAAAGCTGCTTTTCCTCAGGTGCAGAGTGAATGCTTTGCAGTGTGTCATGAGTGAGCCTGCAGCTGCACTCCTAGGTGGAGCCATACAACCTCACAGTCAGTTTGGGTCGAGTCAGGATCACTCTGTAGGTTCTACAAGTCCCAGCCTCCATAGGCATTCCTATAAGTGTGTGGTTTTATGTTTACGTTGTGGTAGGAGTCCTTACGAGGTACATGAGCTCCACCCAGTACCTACTCTCACCTTTCACTTTACATGTTAGCTTATGTTTTCATGTGTTAATCTGCGAAAGTTATCATCTGTTTGGTAAAAATCAAGAGGCTAATTTGTATTTGGAATGATTTCCTTGAGGCTCCCTTTTGAGAAAAGGCACTTACCACGGGGCTCATTTCTACTGTGAGTACTTGTTGCAGTTCATTACGGAAGGGCATTCTCCCTTGGTTGTGCAAATAATGCAGGTCTTCTGGCTCTTCCTGTTTAAATAGAATGTTTGTTTCTCTAGAAATTATTTGAATTGGCAGACAGGTGTACTCCATGCTACTGAGTAAACTGTTGATGTAATGCTACTCAGACATTGCTAAAATCAGCCCAGACTTGAGGAAAGGAGAGAAACACTGCATGCATCCTATGCAAAATTTTTTGGAATGCTTAGAAGTGTTTTTTTCTTTTTTCATCAAGCATAATCAGATGAACTTTAATGATTTATATTTATTTCAGTAGGGAGGTCCTATAACAGACAACCTAAGCATTTATTTTGTTCAGAAGGTCCCTCCACTATTTTTTTTTTTTTAAAGACATGCTGTTTGCTAAAGGGAGCGGGAGGATTTCTTGGCAGTCAGGTTTCCTCCTAGGAAAAATAAAATGGGACTTTAACTGTGTGCATGTGAATTTGATGCACAAGCCAACAATTAATGCCAAAACTTACTTTAAGTCTTGAATTATACAGTTGGGTTTTATAAAAGAAGTAACATGATAATTGCAAAATCACTAATCCATTGTATATTTTTATTCTGTATCTTCAAGTTGTCAGACAGGCAGTAAAAAGGATTTATTACTGCTTACTCACTTCTCCCAACTTTGAGAATTTAGAGGATCAGAATCTGAGGTCTGAAAGGGTCCTTGTTGTGTAACTGAAGGAAATGAATCACAGAGATAAGAACCTAACCCTGGAGGCCAGGACTCGGGTTTGCAGCCAAAGCCTTTCACTGTTAGGGTTATTTAGCTTTTATGAACCTTACCTGAGCCACAGAGTTTGTTTAGGTTTTTTTACTTTTTCACTTGGCTAAAATGTCCCACAGAACCAGAAAGAGGCTGTTTCCATGAACAACGTGAGGATGTTAAATAGTACTAAGCCCAGGTCAGTTAAAGTACGTGTGCCTATGGTTTTGACTAGCACATTTCAACACAGAGGAATACCAGTTAATGCTTGTTAGCGCCTACAACAACTATCAATGCTTTTTACAGAAAATCCTGGGAGTAGATTTGGGTTAATTTCTGTGACAGAGCACTGTACCTGGTGGTCCCACTACCTCAGTGGACATATGCAGGGTATATTGATGATAGTGTGTAAGGTAACAAACAGCCATTAAAAAATGGTTTCAGCCCTAAACACCGCTTGACCCTCCTCATGTTTATTACCCCGATTATGTTTGCACCTTTATAGAATGAATAATCATGACCCTAAGATAGTTCTGGATGATTGAAGGCGGAATCAATGTTTTAGCTAGAAGAACAGGGGAAGAAAGCAAATCATATATAGTTATTAAGGTCTTTACTTGTCAGATTTTAGAAAATATTGAGAATCTAGGATGAAAAGTAACAAACAAGATCCTTAGTGGTTAAAAACTGGAGAAATTATGACAAGCATGTTGGCCAACATAGAAGAGAAGTATATTCACAGAAAGATATGCAAGTCCACTGTAAGTCTATAGTCATAACTATTTGCAGTGAACAGGATTTAAAGAGCTGATGTTTGGATTAAGCAGGAGCTGGAGGTTTGTAGTCAGTCGTGTACCTGTTATTTTTGTTTTTAATATTGATTATAACATGTTGAAAAAAAAACAGCCAACTACTATTTGAACTAGAAATAAGGAAAAAGGAATTTAAGAGATCAAAGTTTTACCTAATACCATTTTGCATGATTCATACACCCATGGTCCTGTATTTCTGTTTGCATTGCAATTGAAATAATGCACTATGCATTTTATGAAATAAACCTTTTAAATCATTTCTCATCCTTTTGCATAATCGTTATTAGTTCTAAGTTTGAGAAATATGTATAAATAATGCTATGAAGCTGCAGAAATTTCTTAGGTAAAACTGATTTGCAGGACTATGTTGTGGGAATACAATGTTGGATGAGGTAAAATATGATGGATATTTACCTTTCATTTGAATTTTGTAGTTTAAGGAAAACATCCATAGCCTGACAATCCAAGAGCCTAAATGCTGAGAAATCTAAAATTGTTTCGTTGTCTACAAATGAGTACATTCATATCTGGTTTTATTTGACAAGTCATAGTTACAAACTAAAAAGGTTTTCAGCAATTACTATTGGGCTATGTATATAAGATGAGCAGAAAACATGAATACATTTTGTATTTATGCTTGGGTCCCATCCCCAAGATACGATGTAATATGTATGCAAAATTTTCAAAATCCCAAATCTGAAACACTTCTAGTGCCAGGCACTTCAGATAGACAGATTCAACCTATGCAGAATTAACCATATTTGGAAGCAGATGCCCTTTCTGTTTTATTTAATCTTTTGATAACTTTTATGATCCCCAGGCTCAGGAAAACCAGCTTTGTTAGAAATGAATGACAGTTTTACAAGTGACAAGAGGGCATCTTTCTTTCGATAGGCACCATTTTAAGCCTGAGTGATGTGTTGCCTTCCTTTTGGGGCTTAAGGTACGACTGTGGCCTGGTACTATATATAAGTATACTGCATTCTTAGCATATACTAGTGCATGGCATATAGAATCTAGTAAATGTTGGCTATATGCAAGTCTCAGATTTAGTTTATGCCTCAAAGAATTAGTGAGATCTAGAATGGAGGAAAGAGAATATAAAGGGAAAGTTTAAAGATCTAGTTTTCTAAGGAATTCGTGCCCTTCGATAATTTTTGAGACCTGTAATGGTCTTTCTAAAGAAAACTTTGAAGATGGAAATATCTTTTGACACAGAACCAATGACATCAAAGAAACGTTCTCAATGGTGTTATCAAACCTGAGGGACCAAAATCAGTGGTGAACCCCAACAATCTGTCTTGCTTTTTCTACTGCAGTTTCCAGTAGACCTGGTGCTACTTAAAAGAGCCTGCATCGTTCATCCTTTGTGCTCCTGTGCTTTGGTACAGTGTGGGACAAATACCAGAGGAATGGGTTACACTGTTTGCTGCTTTTAATAATAGGGAATACCTTGTTGCTCTAGGGATCCAGTTGGAAACCACTCATTAAAGAGAAACCTCAGCCTGGACTTAAAAATGCCTATTGCTTGAGCTGATTCATCTAACCCTCCACAGGGTGTCTGGGTACAGCAACACTTAATTTGGAGGAATGAGTTGTGCTAATGAGAAGGCAAATGGATTAAGTGATACTGGCGTTCCTTTCTTTCAAAAAATGAAACTACCCTTTAGACTGCTTGCACAGTAAAATAAAGGTTTGTGATTGTATTTTATCTCTCCTGTTTCTCTCTTCCTTCTTCCTTCCTTCTCTCTCTCTCTCTCTCTCTCCCTCTCCCTCCCTCCCTCTCCCTCTCTCTCTCTCTCTCTCCTCTCCTCTCCTCTCCTCTCCTCTCCTCTCCTCTCCTCTCCTCTCCTCTCCTCTCTCTCCTCTCCTCTCTCTCTCTCTCTCTCTCTCTCTCTTTCTTTCTTTCTTTCTTTCTTTCTTTCTTTCTTTCTTTCTTTCTTTCTTTCTTGTTTTTGTTTAAAGAGCTCCGTTCATTTGTCTTCTCAGAAGATAAACAACAAAGTTGTACTGTAAGGTCATTGAAGTCTTTCAAAAGAAAATTCTGAAAGCTGGGCCCTCTAGATGGTTCAGCAGGTAAAGACACCTGCCACTTAGTCTGACAGCCTGAGTTAAATCCTTGAGACCAACATGGTAGAAGGAGAGAAGTGACTCTTGCAGGTTGTCCTTGAATCTCTACACATGTACCCTGGCATGTGAGCACACACACACACACACACACACACACACACGTGTGCATCTCCATCCCACACAAACGAAATAAATGAAAATTAAATTTAAAATTTGAGAAAGATGACTGCCAGGTTATGATATATGGGAATTCTGAAGGGAAATCCCATTTTGAAGCAGGCTATTCTAGTTCTTGTACATACTTTATATGAATTTCAAGTTGAGACTTTTTCCCCCACTGGGCAATATGAAGGTATATTCTCAAGTGGTATTGTAATCATAAGGGAATGATCTCATGATTGCAAACAGTAGGCACATTGGTGGCAGAAGTGACATATTATTTAGAGTGAAGATTGGCCAAGTATCAAGTGGTGGAATTGTCCAAACTCTTAACATTTTTTCTTATAGGCAGCATATTTTGGTTACTTAAAGATTTATATATTATCTCCTTAAAGAAGATCTATAATTCTTTTCTTTGTCTGCATAATATCATTACCTAGAGAGCTTTAAAAAGGATCCCATTATCCTGGTGATACTGTAGACTAACTAAATTACTCTCAGGGATTGGGTAGGTTGTCTTTTGGTTTCCTGGGTGAATTCAATGTGCAGCCAGGGTTGAGATCTACTGTTCTAAAGAGAGCTACAGGAAAAAAATGGCTTATTTTTACCTAGGCAAGGTGAAAGTATTTGTAACAAAGAAGAGTACTGTGTGACTATGTAGGTATTCTGGATTGAATAAAAGGCAACACCAACAAAAAGGATATCTAAATAATATGGAATTCTTTGAGTTAGTACAATGAGAAAATCAGTGCATAAGTTTAGACTTTTAAAATGTCTTTAACTAGGTTATATAATGGATGATAAGTTTTATAGCAGCAGAAATCCATTATAGAACCATAGCTAGATCACTAGCAACAGCATAAAATAAATCCTGGAAACTGAGGGGTGGGAAGTTAGCTTGAGTGCTGTTTCTCTCTCCAAATGACACTGGGAAGAAGATTGTCATGAAATCTCAAAGGTGAGTTGATATGAAGCAATGCTTGAAAGAAGAGTCAATTTCACAGAAGTCTTAGAAGAGTATAGTGGGTTTCAGCCCTGTATGTAGCTTTGCCAGAACATGTTGTACTCAGCTAGGATACCAGTGACTGACATCAATAATTGGCATGACATGGTAACCCTAAGGATGTAGTAGTGACATGTGTACCTTGGTGGTAACCAACAGCTCTAATTGGACTTAAGACCTGAGCAACTAGAGGGAGATACCATACTTGGTTCCTGAAACCTATCTACCTACTGAGTGCTAGTGGAGCCATAGTTACTGGAGGAGAATCTACTAATTCACTAACCAGAAAAAGCCCTCACAACAATCTGTCAACATTTGTCCTTATAACACACAGACAAGTATAGTCCCTATCCCTCAACCAAGGGACCTTCTCTTCACAACAGATGGAGGTCACTACAGAAAAACACTGCCAATCAAAATACAGAACTGTAGACTTAGTGCCAATGAACACTCCCACACCTAAGGCTCAGGGAACATTGCAGAAGAGGGGGCAGAAAGACTGTCAGAGCCAGATAATCAAGGGGTTTGCTGTGAGATCATGTTTCCCAGCCATATCAGAAGCTACATCCAGCAGGTAAAGACACATGCCACATAAAATCTCACCAACATGACTACTTAAGAATGAGCTGAACAAGAACGGCACCAGTAGACATGCCAAAATGGCTAGGAAAAAGCCCAAGAGGCCACAACCCTAGATAACAGAAGAAAGCTGGGAATGAGAGCATATCAGTTGGCTGTCTAGTGTCCAATGGTCAGCCCAGAAAACATACAGACAAGTAACATTATATGGATTTATAGGTTATATTTAGGAACATATATGTACATGATATATATATGCAGTAACAATTAGTGAAAAAAGGCCAGGAATTTGAAGGAGAACAGGGAGGTGTCTGAGAGAGGGTTTGAGGGAGGAAAGGGAAGAGATACATACTGTAATTATATTAGAATCTCAAGAATAAAAATAAAAAGTAAAATTTGCCTGTCTTCGATATTGAAAAAAGTATATTATAAAAGATATTCTCAAGTAATTTTTATTAAATGATTAGAATGATTGAAAGAAAGATTTAAGAGCGAATTAATATTTTTCTACCACATCCAAGCTCCTAACACTCAATAGGTGGACGTTGGATCAAAAGCCTGTATTTTTCATCAACTGCATTATTTGGGTAACCATTGATTTGCGTTTGGAAAGCTTATGCTGAAAAGATCAGGAGGGCTGAAGTTGTAGCTGAGGATGGACCGCTGCTTGGCATGTATAAGGCTCTTGGTTCAATTTCCAGCAGAAAGGAAAAGAAAAGGAAAGGAAGGGAAGGGAAGGGGAGGGGAGGGAAGGGTAGGGGAGGGGAGGGAAGGGTAGGGGAGGGGAGGGGAGGGGAGGGGAAATAATAAAATAGAAAGCACAAAAAAAGACATTAAAAAGCATCGTAATTGGCTAATTTGCTTATAGAAAGCTTTGTAAGTCTTAGAGTTTGAATATGTTCCCATTAGGTAACCTTCAAGTTAGTGATGAATTTTATAAAGGAAATGCTATTGGGCAAAGGGCCTGGTTAATTTAAAGCCTATTTCTGTCAGTCATAGAGCCGAGTTGAAATTTAATTTGGTCCATTCTGATTGCTTGTGAGGACAACTTGCCACCCCCTGTGGTCTAATACTCTTTACCATTTTTTTCCCTACTGAGATCTTGGTTTTGCCTGCTAGTTAAGACATGCATTAAGGACTGCATTCCTCTGCATGGGGTGTTCCTATCACGTGACTTGTATTTTGTGTCCAGGTAGACTTTCATTGATATTTTCCTTAATAGCTCATTATGCTCAGTTACCCACTGATAAAAAGTTGGAGGTAAGTTGAATTTACGTCCCCCCCCAAAAAAAAAACAAAAACAAAACAAAAAACAAAACAGCCTTGTAATATGTAATATGTAATTGTTACAGCCTTAATTTTGGTTAAGCCTTACTTTGACTGCTAAAGTCTTAAGGCCTGGTCTATCATACTAATTGTTTTCATTAATTTATTTGTCAACCATTTATTCAGTCCCTACAATGTGAGTTTTTACAATAGCTAGTGTTCTGAAGACATTGTAAAATACAAAACAAGTGGAAATTCTTTTCTAGGTTAATGATTGTGTGTGTGTGTGTGTATATATATATATTCTGTATATTTCTTCTTTTTCCACGTTAATTATTTCAATACATTAATCTAGTTTTTTTCCTGTTCACAGTACCATATAATTTTGACTATGGGTTACCATATATTTTAATTTTTAGTAGTGGTTTTACGTCTTCTGTGTCAAGAGTTCCTTACCTTCAACATTCTTCCCTTCCTTCCTGACTTCTCTAGTGGTCATTTACTGCATCAACATATTTCATCTCAGTGGGCCTCGGCTACTTCACTGATTCCTGTGATTAACTGAGATGCTGGATGTAGCACATTTAGCATAGCACCGACAACGTGTGTGCAGTCCATTTGAAGTGCTATCATTTTAAAGTGTCAGTCTAATTAAGCCTGTTTGAGAACAATCCTTGTATTATATTCCGTCTCCTAGGAGCTCAGCCCACTTCTCCATTTCCTCACTCCTGGTGTTTTTGTCATCTTGATATTTTGATTTTACAGTGCTCTTGCATTTATGATTATGGTGATTTTTTTGAGCATCTTATACTTTGCTGTTCTTATTGTAGCCTATAATTCTCTATAATTTATTTATCTAATTATGGAGAAATGAGCGCTTTAATATTTTATGCTCTAACTAGTCATATCGATTGTACATATTGATGGTACACAGTTGATTCCTTTAATATTGATCTTCCTGGGTTTCTGTCTGGCAGGGCAAAGTGACGCTGATGGGGGTGCTTTTGTCCTGTGAGGTAGCTGGCCCTCCTCCATCTTACATCTCAGGGTATTAGTTAGAGTGCCCAACCTGCCTTCTGTGGCTTTACTGGGGAGTGCTTTGTGTATTTTACCAGTGAGTATATTGCTGGCTAGAAATTTTGGATAGACAAATCTTCATTCTTCAAATAATTATCCTTCCATTTTTGTTACACTAGTAAGAATGTTACAAATTTGCTTTTTTCTTATACTTGGAGATTATTGATTGCTTTTGTTTGGTTGATGTGTGTCAGATTGCTTAATTTTCTATGAAATTATATCTGCAATTTCAGGGTAATTTCTACCTGCACTGGATTATTATATAACTTTGATTTTGAATTTGATATACTAATGTTATTTTTTATTTATGTTTTATTTTTATACTTATGTTTTTAAGAGAAAGGCCTGACATTTTCTATTCTACGGTCATTGTTGTAGATTTGGGAGAAATAGTGGTCTGAATTGAGAAACATTTCACTGTATTTGTGCTCTTAAGTACTGTCTGTCAGGGTGCAAATGCTCTAATATTTGGATTTGAAAGAATTAATCATTGCATTATCCACATCCAGAACCCATTGTAGATTTTTATCTTTCTTTTTAACTAATTAGAATTCCTTTCAGTTCCTGATTCAAATATAATAATTGCCCATTTTCATAAAATTGGTCATTTCTAGGATTTCGAAGTATGTTAGCATAGGATTGAACTTGTTTTTCATTTACTTTCTTGGTTTTCCCTTTCCCTCCTCCTCCTCCTCCTCCTCCTCCTCCTCCTCCTCCTCCTCCTCCTCTTCCTCCTCCTCCTCCTCTTCCTCCTCCTTTTCTTCTGGCAGGACCTCACTATGTAACATTGACTGGCCTTGAACTCACAGAGATTGGGCCTGCTTCTGCCTCCTAGTACTGGATAGGGAGGGTTAAAGATGCGCTCTACTGGATGGGATTTATTTATTTATTTTTATTTTACTTTATTTTGCATTGTTTTTCGAGACAGCTTTTCTCTGTTGTAACTCTGCCTGTCCTAGAACTCACTCTGTAGACCAGGCTGGCTTCGAACTCACAGAGATCCACCTGCCCATGCCTCCTAAGTGCTGGGATTAAAGATGAATCTTGTCCTAAGCCATGTTTCCCCTTTAGAAATATTCATTGGACAGAAGAGGAGATTTTTCCCTTGGTAATGTGCTTGTTGCATAAGCAAGAGGACCTGAATCTGGGATCCTTGGCATCCATGTGGAACTGGAGATGGTGGATGGTGCCGCCCACCCATACCTCCATTGCTGAGGAGGCAAAGGCAGGAAGATCAATGAGATTTCTATCCTCAGTCTAGCCAAATTGGTAAGTTCAAGGTTTAACGAGAGACCCTGTCTCAAAAAATAAGGAGGTCCTTGACATCAGATGTAGCCGTTACATATACTGTCACACAAACATGTACACAGCACATACATTCACAAAATAAAAATAAACATTGATGAAGGATTTGAGAGTGACCTGACCTTTGACAGCCCAGTTGTATATGACTCATGGACTTGGGACGTCCGATGCTGATAATTACCAAAGATCCAAAGATAAGTCTGAGACTGTGACTGAGACCATTTTCCCATGCTAAGGAAAGTTTAAAATGTGGATTCTCATGGCAGTATGCAAAGCAGAAGTAACCTTTATTAGAATTTATAGAGAGGAGAGTAGTTGAGAAAAAAAGAGAAATTAAGAAAAATAAGAGGAAATCTGGAGAGTAGAAGAGGTTTGCAAGAGAGCAAAATGCCTTTGAACTCTACTGTCGAGGGTTTTTATAAGACCATAATAGAAACTGGACAGAGGCTGAGGTCATCTCCATTGAGATTGGTTAATTCCTTGTGCTGTCATGGGAGGAGCCAATGGAAGGTCTGCCTGCTGTATGCGTGACCCGCTGGTCCCATTAGCCAGATGGTTATGTGCTGTCCATTCTCTGCCCTCCCTGTTGGGCCAGTTGAAGCTCTAACTCTGTCTGTCTCTATCTCTAATTTTGTTAGTTGTTGACCTGAACTATCTGCCAAGGGTCAGTATTCTTACCCTGCAGCCTTGCAGCTATCCTAGGTTCTGTTCATTTTTCTTTTTTGTTCTCACATTTATATGATTAACTTTGTCATAACAGTGAACTCAACCACAGCCACCAAGATGTAGCTGTGGCCTTTTTTTTTCCTTTTCCTTTTTAATCATATTTACTTCCTTGTCTGTGGGGTGGTCTGAACTGATCTCCAGGGCAGGAGTTTCTTGTTGGAAGCCACTTGTACACACAGTTTTGTCTGGTGCAGTTAGTTGCATTAGAAGCAATAGTAGAAAGGTTAAATGTTATT
Source organism: Cricetomys ansorgei (assembly GCA_026225945.1). Classification (NCBI taxonomy): domain Eukaryota; kingdom Metazoa; phylum Chordata; class Mammalia; order Rodentia; family Nesomyidae; genus Cricetomys; species Cricetomys ansorgei. The sequence continues at coordinate 34,413,153 of JAMJFZ010000056.1, forward strand.
GGTGGGGAGAACAATAGTGAAGCCACTATGCCTGGCTACATTTCCAGCTTTGTTTTGAGGTTACAAAGTTAGTTAATATTCACTTGCGATTGGGTTATAATGTTATTGTTAGTCTATCCTCTGAAGTGTTACTTTTTTAAACACACACACACACACACACACACACACACACACACACACATATACACACACACACGAGTTTCTGTATCAACTCGGAATTATTTTATATTGAAGGTGGGTTAAAAAGATATTCTGCTACCATGAAACCTACATTCTTACTACTTCAAATTTAGGGAAACAGATTCCAAATTTTATTTAAAGATGTAAGTCTTCATTTGGGTCTCAGCAAAAAGAAGAAGAAAAAAAAGACTAAATCTCAAAGTACTGCTCCAGTTTAAAAGGTTTAAAAAAATGCTGGCTATCATGGGAAAGAATTCCAAATGCAACAAGGCAACTATAGCCTACATGTGTCAGTCCTTCTTTCTTAATCAGGAGGCTTGCATGTGTTCTGGACTGGGAAGAAGGGGGGGGCATGGCTTGAGATGAGAGCCCACTCTGTTCTCTTTATCTGTGGTTCCGCTAAGTCCAACATTTTGTATAAGAAATTTCTCTTTAAAGCTTCTTAAGAGCCAGAGGGACAAGGAGTTTGCTGTGTGTCTGTCTCCTAGGAATGTCAGAAGCTACACTGATAAAGTCTCACCGACATGGCTGCCCAAACAGGAGCTTAACAAGGACAATGACCGTAAACATGCAAACATGGGCATTGGGACCTCGACCTTACACAGAAATCTCGAGACAACTAAGGAGTCCTGAGAGTGTGAGAAAGAGTCTTCCATAGGGAGCACACCAGTGTGTTACCCGATATCAAGTGGCCAGCTCTGAACATATACATACAAGCAGCATTTTGCAGACTAAGGAGGTTGTGTTTATGCATGTGTGTGTGTGTGTGTGTGTGTGTGTGTGTGTGTAACAGCAGTTAGTGAAAGGAGAGGTCACACATTTGAAAGAGCAAGGAGGGATATATGGGAGGCTTTAGAGGGAGGAAAGTGATGTAAATATTTTATAATCTCAAAAACAAAAGATTTTTTAAAGTTTCTTCCTAAAAATAACAACAACAATAATGATGAGTTTCCTGTTTATTTAAAAATTAATGACATTGTTTTAGAACAATATACTTGTGAAATGACAGACAGATTGTCTTACATATTTAAGTAATTATGCAAAATTAAAGTTAGGTATCTCAAGTGTTTAATACCAGAAGAATTCCCATAAACTTCTGTCATCAAATCTTGGATTCCTAGGCTTTGAACCTGAGTTTTCATCTTAATTTTTAATGATCTACATCTCTATTAGAGGTGATCACATTGGATATGTAAATTATTATTATAAGAAGTTGATGCCCAATTGGTGAGTTACTGAGTTGGTGGCCCTTCAAATAAGTAGCGTCACTAGGTCAATTGTTTAATGTTCAAGGAAGAGATTTGGATACAAGAATTAAATGGGAGTTGTCATGTGTTCTGTAATTGACAGTAGGGCACTGGGGTGAGATAGCCGAGGAAAGACAACCTAGCAAGGGCAAGATTTTAATGACTGACCTGAAAGGTTATCGGGATTTAGAATAGACTCTAGAAGGCTGAGATGACAATGGAAATTGAACAAAGAATAGCCTGATACAGAAGAAAATTCAGATGTTCTGTGTTATAGAAATAAATAAAGGATCTGGTTGACAGAGGAAGTTGAAGACAGAGCCAGGAACTGTAGAGAAATCAGTCGAGCTTGGGATCATAAATATTAATTGAGTTTCTGGATGTGAAGATGATCCTTCCGATATTGTCCCAAATGACTCAATTTAGTCTTCATAAATAACCCACTCTTTCATATGCCGACATTCTTAAATAGTGTGTTTTGCCCACTGATTCAGCCTTTTTTACTTTAGCTGGTGAACAGCTTGAGGTTTCAGTTAGTGGCTTTGCTACTGAACAGCTACGTTTTGGCTTTGTAAAGAATTCTTCTTTGGGGGAGCTACATAAATATAAATGTGTATACCTACATGTATACCTTTGTGTTTTGTTTTATAATAGCGAATTAAAAATGAATGAGAACAGACTTCAAGAGTGGTTTAATTGGGATGAAGACCACCAAGTATCCTGGCAAGAGTAAATCTTCAATGTTAATGTAAAGTCATTAACTTTAGCTGTTTTCCTCTCAGTTGTGAATTGAAAAAGCAAATGTGGATTTAGATGTTATGCCAAAGTTCAAATACATATCAACCTGAATGAAACCAGATTGTAATGTATTTTAGTTTAGTAGGATGCTCTGAAGATTATAATATTAAGTAATTTTTGGAAAGCATAGAGTTTCGGTACCTGCTTAGAGCAGACTTTAAAGGGTTTCCTGTTTAAAATGATTACATAGATTACATTCAGGAAAAAAAATTAGTTGTATGTGTATGTGCATGTCCAAAGGACTGAGGTTAATGTTAGGGGTCTTCCTCAATTGCCTTCACCCTACATATTAAGGAAGGGTCTCTCACTTAAACCCAGTGCTCCCTGCTACAGCTAGTCTAAGGATTCTGCTTGTCACAGGGGTCCCTAGACTTTGCTCCAAGCCCTGGGATTACAGGTGGGTTACCTCACGTTCCTGGCATTCATGTGCGCTCTGAGGATCCGAACTCTGGTCTTCATCTTGTGTGGCAAGTGCTTTACCCAAAGAGCTGTCTCCACATTTCTGAGGCATTTTTATTTTAATAAAAAACATCAAGGCAGTATTTGAACATCATTCTCGGTGCTGCTGTATAGATGTGGACAAGCTAGGTTCTCGGCAGCTGATATTTAGTACAGGTGATAAAGGATTAACACACATCCGTGCGTGTATATTAACAAGATGGTGATGTGAGAGGGTCTGCACTCAGGCACTGTGTTGGGTGTGGTGGCCAGGAAGACGTCATGATGGAGTTAGTTGCAGCTGAACAGGACTTGAATTAAGTGAAGAGTTGAGCTACTTAGAGATGGGAGAGGGTGAGGGGAGTAGCTAGGATGGTACTAAAAGCAAGTACAAAATGTCATGTGGTAGAATAGATATGCTTTTCCTGTGAAGAACTGCAGAGAGATCCAGGATGACAAGAGAGGACTGTGTGGCCCTGGCAAACGCTTGGGATTAAGTGCAGTGCTGAACTCTTAACAAGTTCTTGACCAGGACTAGGAAGTGACCAGATTCAGATTCTCAACCAATCTAGTCCGAGAATGGACAGTGCTACTCCACAGGATACTTGGGGACTGGAGTTAGAGGTGTGTGCCATGTACGTGAAACTGAAGTTACCCCTTTCTAGTTGCCAAGAATTGAAGTGGGTAAGCTAGTTTGATTTAAATAGAGCGGGAGTCAAGTAGAGAGGTCGGACATATCAGAGTATTTACGAAGTAGTATTTAAGTTCACACATTCTGTGAGTAAGGGGACACAACTGTGCTACTACCTTGGCTAAAATCTTTATTTTTATTAAAATAATATATGTATATGTTTAGAAATCTGAACCTTGCAGAACTGAATGGTAAACACAGTCCTCTGCCCCACTCCTCATCTTAATCTGTAACAAGTGATTCCTTCTCTCCCTCCCTTCTTCCTTCTCTCCTTCCTCCCTTCTTCCCTCCCTCCTTTTCCCTTTTCTTTGTGTGTGTTTATACACAGAATTAGTCCTGTTATAAGCTTTTGCACTATCAGCTTACACACACACAGACACACACACACACACACACACTCACACACACTCACAGCAGCCTGAAACAATTGCCAAAACACCAGTGCCTGCAGAAAATAAAGGTTTATTTCTAGCCCCCACATTGTATAACCATCATTGAGATCTTAGGCTTGACTCCACAATTTGGAAATTACTTACTGGAGTTTGCATTGTCTTGAACAACTCTTCTCCTACAGGATGAACGCAGCAGTCTTTGGTTGCATTCCTGTTTGTTTGTTTGTTTAATTTACTACTGCTGCTGCTACTATTACTATTTTTTTTTAACAGGGTATGTAGCTCTGGCTGTCCTGGAACTCACTATGTAGACCAGGCTGCCCTTAAACTCTCAGAGATCCTCCTACATCTGCCTCCCAAGAACTAGGATTAAAGATATGTGCCATCCTTCCTAGCTAGCTGCATTTCTTGTCATATACATTTATTGTAGATTTTACTGTTTTTTTCTTCTCTACCAGCTTCTCCCTTTCACTGTCTTCTTAAGTTGTTGCAAATGAAAGTCAGTCATTTTCTCAGTAGAGATGGCTGTACAATCTACCAAACTACCCCTCCCACACACACACACACAAACACACACAAATAGTGGCAATGTTTTACCCTCATGATTCTGAGTTACTAATAGCCAAGAAGAAGGTATGCTAGAAACACTGTGATGCTCAATGGAAATTTGTGTTTTATCTTGCATGATGTTTCAATGTTCTATTTAATACCTATGTTAAATCCTACTTATAATTACTTGGCCCTGGAATATTTATTTATCAAAGGCAGGGTATCTTTTACATATCTTAATAAGTAGCAACATTTTTAGAGATGCAAGCCATTCCCAGGTAAACTGAGAGTATGTACGTTGACTTTGATTTTGTTAGGAACGTCTCCAGAATTGCTTCCCATTTTGGAAAACAATGTCACCAACGGCAGTGAGGTTTGTATCCTCTGTTTTCCCAATGCCGGATGCATCCGTGAACTCTCATTTTCACTTGTCAGCATCCCTTGATTTCGTGGGTATATATACAACTTATTTAGCTCTTATTTCAAAATGTCAAAAATAAAGAATAATATTGACAACATTCAGGAAAATACTGCTACTGCATAACATTCTGTACAGGATTTCATTATTTACATCGGTGCATGCACCTAGTTAATTTTGTCTTTTAGACCAGTTATGTCTGAGCATTTCCATACTGAAATCCATATGATTTTATTATTTTTTTCCATTCCCATTGGGATTATTTATTTATATTTTTATAAATGTGTGTGGAGAGCATATATCTCATATATCAATTTCATTTCTGGCTATCAAAAATTAGTGACCAATTATTTATTTTTAAAGACATCTTATCATTTAGGATTCAGCAGGGAGGAACTGGCGTACCCAAGGTAACAGTTCACATGTCATAGACTTAGGTAGAATTTAGAGAACCATGAACAATGGTAAGTGGTCCAGGGATTCCTTGTGTGTGTGTGTGGGGGGGTCTTTGCTAGTCTTAAGGTGAAATGGACAAAAGTGGGAGCTGTAGGCAGAGCAGGGTGGGAAGTGCTGCTCTGAGGAGAGAGGCCCAGAGCTGGGGCTCCTGTGAAGGATTCGGTTCACCATCACCCTGAACATCAATGCACAAGACAAGCAAATAATCCCTTCATCTTTCCCTCCCTACCCTCAGTGTGTGCTGGTCCAACCTCACCAAAGGGGAACTCAAAGAGTAGCTGATAAGCACACACACCTATGACTCCCCTTATCCCCACATATTGAAGGCTCAGGTCAAGATGACCAGGGCAGAAGCAGTCAGAAGGGAAAGGAGGGGCCATTTGAGGTTGTGTCTGGTTGGGTTTGAGATTCTCTGGTCCACAGGACAACTCTAATCTGCTTTTTGTCTTTCCACTAGACATGCGCTAGGCATCTGGTTTGTTCTATCTGAGCCTGTGTTTGTACAAAGCCTGACCACTGTCCTTCCCTCCCTCTAACTCTTTTGAATTTGAGGCATTATTGTCTGATTCTCTCATTCTGTTCAAACCTTTTCACACGAGCCTTTCAAAGAGAGTATCTAATAGAAGTTCTGATTCCATGCAGATCTAAAAATCATCCTTATTTTGTTGGGGAATTGAATGGGTATTGAATTCTGGGCTGGCCTCTCTCTGCAGCTAACTGTGCAGACATCGGTCCACTGTCTTCTGCTAACTGGTGTAGGTAATAAAAAGTCTGAAGTGTGATTTCATTCATTTTTTAAGTGCCCTGTTTCTTTCTAATTTGCTTTAAATGCTTTTGTCCCTTCCTTCAGGCATTGTAAAAATGTTCAAATAATCTTCTAGTTTTCTATAAAGAAATTATTGTATAAGGCACTTGCTGGTTACAACCTTGAGCTGGGAACATTCCTTCAGTTTTAGGGCATTTTCTTTGTTCTGAAGAGTTCAGGGTGGGGGCGGTCAGAAGGAGAAGCACACGGGGTTTGCTGCTCTGTAGGGTTAACAGCTTCCCTAAGGCCATTCTGTCTTTATTAATATACTTACGAATCTGGAATGTTCTGACTGGATGGTTTTTCTAGTCATACTCTAAAGATTGTCATTAACTGGTGTTTCCGCATGCCCTTTGGCTTGCTTTTATGTCTACCGAATAATGTAGTTTGCTCTAGAGAATCAAAAACCTCGTGATAGCCTGTTCATATGTACATAATTAGAATAGTCCCCATTTACCATATAGTCCTGTTTTGTATGGGTGACTCAGTAGATTTATGGTTGACTCCCCTGTGTATCAATGGAGCTATTAACTGAAACGAGACCCATGGATTCTAAAAGGACCTTGATGTGATAAAATAAAAAACATCTGCCTTGGGGAAGAAATAACAAAAGAGACTGCGTGCATTCTGGCAGTATGCTTTCACCGGAACACATTGTTGCATGCATCAAGGTAGGAAGAGGAATGGAAAGGTCCTCGTGTACCTAATTATTAAATTACATGTGACTCCAGTGTTCATCTAAGTATTTAAAAACTGAGTTCTTTGAAGTGTTTCTCTTTAATGTAAAGAGGTGTAAACTTTCAACTAATGAAAATAGGGTCAACCTGGAAACCTTGTGTGAATTGGTAGTGCTTCCCAGAGGTTTCTGAAGTATGTGTTAAGGTCGGAAGACCCAAATTCCATGAGCAGATTGTGCCCGGTTCTTTTTATGTGTCTGGCCCTCAGGCCCCGCTCCCTGACTATATCAATATGTGATAGCTTCTGGGTGTTGAACAATCTATATACTTTTCCCCCAAGAGCCAAATGCACGACAATGGGAAAATTTTGACTTTTTATGAAGAAGCATCGTTTGTTCTCATTAAAGATAGCGCTCTTTACCTTATTTGCTTACATAATACCCTTCTTACTTGTTTATTTGTTTGTTTTTTCTCAGCTGAGACTTCAGCAGGTTGTCAGTATTTTGAGTCATTTCAAACTTACATATTGCTGTCCAGAGTCCTTGCAGCAGAATAGTATGAATGTTGTCAGGAAGACATAGAGTCTTTAAATGTCAGCCATACATAATGTGCCTGAAATATTAATGCTCATCAGCTTCTAGGATGTTATTCTTCAGAGAATGAGACTTAAAAAGCAAGCGATGAAGCCTACATGGTTTCTAAAAGAAATGAATAGGACTAAATGGCACTTTTAAGTCTTAGAAGTTTGAGATCATCTCATTTCCGATTTTGCATTTGCTCAGAGAACACAAAAAGACTGTCCAAGGTCACTGAGTTTGTTAATGACCGTGTTTGGATTTGAATTTAGATTTCCCTGTCTCTAAATCCCTGGGTCTTTTCTTTGAGGGTTTCCCAAGGTGTCTTTCTTTTCCCTTAAAATTTAAGAACTGCTTAGTTTCTTGCATAAACTGCGTTATTTAAAACCGAATCCTTAAGTTGCATTGAATTTAAGATCATTTAAGCTCTTGCAGAACAGATAATGTGTCCCCTAAAGCATTGCCGTATGTACATAGACACTGATGCAAGGTGGTTTGTACTTCCAGCATCTTCAACAGGGGCTTTATAAAGAAAGGGACTTACGTAGTATTTTTGCAAAGCCGTTTAAATTGGAAGTCTTGAATATGTCAGGAACTCATGATTGGAATTGTGTGTTTGCATAAATTGTAATAGCCCATCCAAACAGTAAGGAAATTATTGATCTTGGTTGCAAGTGCCTGCCCCAGGGCCTCTTGAGGGCTCTCACTCCCTCAAAGTAACATCGACTCTGGTTTAACATGTACTCTGGTCTAAAAGTCTCCTTTACTATGTCAGCTTTTACTGCCTTTTGTTTCTTTATTGTCTCGTATCTCCAGGGATGTTCTATATATATTTTGAGAATGTGGAACTAAGGAACAAAAAATTAGAAGGGAGGTCACGGAAAACCTGACCAGCAGTCACGATGAGTTCAGGTCCCCTTCATTCGCCGCCATTTCCCGCTTTTCGCACGGACCATGCCACGAACGCAGAAAGCAGTTTTGTATCAGCTGGCACCCTACATTAAATATTTTCCTGCTCAAAAGAAGTCTTCTTGACAACCTCTTAATGATTTCATATTCTTCCTTCATGTGTCCATACCATAACATTGAAATTGTGATGACTCCCTGCTACAAACCTTATGGAAGAGGAGAGTCGATGTTTCTAGACAGGAAATAGCAAGTTAGGATGTGTACGTTTGAAACACATACTGAATCATGCTATAGAGTAGAGCTGCTGGTAATAGCTGAGCCTATGGCGAGTCTGAGACAGTACTCCTCATCTCTCTGTAGCTTTCTTAATCTTGGTTATTTTATTAAGTCAGTTTTTTTCTTAAAAACTCAAGTAGAGATTACTTTGTGCTGTAAAGCCCTCCCCTCCCTTCCTTCCTTCCTTTCTTTCTTCTTTGTTTTTTCAGCCAGAACTAATTATGTACCCAGGCCATCCTAGAATTTGCAACCTTCCTGACTCCACTCTGAACACAGGGACTGCAGGAATATGCCATTGTGTCTAGCTTTCACTTCCCCTTTCCCTGTTTCCTGTTAAACTGCAAGGTGAACATTGGTTTTCACACAGGCTTTAGCCATCAATGGGTCCGTTTCTCTGAAGGCTTCTGGAAGGTATGAGCTTAGTGCTGAGTTCTGGGAGAAGCCTGCAAGTAGAGGTTCATAGATATGGGCAGACTAGTTATCAGTGTGAGGAGGAGAGGGGCTTCTGGGAGCTTGGTGGAGTAGGGAATGGGGATGGATAATGGAGAAGAGAAGAAAGGATGGTAATGAGATGTTTAAGAACAGCATGGGACACAAGCAGGGCTGAGTGTGTTGGGTTTAGAGATTGTCCTCAGGATCTCGCTGGAGCTGTAGGATAGAGTCATTGTCAAGAAATGCAATGGAGAGGAAAAGTGTTGATGGGTATTCCTTTAGTGTTATATTGACACTGAACAGCTACAAAGTGTGTCTAATAGTAGCTTAAGCCCCTGGACTTCCTTTGCAAGGCAAAGGGGTGGGGACCATGTCTCAGTGCCATTGGTTGGGCTTTGTAGTGGTGTTCTTACCAATATCTGTATTGGTGGTGAGGAGAGAAGGGAGGTTAGCCACAAATCTTCAGGAATAAGGGTGCATTTTGGCTTGTGTTTGTGTAGGATATTTTTATGCAATGAAAAATACTACCAAGGGGCTGTGGGGGAATGTACTTAAGTTGATAGTGTTTTCCCAGCATGCACCAAGCCTTTGGCTTTGAACCATAGTACTACGTAAAACGAGGCATGGTGGAGAATTCCTCTAATTCCAAACCAGGAGAAGAGGAAACATGAGGATCATAAGTTCAAAATCACACTCTACTCCTTAGGAGTCTGAGACCAACATGGGATATAATCCCTGTCCCAAAAAGATGTCTGGGGAGATTGCTGAGTGGGTAAAGTGTTTGTTGGGTTTGTGTGAAGATCTGAGATCACATCCCCATAACCTACGAAAATACAGCTGGAGTAGCGTGTGCCCATAACCCCAGTGCTCCTACTGTATGATGGGAGGCAGGGAGAAGGGGAGGATGCCCAGAAGCTCTCTGGCAAGGTAGCATGGGCAACAATGAACAAGAGAGACCCTATCTCAAATAAAACAATGTTGGGGACTGACACTTGAGGTTGTACTATGACCTCCACATGTGCTGTGGCACATATGTACCTGTAATCATGAATATGAACATGCATCACACATACCATACATACATACACACAAAAATTTTTAAGAAAGAACAGAAAAAGTTGATAAGAATCCAGCAGTCATGAGTGTTTTAAACCTAGGTATAGATATGATATAGATTTGCTTTTAAAGAATTTTAAAATTCCCATTTCTTTGGTTACCTCTTGTGCCCATGGCTTGCTTTCCCCTAAACTGTGCTCAGTTGTGTAAGTCTTATGTTAGTTTCTTCCATCAGGACCATACCCTGCACAAGGTCAAACTCACATGGCACCCTCTCATGGTGGTCTATGTCACCATTGTCTGTCTTCATCAGCTGCTTCCAGGATTCTCTTGGATGTTCTTGTGTAAACGGAGGGTCCCTTTTCCATGTTTAGAATTGGATTCTGATCTGCAGAGCGTCATGAGTGTGGCAGTAGCCAGATTCTTCAATTCCTTTGTCTTTACATCTTTACGTACTCGAGGAAGAGAACAAATTAATGTCTGAGTTTGTGTTGTCATTATAAGTAGTTGCTTCCTTTGTCTTCTTTCTTCACAATACTGATGTTGGAAGAGCCGGCCTCTGGGCGGAATGCTGGTGTGGAGCTGGAGGAGTATTCCTACCAGCAAAGAAATGATGCCTCCCAGAAATTAGCAACCTCTTTCTCTGGGGGTCATGGATGTCTTCTTTTCTCTCCCATCAGTGTTCCTCTCCTGCCCTGCCTACAGCAGATGGGATCAAAGTTATACCTAAAAGGCTTTCAGGCTCCACTATATACGACTTCCTACCCAGGCAGAAAGGCTTTTAAGTAATTTGAAGCCTTTTACAGGTTATATTTGTATGGGTTGTATTTTCATATACAACAACTCAGTAAACATTATCTAATTTTTTTTGGTTGTGCACAAATATAATGACGTCCCTTTATACTATGAGTTTCAAGGAGACAGGTTTTCTTTTTTGAATTAGACTAAGTGGTGTCTAACAGCTGTTGTACTAAGCAGTGTTTTCATGTCACCGAGAGTGCCTGTCCCCGAGGTTGCCTCAGCATTCCCCTGGACCACACACGTACACAGCACACTACAACCTTAAGTGTTTTCCTACAGAACCTTTTGCTCTCTGCCCACCCTTTCCACTCCATTGTTCAACATCGTTTATTTAGCTGCGATGATAAAGAGAAGTAGCTTCAGGGAAGCTCACAGAATTCTCTCTTGTCCTTGCATGTGTGTGGCACACCCCGTTCTGCCACAGCTAAGCAGCGGCGTGGTGGATGCCTGGTGCGCGGCTTGCTGATGTATTAGAGGAAAACGTGGACGATATTCCCATTGGATGCCACAGCGGCTTGTTTCTCTCCACAGCATATTGTGTTCAGACACTTTCTTCTGATTTTACTTCTTAGGGGAATAATAATGCACACTTTGTAATTTTTTTTAACAAATAAACTATTTACTGATAATAAATCATAAAGAAATTTAAGACGATTTTTTGGTATGCAGCTCTTCCCTAGGGGTGTTCACAGCAATTGGCTATTCAATACCAGATTGTCAGTGCTGAAAATCTGTACATGAAAGTAACAATATAGGGACTGAGCTGGTTGTATTTATAGATTTAGGGCCTCATTTTCTGTGTTGCGACCAGAAGATTGATGAAAGTAAAACCAGAGCTTTGCCATTGCCCATGGGGCCTGTTGGTGGTTAGTCATTTCAGTAAACTCCAGACTAGAGATTTCCACCAGTGATTCCAGATAACATAAAGACTATCAGGCCTTGGCCTTCAGAAGAGGGAATGTTTGCAGAGTGTGGAAACCATGGCCCAGCGCACTGAGCATGCCCCTTCACCTCTTTCTCTAAATCTCCATTTTTTTTTCTTGTCTTCTCTCTCTTGTCTCCTTCCTGTAGAGGGATACTTGTAATTTTAAGTTAAGAAAAGCTTTTTGGTTTAACTGATTAACCACTAGAGGTTCGTGTTCCCACCCCAGCTGTGGCTTGGTTGCTTCCGAGTTGGGTTTGGAATGCTTGATACAGGTGGCTATCGTTTGGTTGGGTGTGGTTGTTCTGGCACCTGTAATTTGTCTTTGAGATTATGTGCTGCATGGGTTTACGGGAACTTTCGGCTTAGGGTATAAAAAGTCTGAAGCCCTGAGAGTCAGGGCATTGGTTGATGGTTGGTTGGGTTGCTATCGTTAGTTAGTGTAATAATTCCTTAAAAAACAAAGGTTGGAGAGGTTCGAGCTTAGCCTAAAAAGAGGCTGTGAAGATTTCTACCTTTCTCTCTATATCAAGGCCGCTTGTAAGAGCAGTGAAGATTTCTGTCTTTCCTTTCTCCTCCCCTAAATTGAGGATTAAAGATTGTAGCGTACTGCTACACGTTCCCTCTGCTCCAGGCTAATAGCCCTGGAGGAATTTATTTTTACGACTACAGATAATATAGAATTATGTATGCTTACCGTTATAACTAAACACAGTTATATAAATGCTACATATAAATAGAGATATGTTAGAATAGTTGGGGAAAGAACTGTTAGATCATTTTATAGAGGGGACTTAATATTGGAAATTAATGAAATGATTGTATAAAAAATGTAAAGAACAAATAGAGATCTGTGTGCAACATAGAGCTTACCGATGTCAGAAAGACTTTAGCGACTTGTGAGCAAATGGGGGCAAAGTGGGGAGTTGATTATCTGGCTCAAGGAGTGAATTTCCTGTGGGAGACAGACACCCCATTGGAAACAGAAGCTAGGATCCAGCTCCTCACTCCTAGTGGTAACTGCTACCATGGAAGAGACACAGAAAGAAAAATAATAATGAAATCTAGGATGTGGCTGCCTTTGTAAATGTTATATGAAGCAGAGCAGGTAGGGACAGAAATGCCCTGGCTTTTCTTCTGCAGCTGTTCATCCTCCTGTTGCTTTTTCACCCACTTATTGAAGTCAGAAGCCAGCTCTAAAGGAAGCCTGGGACCTGTCATTTGCAGTTTTTAGATTCATACAGAAAGCTGGCGAATAAACGAAGACACCCAGGAAAAGGTCTGGCGCCAAAAGGCCCAGATCTTTTCCTTAAGGGGGTTCAAAGGCTTATTCTAGTGTAAGCTGCATCCCAAATGCGCTTTCCATCATTTCCACTTCAGATTCTTTGTGGCGGCTTGCATGCAATGCACAATGCAAGGTGCTGCAGTCGCTCCGCCATTTGCCCTCTTGCTTCCATCCTCCCAGTCTCTACAGGTGCCGGAGTGATTTCTTTGAATCAGAAGAATCGGATTCTTTCTTGGTTTAGGTCCTTCAGGAAATTCTGTTGTAACCTCTGTGACAGTGAAAATCTGGACTTGGCCTAGCAGGCCCTCTAGGGTTGGCCTCCTCTTCTCTACAGCCTCATTTGCTCTCTCCTTCTTCCTCTGTGTTCTAAGTAGACTCACCTCCTTGATGTTCATGGAGTTGCCTCTTTGCTTTTACTATTCTCTGTTCCTTAAATGTGTTTTCCCCAGGTACCCTTACCTTACCTTGTTGACCTTTGCTCATTCACTGATTCAGTGAGACTCTCTCCTCTGTCTTAAAGCTTCTTCAACCCCACCACCAACTTTCTTTTAATCTTCTCCTATTTTACACTGGTTATCTCTGTGATGATTTAAAAGTGACAAGAGGTAGACTTGCAGTCTTTATTGACTAGATTCGGAATCACCTAGGAGATGTGCCTCTGGACACGTGATTGATGGAATCTCTACAGAGATTTAACTGAGCACTTGCTGCTCTTGCAGAGAACTTATATTTGGTTCCTAGAACCCACGTGGTGGTGGCTCACAACTATCTGTAATACCAGCTCCAGGAAATTCAATGTCCTTGTTTGGATTCCGTAGGCACAAGGCAGGCAGGCACACGGTACACATACATACATGCAGCCTAGCCCTCATACACCTACAGTAAAAGTAAATATTTTTACCGAGAGAGGCAAAATGCAAGTGAAAATATGTGGAATGTTTTTTTTTTTGCTATATTTAATCTGCTTGGTCAAAGTTCATGATTTTCTCATATTTTACTGAATGTTCCAACATTATTTTTAAAGAAAGGTTTAAAAGTAATAATCATGAATAAATTAGATCTGTGGTATGGACTTGCTTGTTAAGTCAATCATTGATGTAGGTAGATAAGTAAGGAGAGTGAGGACTTGACTTCCTCTACTACCCTTCAAATGAAGACTGTAGTCCTAAAGGGTTGGAAGGTTTAGTAATTATTTGTGGATCTGCCCGGGACTTTTGGAAAGCAGGTTTCACGCTCATGTATCAGAACTTTTAGGAGAACATGAAAAGCCACTGAAAGACATTTCAGAGGCATTTTTTTTCCTTTGTGAAGTCTTTTAAAAAGATGACTTGCATTTAAATCTCCAGGTTTCCTTTGCCCACCGCCCTTATCTCCTGGGAGTCTCTTCAAGCTTCTCCTAGCTTTGGTGTCTGAAACTCTTAGGGAAAAAGGTCAGCTAGATCTCCGCATTTTGCATCCAGATACAAAATGTTAATAGAGTTTGCTACTTGGCAATGTGTACTTTTAACTTCCAATGCCCCTTAGTGAGAGAATGAAACAGAGAACATGGGAAGAAAAACATGGGTGTTCGAGGCTGTGGTCTCTATGTGTTCTGCTAGTAACCTCCGGGTTTCTGAAGAGCAGTTGATCTTCCAGAAGCCCTGCCTCATTGGCTACATCTGTCTTGTTTACGCCATGCTGGTTATTTGAGGAGGGTCATTGCTTCTATTGGAGAGGTTTATAAAAGCTATGAGACCTTAACTATTAGCAAAGCCCTGAATAGTCTGATGAGATCAGCCCAGTAGGGGCTGTCCTCACAAACTGCCATGCAGTTGCTCTAGAGTGGTACTTTCCTTCTGCTTGGTCCTAATGTAGCTTTTCACCTGAGGATCACATTTTCTTTCATTGGAAGTTGCTAGATGTCTTTGAACCATACGTGTTGGTGAATGCTGCAGTACATTTACCACCCCACCCAGGGATGCTCCTGTTCTGTAGCAGTTACATTTTCTTTTCTTGCTTCCATCATTCTTGTAAAAAAAAAATCTGCTGCAAAGAGATTCTATTTCATATAAATAATAGTTTACAGTAGTGACTGCTGATGTGGTCTGGGTGTCCAGAATGACTTCATTCTTTCCAAGCAGTGAAAACTGAAGCGAACTTTTAGAATCTATCTTTCTCTGTGTTAAATGAGTATACAAATCTCGCCTTTTTTTGTAAGGCTGCTGATAATGATTCCATTAAAAGTATGAATTAAGTAGATATAACAAAGGCCTTGTAAGTTTTGTCCATTTTTATACAACAAACAAGTAGAACAATGGAAGGAGAATCATTATAAATGGCGGAAGTTCTAGGACTGCACAGAGAATTCAAAATGAACCTCCTGGGTTGAAAGTTTGTCACAGAAGGCTTCCGATGGGAGGTGAACATCGAACTAGGTTGGAAGTGTTGAACATGAGTTGTAGTGCAGAGATTCGGTTCCCGTGCTTAGAGCTGTCGTTGTTGGGCTCTGCTGTATATTGACGTCACCTGAAGTCACCTGAAGTCACCTGAGCCCTCCACATTGGACATTCAGGACCTGCTGCCAGATATACTGGGTCAGCAGGTTTGATAAGAGACTCAGGTACACTTTTCATAAGCACTGAAGCTTTGGCTAGTGGCCACTCTGAAGTGTCAGAAGTTTTCTGGGAGGTCTTATCGAGCCTGACATACTGCTCCAAAGGAGGAGATGCCACTGTGATGTCATTTTGGGAGTTGGAAGAGCTTCTGCATCTTGCATCTGTCTTTTGGAACCTTGTTTTTGACCACACTTTGGTCTATTCCTTCCAGTTTGTTCTTATCAAGAAATGAATAACCAGTCTGTCCCGTTCTTAAAGTGATCGGCTTCTGTGTTTGGAGAGATGCCAACATAACTTGTCAGTCTTATAGCCTATGCATTTCTTCATGTGTTCTCATTCTAAATACGAATCTGTATGGTTTATGTGTATATTCTGAGATGGTATTTGAAGCACTTTGTTCTTGGTTTTATGATTCCTCTGGCCACTTTTGCACAGGATTACATCCAACCCAAGTTTACTTTCGAGGTTTACAAAGCATGACCATCAAGATTTTCAGTCTTTGTAAAATATTTACAGTGGTTTTCCTTGGTATTTCAGACATTGACAGCTTTTTCTTTAGGGAGCACTTTCTTATACAGTGTATTCTCACACACGAAGCAATTTTTCTTAAGCAGGGCTGTTAAGTCACTTGTATGTCTTTTTATGTCTCGGAAGAGTGATGAATAAACCTTGCTACAAGGTTTGATAGTACCTTTATCACTTATTATTTGAGCTTCCTCAGGATTTTAACTTTAATATGGCTAAATGGATGCATAGGACGCACCACTTTGCATACAGTACCTTGTATTACAATAAATGTTTCAGGACTGTGGTATCCTAGCAGTTATGTAGCTGGAACGCATCATATTTCCTCAGTCTTGAAATTCTGCTGTGACTCCAGCATTGCCTGTTCACCTCTTGCATCGGATGAAGGAACACTCGACGTCAGTCAAAAATGCGGCTTTGCATTCTTCAGATTTTTTGTTTGTTTGATTTTTTTGTTTATACAGATAAAATCTCTTTAGACAGGAACTCAGGTGGGTGCCATAACTTTACTTGGATAATAACATGGATGCTCTATCAGATTTTCCTGTTGTGCTTAATTCCATAGAGTGATCTCAACAATTAATATGCAATCTTTTTATAATAATCAAAACTCCAAGAGGCATTTAAAGATTCTCTCCCCTGCAGGTGAGCTCCACATTGATAGTATTGTTTGTAGGGCTGGTGGAGCATGAAGGGTGTGTGTGTGTGTGTGTGTGTGTTTATGTGCATACGTGTGTGTTTATATGTGTGTGTACGTGTTTATGTGTGCGTGTGCTGGGATGTGGCCGTGCAGGTGTCAGTGTTGGTGTGCTAGGCTAGCTTGCAATCAGCATCTTGTGTCTGCCTCCCAGTGGGGTCGTGTGGGGGAGGATGGAAGAAGCAGATCAGGTCAATGACGACAGCTCTAAATATGTTTGTATCTCCCAGGACAGGCAAGAGTTTAAAGCTAACTGCCTGGTGAGTATTTTCTGATGTCTTCCCCATTTGTTTCTCTTCTTCCTTCTCATGAGGCTCCAGCTCTGGCCCTGGTTGGTGGCAGTGGCTCTCTTCTTTCTAGTTAGTATGAGTTCAGAACTTTATTCTTCCTCTTTCAGGTTATTCCATACCAGGCAAAAGACTTCCTTACATGAATTCACATAAGACAAAATCAATCCTTCCTGGGCCATGTGTGCTCTCAGTGCATGCATGCACACGTGTGCGCATGCACACACACACACCCCTTCAATATGGTATGTTGGTGTGTGTGTGTGGGGAAAGTCTTTGTGTCTAGTCTGGCCTCTAACTTTGTTCTGCCACTAGATAAGCAGCTCCTGTATCCATCTTCTTCTTAATTATCCATAGTCTTGGATGTAATAAAGTGCTTTGTGATACTCCCCAGTCCCAAGGCATTGCATACCAGGTGATCCCAGTGGTCCCCAGTCCCGAGGGAGAGCATACCAGGTGATCCCAGTGGTCCCCAGTCCCGAGGGAGAGCATACCAGGTGATCCCAATGTTCCCCAGTCCCGAGGCAGAGCATACCAGGTGATCCCAATGGTCCCCAGTCCCGAGGCAGAGCATACCAGGTGATCCCAATGTTCCCCAGTCCCGAGGCAGAGCATACCAGGTGATCCCAATGGTCCCCAGTCCCGAGGCAGAGCATGCCAGGTGAACCCAGTGGTCCCCAGTCCCAAGGCAAAGCATACATACCAGGTGATCCCAATGGTTGGTCCCCAGTCCTGAGGCAGAACATACCAGGTGATCCCAATGGTTGGTCCCCAGTCCTGAGGCAGAACATACCAGGTGATCCCAATGGTCTTCTTAGGAGTCTCATTTTACCTGGAAAATACTTATAGTAGATGGTGGAACATCACTGCATTTGACCTCTTGTCTACCCCTGAGCTTGGTTCAGTCCCTTTATCCTTAGCTGAATCATGTTCCCTCACTTCGTCTCTTGAACTTGCATATCTTCCCAGCCTTTGTGATCACTGCAGAGTTCTTAAACTTCCAGCCCTTCAGCCAATGTGGCCTTGGATAAACTCTTTGATTACAATGTACATTAGACGTGAGTTCTTGGCATTAGACTGCGGAACAGGATATGTTAAGCATAGATAGAAAATAAGGATTGTCCGTTTTGTTAACCTGAATTGCTTTCTACGCTCACACCTGAGCACCCCTGTTCTGAACTGCTTCCTGTGGTTAATGTGATAGTGCTGGAAATCCAGTGAGACTTCTAGTCCCTGACAGGGTCTGCATCATAACACATTCATAGACAGGAAACTCATAGAAATAAAGCTGTGTATGCATGCATACATGCATGCATATATAGCATATATTTGCATATACACACCATCTATTGGAAATAATGAGTTTGCTAATAAAGAGCCCAGATTCTGAATGGATCACCATTTATCATCCCTTTGAGACCAAGAGTATATGGACCATTTGTTTTAATTGTGAAATCATAAAAGGAAATGTTCCCCCTTAATTTTAGTGGATAAACTTTGATTCGACTGTGACATCCAGCCGGTTACATCCCATCATCTCCCTAGTCTCCCTAATTGACTTGCTTTTACTTTCATGACCTCTGATGCCAACTTGTACCCAGCTTTGTCCCCCAGGCAGGCAGAGTCCTATCCTTCGGGAGCCAGCAGCTTCGGTTGGGTTCTTATTCAGTCCTACGTTCATCTTGGTCCCCAATTGCCTGGAAACTGGATGACCGTCTTACTCACCCACGAGCCCGCACTGCTGGGCACACCATTTTCCTTTCCCACACGCTGTACCCATCTTGAATTCTTTGCTCGCCTCTTTTGTCAGACTTCTCTGCTCAGAATGATTTCCAAGCCGGCTGGTCGTCACCTGGATCCTATTTTCACTTTGAACTTTTGCCTTGTGGTGATGCCCGCGCCTGCCTTTTCATCTTGCAGACTCATCTGCTGCTTCAGATCTGCTGGTAGATCCATGATCCTCTTCACCAGCTCTTCATTAGCTGATGCTCTTTTCCTCTTGCTGTTATATTCTGATCAGTGTGAAGATCCAAGTCAGGCCTTTCTTCGTCTGTCATGTCAGGCTGCTCAGTTCTGGGGTGAAGCTCACTTGCTACTGTCTAGCGTTAAAATATAGCATCATCGCATCCCGAGTTGAGGAACCGTGGGGTAGAGTAGGTACGCATATATTACTTGTTTGGCATGAAAAAAAATTACTCTCCGTGCCAACAATGCCTATTTTCTGTCTCCTTTCATTGCTATCTCAAACTATCCCTTTATTAAGATGACAATATGTGTTATATAATCTCAAGTCCGGGTTTATCTACATGTGGCAGGCCTAAAACTGAAGAATTTTTAAAAAGCCCTATGTGTGTTTATAGTTTATCCAAGGACACACTGGAAAGTGGATGAAATCATGACTATAAGTGTTAGTTTTAAAAAATTAATTAATTAGTTTTTCTTCTCTAGTATAATACATCTGGACATCCCTTCTTCCCTCCCTCTACTCCTTCCGGCTCCCCCTGTCTCTCCTTTCCCCCTAATGTACCCCCCACGCCTCTCTCCCAAAAAAGAGCAGTCTCCCCAGGTTACTGCTCAAACAGGGAATAACAAGATGGAATTCAGTTGGGCACTAGTCCCTATATCAAGGGTGGACTAGGCAACCCAGCTGGAGGAAAAGAGTCCCAAGGGCAGGTAAAAGGGTCAGAGATCCCCCTCCCACTCTAGCCAGTAGCATCTCTTCAGGAACACCAAGCCAGACAATCACAAGACATATTTCTAGGGAACCCTTTCCCATAGGTTCCAAGTCTGCTACTTCAGGCTCTGTGCGACCCTGGGAGTGCTGGTCAGTTGATTCCATGGGGCTTGCTCTCCTGGTATGCTGGACTCCTCTGGTCCCTGCAATCTCTCCACTCCATCTTCCACAGGGTTCCGTAAGCTCTGCATGATGTTTGGCCCTGGGCCACTACATCTGCTTCCATCTGCTGCCGGAGGAAGCCTCTCTGATAAACATTGGGCTATATAGACACTTACCTATGCACAGAGCAGAATATCATTAGAAATCATCTCCTGGCTATCCAGTTTCTAGTTCTTGCCCTGCCCTGCAGTGTCAGGCATGAGCGTCCTCTTTTGATATGGAGTTCTGCCCTTCCCTTGTCTCAGCGGATCCTGTAGGGAGGATAGGTGGCTAGAAGTGTTTCTTCTTGCTTATCTTCATTTCACCTTCTCCAGGAAGAATATTTCAATAAACAAGCTCTTAAGCAAACAAATTTTGTTAATTTCATGCACATAGCTTAATGGATGTTAATCAAGTAATTAATTCATACAAGTAAATTAATCCTCAAAAATAATCTGTAAAATTAACCCATTAAATCAACCACTAAGTTAAATTAATCTATCAGTTAATGCATCCATTAGATTTTAATCCATTAATGCTGGACAGAGATTGAGTTGATCTTAATTCTCTGTGCTCTCATCTTGTCTCCTAGGAAACTGTCACTGTACCTGCAAAAGCTGTGACATGATTTCCTATGTAGATTCCTTTATGTCTGGGGAGCCGCTTTATATGTCAGTGAGGTGGTATAATAGGCAGTTGTGGGTGAAGTGGCCCTGGGATATTGAGACACTGTGAAGAGTTGTTTGCCCTGTGAGAGAAGAAGGAAAAAGCTTTCAGCTATGTAAATCCTGTACCACATAGAAAGTAGCAGAAACTGCAGGGTTAGAAAACTGAACTGCAAACGTAACTAAGTTTTACACCAGCATTGGAAATCGGAGTAGCGACTGCCACTAAGTCTTAATTCCTTTTGTACAGGACTTCCTTTTAAAACAATAAATCATTTACAATAACCACTTCTCTATACTAAAAAAAGAGCACATATAACACCATATATATTATAACTGTAATGAAATGATGCAATGTCTCATATAGACACTAAGAATTAAAGCTAAATGTAATATGTGCTTATCAATATGTAAGCAATTATTCACAGCCAGTTTAGAAGATAAAAATTGAGATGTAGCTGTGCATATTCATATAAAACCAGAGTGTATGAGTCACCAGGACCGATTCATGTAAGAGAATTACCCTAGGAGTTTGAAGTCCATGGTGGGACAGAACTATGCTTTCATAAACCAGAAAATGGCTATTTGCAAAAGTCCTAGCAAAATATTGATTGATGTTGTGATTCCTTTTTTTAAAGTATTTTTGAAAAAAAATCATATATATATTAAAATCTTGTAAACATGTTTACACTGAAGTAGGTTGGAGTTAGTTTAGGAACCAGTCATAAGTGGTTTCTGTTTATGGATGTCTTGAGCAGGTCTAGGGTCACCCTGCAGCACTGGCTTTTGCTAGGTTGTGCCAGCTATACCCTCCTTCATTGGGAGACTCTGGATAGCCCCAGAGAACTTCAGAATGCCACAGAGGTGTGGGAGGGGCTGACCTTCTTTGGACCTGCTCTTAGGCTGGCAGTGGTCACCTTTGGAGGAGCTGTCCTGGTCAGGAAGGGTGGGGGCAGTGCCTTCTTGACAATTACTGGCTGTTAGGTTTGATTGACTTTCACTTTAGTATTTGGGTTTAAATCCAGATAATCTAGGTTATTGTTTTATTTTTGTGGAAATGTTCGTCTTTAGACCTAAATGAAATGGGAATAACTCATAGAGACTCCCTGGTTATGTGTGGCAGATGCTGTGTGTGATGGGAGCTCTAGATATGAAACCAGAATATTGGCATATAAACTCTCTTTATGCTAATTACTAGCTGTAAGACCTTGGGAAATTTCTCTTAACCTCTTCAAAATGTATTACTTTGGCTCTTGTCTTTTCACATTTGAGTTCATTTGCTATTTCAATATTTGGCTGTGTTCTCATTTTCAAAATGCTGTGGCATTTACAAACCTGGGCACTCTCGGCTTCTGTTTCCTTCTAGCTACGAATTGGAGATTTGTAGATGTAGCTTATATTTTAGTTTGAGGTCCTTATGTTCTCCCCAACGTGTGACCATTGGGAACCCGTCTTTCATTCTGTCTGTACTACATGTGACAGGTAAAATTGGGCTAAACCTGTACAACTCACAGTTCTTTTTCCTCAAGGGAACTAGAGAACCAGTGGAGATTTGTAATAAAGGAATTGTCTCATAGCATCAAGGGCAGAGTGAGCAGCCAGACCTCAGAAGCTACTTGACTCTGGAACCAGAAACTCTTGAACAAAGATGGTTGGGCTTCAATTCCCTCTCTGGCTATCCTAGTCTTCCTACTGAAGTCTTGCTTCCTCTACTTCTTCTTGCACACAATAAGTAAATAGCCTTGGGCTTAATCATGTTATTATTTTACCTGCCAACACACTGCTTACCCCTTGTTATTCCTAGTACCTACAAGAGAAGACGACTTGGCTTTCGCTCAGGGGCGAGAGAGCTCAGTCATGTGCATACATGAGGTGGTACATGTACATACGCAGGAGGAACTGTTGTGCCCCGGCAGACACCTCATGTGTGTGTGCTTTAAAACTTCTGAACAGTGTTGCTTCCTTCCTTGTTCTTAATTCGTGATGCCAAAGTTAGTGGACTCAGTGGTGCTTGTGGGTGTGAAGAGACTGTTCTCTCACTGTCTCCCTTAGCCTTTATTTATATCCAACAGTAACTAATTGAATTATTGGCTGGACAACTACGCTGTTTTGATCTTTGTTACTATTTATGCACACAGGGGAAGTAGAGCTAGAATATAGTTCTGGAAACTATATTTGGAAGAATGGTGTCTGATGAATTTCAGGCCAAAAAAATAATGATGTAAAAGACTTGTTTTTTTAGTCACCCTCTGCACTCTACACTAAGTTAGTTGTAGCTTGTATGATAAAAATGCAGTCAAGGTGAATGTTGCAGAGTGTGATGTATTCTGAGCAAAACAGCCATCATCTTCATCAGAACAGCTATAACTACTTTCAAGAGATAGGCCGGTTGACTTATAAGGGAAGGGGTCATTGAACCCTCAACTGGGATTCCTGACAACCTACCCCCCACACTTCCCGTTCATCTGTACCTAACTTTACCCAATTTTCATGTGACCCGGTTGTTGCGGAAGGTACAAGAATACATAGTATATAGAAAGTTAACTAAAGAGAGGATTCTATATACACCACTATGGGAAAGTTGTCATCTATTTGCAGGTGAGACTTTCTGATGGTGTGCTTGCTTGGAATTAGGTTTCTGAAAATAACCCCTTGCCCATGCTCTGAAAGTTAGCCCAGTAAACTCATTGGTTTCCTAAGCTGGGCTTGGTGGAATTCTACATTGCTTTGCTATCTGTGCCTTATCTGGGGGAAGCAGATACTTGTTTGTGTCTCGCCAGGGAAACAGTTCAGGGAACAGTGAGAAATGAGTGTTCCACATCGAAGGCAGGGATGGAAAATTCTTGGTTTGGTTTGATCATTCTGGATCATGGTTATACATCAGAGTAACCTATGGAAAGACTCAGTGAGATCTTGTCACGGATTGGATGAGTTTGAGAGAAAGTAGTGATTTATGATTCGCAACTTTGAGATTTCAACGACTAGGTCAATTCTCGTAGGTTTTCTTAGAGTGGGTAGTAGTAACATTTGAAGTTTGACTTGTGATTTTGACATCTTTGTAGGATTAGTTACCCTGTGAAGACCAGACAGGTTTGATAGTTTTGCTGATTAGGTTATGGTCGATTTCTTTTGGAACAGTATCCTATCCAGTCTATTTATGGAGATAGCAACTCAGTAGATTTCAGTTTGATTAGCAGGTGAATTTGGGGATGCTGGACATTACCAGGAAGTACTAGTGCTTTTGAAGTAGTGATTCTACTATTTGTGTCAAGTATTCCCTCGTTCCAGTGTTTAATTGCAGCTTTTTGGTATAGTGGTGGCTCACAGGTCCAAGGAGTGGTATGCTCCTTCAAAGCTTACCTCCTTGATTCCACCTCGATAGCATTTTTTTTCCTCCATGGCAAAAAAATGTGTGTAATGAACTTTTGTGACTTTCCTTGGGTTTTCGTCTCCGTATACTGCCCTAGTTAGGGATGCTACTGCTGCGATGAAGCACCATGACCAAAGCAACTGGGGGAGGAAACGGTCTATTTGGCTTATCCTTCCATATCGCTGTTCATCACTGAAGGACATCAGGACAGGAACTCACACAGTGATAGAGAGGAAATGGAGGACGGCCTCAGGTTGTCAAGGATCCTCCCCTGGGGTGTGACGCAAAACCCAAACTAACAAGGACCAAGATGCAAAGTAGAACTTTAGTAGACGAGTGGTCATGAAGGTGACAGTTGTTTCTCTAGACAGTCTCCTCCAGTATCCATCTGCTCCTTCACCCAGACCCTGACCTGTATGGCCTCTAATCCTCTTTCCTCTGATGGTTTTGGAGAGGCAAAAAGAGAAGTCAAAATACTATTGCCTCTAGTTCTGGCCTTGCAAGGGCAGCCTGAGGTGGCAACCTTTCTGAGCTGGACCTCTTGGTCCCTCTGAACAATCTACCTGTGGCGGTTCCTTGGGGTTTCGGTAATTGTTCGTCATCTTCCTCTCCATCCTTGGGTGGAGAGGCTTAGCTGATGGGATGCCCAGCTACTTCACCTCTAGTAATATAATACTCCACGGCTTGTGAATCACCTTTTGCAAAGAAACTTCCACCTGTATCCCATTCAAGTGTCCCATCTCCTGAAGTCAAATATGGGGCTTGAAGAGGGAGATATTGCCTATTACCCCAGCAGGCACTGAGGTCCCAGGTGTGCTGTTAAATGTGGATTGTTTCGACTCAGCCTGAAGTCGGTTCTTCAGTTCTTTCTGACTCTTTTGGAGGGAAAAGCTGAGATTCTGAGCCAGCTTTTCCTTCCCTTTGGTTATAATGGTGTCTAGAGGCTCTCCCGTCCCCCGTGCATCACATTGTCGGATCATCTGTTTTTCAGCTCTGTGTTTTCTCCTGCTCTTAGAGCAGAGCTTGGGGGAAAGAAATATCCCCACAGAAAGTAAATACTCACTCTTTGTCTCAACCACTGTTTTGATGAATTGTGCCTACACTTTATTTATTACAACATAAATATTTTATGATATAAGGCATACATTTAAATCAGAGGTTTTCTGTGGTGATATGCTATCTAGTTGTTTACCAAGTAATTCTTCCCAGTCCTTTGGTTTCATTGTGCCCAATTTACCATGCATTAAATATCTGTAATTAGATCTTGCCTCCACTTCTAGTTTTCATATCCATCAGATTTTCTAATTTTGGGTCGTATACAGCAGTTTTTATGTTTATTACTTCATAATAAATGTACCAGGTAAGGTTTTAGACAGTCTCTTCCCTGTTGTTTTGGGTACTTGACAACACATTCTTTTTTTCAAGTAAAAATCTGATTTGCTTTTCTCAATGAGTTTCCTTTGAGAGTTAGAGGAATACTGTAAAAAGAATGTCAGAATTAAGTAAAGATAATTGTTTTATTTGTCATTTCCTATTTATTGAGGAACGTAATTTTTCTTGATCAACATTTTGTATTACAGCACTGTTACATAACAGTGTTCAGCTCCATTAAATATATTCTCCTTCAGCCTTAGCATTTTCATAAACATTTTAGGGTCTTTTATTTTCTGTAGTTTTCTTATGTTAATCTCTACCTTCTTGGTAATATTAAAAAGTGAAAATATTTTTATGTTCATGGCTTCCCTAAATATTGCCAATAGACTGTTGTAGTTATTATGTTGAAAATAATAGTCATTTATAGATTTTATTACTGTGATGTCTGTTAATTATGGTGGTTGTGGGCCTCTTTGGGGTCCTGATAAACTTGGAAAGAGGTTCTATAGTTTTCCACAATCTAAGTATGTTTCGAATGATTTATTGTATTTATCCAATTCCTACTTTTATTTAAAAATTTAATTGGAGGCATTTCAGGGGAAAACAGAACACAGCAATATAAAGAGTTGAAGGCGAGTGATGGAACAGGAATGTCACATGAGATGGGTGGTGGGCGGGGCGGTACAGAGGGGACAGTATACCTGGAGGATAGTGAACATCAAGACATTTTTTAAAAGTCACATGGAAACTTACTGTAGAAACTCCCTAAACACAACACACACACACACACACACACACACACACACACACACACAAGAATTTAAATGAAGTGACCCACACCCCACAGAAGAATTTAAGAAGCTCAGACAGAAATGGCTTACTTCTTTTACAGTTGTTGGCCAGTGAGGTCCCATAGAGCTCTCTCAAACATTCCATGCTATTACCAGTGCTCTTGATGACCCTCCAGAACTTGACAGTAAGACCCTGTTATTGAAGATGCCACATATGAATCATTGAACATTTGGAAACCAAGCTAGTACTTATCTGGCTAGCTTTCATAGTGCAGGAAGGAGTGATGCAAGCTACTGGGAGGGAAAAGTAATAATCAATTATTTCTAACTGTGAACTACCAGCTGCCACAATGACTAGCCTTGCAAGACCTGCCTAGAGGGTGCAATACTGGCACTGAGTGTCATGGGAGTAGCCAGCTACTCTCTGGTTGGATTTAAGGCTTGTTCTATAAGCTGAAACTCATATCTGGCACCAATATGCAACCAAGAACCTGTGACTTTACAGGTAATAGCCTGTGTGGCAGGACCTACTATTACTTTGCCAAATGGGTATAATATTAAACAGATACATAATGACTGTTTGTCATACCTATACATTAGTGTACCTCTCAACCCTCCTCATAGAAGCTTCTTTTTGTAGTAAATGGTGATTAACACAGAAATGCACAATTGACAATGGCGCAAAAAATACC
Organism: Cricetomys ansorgei; assembly: GCA_026225945.1. Classification (NCBI taxonomy): domain Eukaryota; kingdom Metazoa; phylum Chordata; class Mammalia; order Rodentia; family Nesomyidae; genus Cricetomys; species Cricetomys ansorgei. The sequence goes on from JAMJFZ010000056.1 coordinate 34,439,930, forward strand.
AAGATTACAGAATGCCCACTCAGGCCTCAGTGTGACGTTTTATCACTCGACCCCCTGCTAAGACTCATGGATTGTGGGAGAGGGAAGACAAGACTGTAAGAGCCAGAGGCAGTAGATGCTTTATGGAAAGAGTGTTTTCTGAATACAGCAGGACAGTTGTATATGTGTATTTATAATAGTTGAATCAGCCCGTACATAAGCTGGGAAAACTCAAACCAGACAAAAATCCATCATGGAGAGTCAATGTGTGCACAAAGTCCCACCCCTAAATGAGTAGCTATTGGAACTTGATCGCTACCGGGAGAGAGAATGCCAGTTTTCTCTAAGGGTGTGTTCCTTGGTGTGACAACCGCCCTCTAGTAGAAGGTTACACATCCAAGAATATAGACAGAAGCCATCACATGCCAACAGCTCTTCAGCTAGGACTGGGAACTCGTGAACCCTTCCTTACTTCATGTTGAAGGTTTGAACTCGTTCAGGTATTGTGCAGACAGCCACACCTACTCTGAGTCCGGAAGGGCAGTTATCAGTAGAAGCTGTTTTGGTTTGGTTCTTCTTATCCTTCTCTTCTTACTGTCTCTCCTATGATGGTCTCTAAGCCTTGGGGAGAAAGTGGTATATAGATTTCCCATGTATGGTTGAGCACACTGTTGCCAGTCTCTGTATTTCGACCAGTGGTGAGTTTCTTCATTCATCACCATCCAGTACATGGAGAATCTTTCTCATAAGTCTAAGAGCTGCATTAATCCATGAGCAGAGAGATAGAAATTTATAGTTCAGAATGATAGTAGTAACGTCACTGCTTGGACCTGTGAGCTCCTCAGCAATGGATTCTTCTTCAGGGTCACGTGCCAGGCATGTGATTCCACCTATGGAGGAACGTCTTTTCCACATTTCTAAGGAAATGGGTGTCAAAATATACCACTATTCTGTAAACTAGGAGTGTATTCGTTTTTATGTTCATACTGAAGAAATGCTTTCTTCAGTAAATTGCCTTTTGAAAAGCCTGTGACACCATTCTTAGTGGAAATTGCTTATTTTCATAGAAATGAGGATTTTTTTTTTCTTTTTTAGCTTTCTCTATCTTATGGTGGTGTGCTGTGGTTATCACAAATATTTCTAGTGATGAATTTAATTACTGCAGTTTCTACGAAGTATTTTAGTATATGTTCATTTTGCACATGTGATGTTTATTTTAGTTACTTTTAAATGACAATTTTGCTGTCTATACCCATAGGTATACATGGTGGTGCTCTCCTAGCACAGGTAGAGGGGGGTCTGTTTACATTTTACCTCCACTTAATGCAAATGGACGACTACCCTTAAGCCTCCACTGACTTCTGGACAGGGCAGTTACATAAGATCAATTTACTGATGAATAGTTTTAAACCGTATTTTTGCCGCAACATGTTTCTTCAACATTTCACACAATCGAAGGGCTGACCTACAAGATCAAAATTTTAAATGCTGATCATTCTGGACTCTTTGTAAGTTCATACCTTTAGGAATTATAATTACTACTATGTGGGCATCCTGTGAGTTTTTTGAACACTTCATTTATGTACCTTTATTATTTTCTTATTTTACAGATGACTTCAAACTTAAAAACTGTGGTTTTGCCAACCAAACTACTGTTGTTAGGAAAGTAACTTTCTGATGACTTGGAGGGAATTACATTATTTGTTTGAATGTCATTCTCTTCCATAGGTCTAGAATTAATGTTAAATTGATTTTTATGTCTGTGTGTGCCTGACACACATCTACTAAGCAGTTTTGAATTATTTTCCAGTGACGAACATGTGTATATATGTATTATTTAAATGTACCAATACACATAGAAGTGATCCTGTCTCTTAGAGCATGCTTTATGTTGCATTTGTACCTTTTAATCAGAACGAGAGGGTTCCCCTCTTCCTTTCAGTGCAGTATCTTTTATAGAGAATTGGCATTTCCCTTGTCTCCGATTTCCATTAATTTTAGAAGGAGAAAGCCGTCATAACTTATTACGAATTTCAGTCCCTTATTTTTATATTTAAGAATGGCATTCTGGTCGTGGTCACCCTGTGTGCTTCTTCTCCACAGGATGCCCTCTGTTAACCTGTTCTTCCAACACTTACAGTATAAAGGGATCTATGATCTTCTGCAAAATTGCTTTGGTGTGAGAGAGATGAGTTTCTTCGCAAGTTCAGGCTTTGGCCTCTGCTGAGATGAAAAGTGAGAAGTGAGCTTCTTCATGTGATTGAAATTTTGTGGCAGTAATTATAGTGACTTCATGTAAAACAGACACACTATCTTCCACACTGGGGAAAGAGTAAAGCATTTCCCCATTTTCTACATCTCGGGTCCTTTCAAAACATTTCTTATTTTCTTATTTTAAAGGAATTATGTGTGGGGGGGGTGGATGTTGTGCACATAATTGCAGTTCCCATGGAGACCAGGAAACAGCATCTGATCCCCTGGAGCTGGACTTTCAAGAGGTTGTCAGACACCTGTTGTGGGGCTGGGAACAAAACTCAGGTCCTCTGGAAGAGCAGCAAGCAAAGATGCAGAGCCATCTCTTCAGTCACTCACAGGTCCTTTCTACTACAAAACTGAATGTTATTCATAGGTCTGCCATTGAACTGTAAATGTGATAACCTCTGGTGAAAGCCTTTATGGTTCTCAACCTTCCTGATGCTGTGACCCTTTAATACAGTCTCTCATGCTGTGGTGACCCCCAACCAAAAAGCCATTTTTGTTGTTACTTCATAACTGGAAATCCACTACTGCTCTGAATCGTGATGCAAAATACCTGATATGTAGATGGTCTTAGGTGATCCCTGTGGAAAGGATTGTTCAACCCCCGAACAGGTTGAGAAACTGCTGCTTTGAAGACACTGTTTTCAAAGACTGGGGTGTTTCTTGTTTTCATGGTACAAACAACATAGGGTTATATTTTTTGCTAGGAGAAAGGGGGAAACCAAATCACAACACGGCAAGGACAAAATATTGTACTTTTTTGAAGAAAGGATTTAATACAGAACCCAGTTGCTGAGAGCTTACTTAAAGGTGTGGTGTTTTGTTTTTGTTTTGTTTTGTTTTTAACAAGTCAAAGAAGAGCTGACTTGGTATTTAGAGTTAGGAGGAAAAGGAATTTGACATAGGGCTCTTTCTCTCCCTCCATCCCTCTACTCCCTGGCATTTTTCCCTCCCTCCCCTCTCCTTCTCTCTCCCCACAGATGGTGTTTTCATCAGTTACTCTGCTTTATTTTTTGAGCTAGTGTCTCTCACTAAATCAGGAGCTCACCAATGGGCTCCTGGAGGGTCAGTGAGCTTTAGGGATCTGCCATTTTTGACTCCCCAGTTGTGTTATAGAAGCTTGCTACCATCTAGCCTTACTTGTGTTCTGGGGCCTGGACTCAGGTCTTCTTGCTTATGCAGTAGGTACTTTAGCAGCTGAGCCATCTCTTCTTCCCCTGCATAGAGGTATTTCTCTTAACACATCTTCGAAGTTTCTTTGTGAATAGCCTAGTAGTAGTTCTTTAAACTTTAATTCCTCCATTATATAGAAAGCTTCAGGGTATTGTACTGCTCTTTCTGTTGCCACTTAAAGACTTAAATCCTCTGCCTCTGTTTATTTTATTCATAACTTTTGTTGAGTGAAAAGTCTGCTTGCTTTTCTTAATGGCATTATGTTTATGGGTATCTTCATTTGTGGTTCATGATTTGTAGTTCGGATCTACAAATGAGAAATGTCAAATGATTTTTAAAAATCAAGTACAGTGGGATTAGCCTTTTATTTTTATGGCCTAACTGGTTTTATTTTGTTTTCTAATTAACATTTTTTTATTTTCTTGTTTGTTTTCTGAATAAACTACTAGATGGAAGATTGAAGACACCCCAGGGTCAAGACACAATTGCTTCAGTTATTACAGATTGAAAAGGCAAATTCTTCCTCAGTATCCAATGAGCCTGCTTACTCTTTGCTAATGCACTGGGTACAGAAGCAATTACATTTCTTCTTAGTTTACTTATATCCTTGCTGTTTTTTTTGTTTTTATTGTAAAGTTTTTGGATATGTAGGATTATTTTACTTCTTTGTAAACCTTTTGAGATCAGTGGGATTTCCTTCCTGTAGCTATAAATGGAGGAATATAAGGGTTCAATTGATCTCATGATGTTTCTGTGGCTCTATCCATTAAGGAGATACCACCATTCATTCATCTTTACTTCACGTAAAATAGAATCCTGCCTATACATTCTGTATTTATTCTATGTTTGTGTCTAGCAGTAGGCATGCACCACTTCACTGGTCTCTCTAAGGTGAAACCTCTCTGCAGTGTGGTATCTGGGTAAGATCGGACAAACTGAGGGGACTCTCCTGGGCTTCATGGATGGTCTTGTCCATCATGAGGTGTGTCACAGTGAGCACACTAGCTCACATTTTTATGCCTTACGTGTCTCACCTTGAGGTGAGGACTGCAGCCCCTACCTTTGTTGACTTTTCTGTCTTGCTGTGATCACCACCGTGAAGTTCAATGGACAACTGTCTATTCCTCATCATATATGTGTGTGTGTGTGTGTGTGTGTGTGTGTGTGTGTGTGTGTTTTGTCTCCTTCCCTTTATTCTCTATTAGTGTTTGGAAGAGTGGCTGTTCTTGTGTCTTTTGAGTGAGTGAGGCATAAGTGAACTATATTTGACCTAAGTGAACTTAGGCTTTTTGATGAGCAACTTTTGATATAGACAGCTATCTTTGGGGCCTCAGGAAAATATTGCTACTGTGAGGAGTTTAAAAAACAACTTTAAAAATGTACAGTTTTCACCTTTATCTTAGAGTCATATTTATCTTCAAACTCCCCTTTCAGTTTACTTTTACAGTGATTTTTAAATGCATTTAGTACAGGACATAAAATGATGGAAACTTATGACCGAAAGTCATTTGAGAGGGAGGGAGACTATATAACACAGAACCACATTGTAAGATTTTCCTACAGAAACTTGTGTCGTGCCTTTTTTACATGGTATGATATAAAAGTTCCCTGACTGTATTGCCAGTGCATGTGAGCATTCACCCCCCCCCCCACTTTCCCTACACGATATATTGAACAGTCGATTCTTTTTATGTTTGGGTAAGCAAGGGTAGAAATCTGGGAGGCCAGCCATGTAGTGACATTCATATTTCTTTCTCATTGTCAAACACATAATGCAATCAAAATTGATGTTTGTTTTGTATTTCTGAGTGTGAAGGAGAGACATTTGCTAAGTCATTGCCTTGTATTCTCTACTCCTGGGATGATAGAAAAATTGGTCACATTAAAATGCTATGCATTGTCTTTTTGTTGTTGTTTTGTTTTCCGTTTTTTTTTTGTTTTTTTTTTTTTGAGACAGGGTTTCTCTGTTGTAACTCTGGCTGTCCTAGAACTCACTCTGTAGACCAGGCTGGCCTGGAACTCACAGAGATCTGCCTGATTCTGTCTCTCGGGTGCTGAGATTGAAGGCGTGGGCCATGCATTATCTTAAAATGAGAGTAGGAGTGATGATGCTGGGAGGAGGCAGTGCTCGCTGGTACCCCGGAGAGTGCGTAAGGTTCTGTTGCCTGATGTTGACCCATCATTCCTTCTCCAGAAGGAAGCCCTGTCATCATGTCTTCAGTGTGTGGCTTTATGTTCTATGCTGTTGGTTTAAAGGGTTGAAGGAACCTTTAAAAAAAAGTTCCTTCACTTTTGGATTATTTGAGTTTGGTTTATTCAAGACATTTAAACATTGTGGTTCAGGATAAGTGGCATAGGAGACAGCGCAAGTAAAACCTTCAGTAAAGAAAGAATATATCAAGGTCCTTTGGGGCAACACAGTAGCAAAGGTGTCTCGTGTGCTTCATCCACTCAACAAAAGACCAAGCAGGCAGACCATTAGTTTACAGTACAGAATTGTCCAGTTACTAAAAGAACAGTCTTGTCCACTATAAGTTGTAGATGAGTAATATTGTCATCTAGGAAAAACAGGCAAAAAGCATTTCTAACTGGAGAAAAACAAACCAATACACCAACTTGTTACTGATAGACTTTTGTTCTTAGGTTGGATGAAAGTTCTTAAACAGTAAGGATATGGTAAAGAGAAGTTGTAGGGAACCAGGAAGGACAATAGAAATCAAAGAAGAGTGCTTAGAGTAATGGTCTCCTCATGACTTTTATAGATCATGTTTGATGATTGTAACAAAAATTATTATGCCACATGTTACTTTAAATTTATATTTGAAAGTAGAGGAGGCAAAGGAAACTCAGTGAAAATAAAGTTTCTTTACTCCTCCAAAGGTAGTACTGTACTGGTATTTGCAGACAACTGCAAATCATAGGTGTGTTCATAAACATGGACATAAAATACTCTGAGAAACTAGACCATTATAAAAACTGTTCAGAAACGCTGAAGACATTAAGATACAGTACCATAAGAATGATCAGATAAACTGAATCGAAGAAGTAAAAGAGGAATTGAGGGGTGGGAGCTAGAGGAAATAAGGAGCCAGATAATAACAAGATATATTTAAATAGTAACGTGCAATAGCTAACTTGAAAACCAAAGTTCTAAATGGTCCACACAAAGTACAGTGACGGCGGACTGCATTTAAAATGTAAGTGCCAATTATTGCTGCTCTGAGAAATTTCATTTAGAATCTAATGACATAGGTAAGTTCAGAGTAAAAGGTTGGGAGAAATTATGCCACACAGACATTAATGAAAAAACAGTAGGATAGCTGTATCAATATTTGGCCATTTAGACCTTGAGCAAAGAAAATTATTAGAAACAAGGATGATTCATAATAATGACAGGGTAAATGCACCAGAGAGACAGGTTTCTGGACATCTGTCTACACACCAAACCCCAGTAGCTCAAAATGAAGCAAAAATGGTTGGAACAGAAAGGGAAAGAAGCATTTGTGGAGATGGCCGAGGACACTGCTACCTCTTTTTCTTACAGAAAGTCCAACATGTAATATTGCACTGGAGTTACTGGTAACTCCTTCCCCTCTTGGTCATGCCATACAAATCTTATGTACTGCTGAGTTCCATCGGTCAGTATTTCGTGAAAGACAGCAGTCTTCGGTACCGTTTTTGTTTTCTGTTGCTGTCATGGTCATTGCAACGTTATTTTTCTCTGTCTTAATCTGGTAACTGTTCAGAGGGTCTTAGAGCCTCCAGCTGTAATTATGTACTGGGTTTTCAGTGTGAGGAGTTTGGGATTAATATGTTTTCAGCTTTGTTTGTGTCCCTACACGTTGAGGTTGTCTCTCTGCGTGAACTGGCATCTCGTATTATGTTCTGTCAGCGCTTTCTTCACTAACGCTCCTTACTCTGAAGTCTGATTTTTCTGATACATTGTCCTTCTTTCTTGGCACTGATCAATGCTCGCTCGCTCGATGTCTTTTCCCTTACATTTACTTTCTGTTTACCTATGTCATTACGCATGTGAGGCGAGTTTCTGTAAGCAGCCTGTGATTGAGACATACTTTTAAATCCATCCTTCCTGTCTCTTTAATTAGTATATTCAACCCATCTACCATCCATGTGACTCTGTGTTCAGATTTAAGTTGTTCATTTACTTCGCATTCGGCGTTTTCTTTCATTTCTCTTTCCTCCTTCTCTCCTGTCTGTGGATTGCTCAGATATTTTTACCATCTCCTTTTATTTCACCTATAGTTGGTATGTCTCTTTCAGAGCTTTCTCTATCACCAAATATGCATGGATTATGACAATCTACTGTTGGTTCCATGCTTTAATGGTTGGCATAAGTATAGAAACATTCCCTTTAGATGTATTTCCTCTCTCTATTTTCAGATCGACACGAGATCACGCTATTTTTTCTGTTCAGCCACCCAAGGTAATTTACAAACTCGAGAAAAGAGGGGATGTGTATCGCCTTTTATCATCCGTAGGCGCCCTGAGGTTTGCTGTCACCTTTACTGCCTCCTGATGCTCTCAGCTGCTACTACTTTGATTATTTTTTTTTCTTTTTCTTTAAAATCATCTTTCTTATTGGAAAACTCACTTAAGCCTTCTTTTAGAGTAAATTTACTGGCAGAAATTCTCTCAGCTTTCTCTTTTTATCTGAGGAGGTATTGATTTCCTCCTTATTTCCTGAAGACTGTTTTGATAGGTACAGTATTGTAGATTGACCACTCTTAAATTACATTTGCCGTTTCCAGACCTTATGGCTTCTGAGGAGACTTTACCACCACTCTAATTTTTATTATGTCACTTTTTTTTTTTTTTTTTACTCATCCTGCTCTGAATATATTTTCTTGTCTTTAGAATTCAGAGATTTAATGATGATGTGTCTTGAAATAGACTAACTTGAACTTGGAGTTATCTTGCTTCTTAAGTCGGTAGGTTCATGTCACTTGGTCAATTTGCAGAGTTCAATCATTGCGTCTTTGAGCACCATTGAGACCCCTTCCGCTGTTTGATTCATTCTGTGACTCCAGTGACACAAAATACAGGTTATTTGTGATAATGCCTCAGGTCCCCCAGGCTGTGTTCATTTTTCTCCATCACTCCCACACCGATGTTTTGCTTTTCAGTTTATTGATTTTTTTTTTCTTCTTACTTTCAGCCGTTCTGCCATTGAGCTTCAAACGCTAAAGTTTTTAATTTTGTTTATTATATACTTTGCTACTAAATTTTTTAGTTTGTATTTTTGTATCCTTTTTCATTAGCTTAAGTATTAATTAAGCTATTATTATTATTAATATAAAAGTATTAAGTATTAATAATTTGTCCTTCAAGCGTTATTTTACAGTCAGTTGCTCTAAAGTGTAAGACAGATGTAACATCTCTGCCATTTCTCTGTCGGCATTGTCTCTTGAAAATCAGATGTTTTTGTGTTACGTTCTGACATTGTGATTTTGGATGTTATTCAGACCTTGAAGATGCACGTGCACACGCGCGCACACACATTTTGCTCTCCTGTGTTTTTCAGGAGAAAGGAGAACATTGCTTTATTGCTTCCAGGTTCCCATTCAGTGTCACTTGACATGTGGGTGGGGCTCTGGGTGGGGTTCTGGGTTGCTCTGGGTGGCTTGGTGGGACTCTGGGTGACTCTAGGTGGCTCTGGGTGGGGCTCTGGGTTGCTCTGGGTGGGGCTCCGGGTGGCTCTGGATGGCAGTGAGTTACTGCCTGCTGTTCTCTATAGACATGGCGTTCCCAGAGGGGCACAGTGAAGACTACAGTTTCCATCAAGCCTCCTCTGCCACTGTGGGTTGTCTCTCCCTGCAGGTCCTGCTTTCCTCCCTGGCAGGTGGCTAAGCTATCAAGGGAATCAAGTGCATGGTGTGGGTTGATGTGTCCAGGCAGGTTCCAGATCAGAGGACTTAAGAGTGGACAGAAACGCACAGAATTTCCTGGAGACTCTTGTCAGTGGAACAGCTCAAATTATTGAAGCAAGGGTGGTTACATTTATAGGATAAAGGCAGGGGAGTGTCTCTGGTACCCAGGGATGGGGGCCATTGATTAAGACAGGAAAACTGGAGTAGCCCTATGTGGGGCTCATTGTATAAGGGTCAGAGTCCTGCAAGGGCACCTTCTGGATAAGAGGAAGACACCTCATCAGAAAATGGGCTCAGCCCTAGGCCTCCAGCTACAGCATAAGCACCAACCAGGCCACATTCTTTTACTAGTGACCTGCTGTGAATCAGGCAGTATTTAACATTTAGCTGGGTTTTGCCAGGGCTAAGAAAGTGGGGAGCAACTGAACTCCTGCCGCTTTCAGGGTGAGAAATCCGAGGTTCAAGGCACACTTCAGCCCACTCTTAGCTCTAGGACAGCCCCACATGCCACCACCTGGGTGGGGCAGGAATAACTGTATAGTTTACTATAAATACAGTTTAGTGTACAGAGGTTGAGTCATGTTCCCTTTGTCCTCTCTGACACAGGAGGTGAGAATGTCATTAGCACCTGGTGGATATGACAGAAATGGCCTCTTTTAGTAAAGATGAGGGATGGTGAGTGTGAACAAAATAGGTAGATTACATAAATGCCAACATACTACTTGAAATATAATTTTGCAAAGTGTCGACATTAGAGCAGATGGGCAATGTCTCTTATTCTTATATCTGCACGACACTGCAATTATCTCAGTAAAAAAAATTCAATTAAAAGTCAATAAAAGAACCTAAAGAAAGAATTGATTCCAAAGTCAAAGATTCTATTTATTCATAAAAATATCTTTCTATAGCATTATCTCGGTTAGGGTTACTATTGCTGTGATGAAACACCATGACCAAACAAAACTTGGGAAGGAAAGGGTATATTTCACGCAGCATTCCCTGTAGCAGCTTATTATCAAAAGCAGTGGCGCCAAGAACTCAAGCTGGGCAGGAACCCAGAGGCAGGAGCTGATGCAGAAACCCTGAAGGGGTGCTGTTTATTGCTCAGCCTGCTTTGTTACAGAACCCAGGACAAGCAGCCCAGGGATGGTACCACCTACAATGGGCTGGGCCTTTGCCTGTCAGTCACTAATTAAGACCATGTCCTACAGCTGGAGCTTATGGAGGCATTTTTCTCAATTGAGGTTCCCTCCCTTTAGATGACTCTAGCTTATGTCAAGTTGACATAAAATTAGCCATTACAAACTCTGTCTTTTCTATCATGTACATTGCCAGGCCTAAATGTCACCATGCTAATGGCTTTTAGTCTATCTGTATTTCTTCTGACAATGTATTTTCTGCCTATTTGTATATTATCCCTCCCATTCATGGAAAAAATTATTGAAATATTCTACACAATGTTTTCTCTTTAGTAGTTTTTCTTGAGTTCTCCCTGTATATACCTCCCACACACACTGTGTTATATAGGGTGATTAGCATTATAGTCTCATTAGAACAAAAATAATAATGAATGTTGCTGTTTTTAAAGACATATACTAGATGCATTTGATACATATGCTGAGTATAGGTCAGCAGACATTTTATGTGCCAGACTACAGAGAAAATACTTTATATTTTGTGGTAATCGTTGCTATGGTACTTCAATTCTGCCTTCGTAGGATGCAAAGAAAGTTAGATATTACACAAATGAATGGGTATTGTTGGGCTCCAGTCAGATTTTTTTTTTATGGACATTAAAGTGCTAACTTTTCATAATTTACATGACAGGAATAGGAATAATATTCTTTTCATGTATTCCCAACCACTTAAATATGTGAAGACATCCTCAGCTTGCAGGACACATAATTTGCTGACCCCGAGTGTTTCAGAGTTTGTGGTTCCCAGTGCTGCTCACAGTTTGAGCAGCAAGGTCAGGATGCATCTTTCAGTGACTCGTTTGATGCTTCCAAGAATCCACATCTGTTTCCTCCCAGCCTCATTACAGTGAGAAGGAAAATGGCATAATTTTGTGTTAGTGGCTTGCCTTGAATAAGTACTTTTATTTTTCTCTGCTAGGATTTTGCCTGTCAGTTTAGGTTTGATCTTGTTTCTTCTTTCCGGGAAATCATATGGGAGGCAGAATAGCTTGCATAGTCAAAGAGCCAGAGGTCATATACAGACCAATCCACTTAAATTTTCTTCAGCCTCAATTTATTTGGTTGTAAAATGAGTATACTATTACTAGCCTTGATGCAGGTTCCTATATATGTATAAATAGAGTGCTATTCAAAAGAATCATAAAAGCAAGCATGAAGAGTAAACGTCACCTAACATTCAACAGATTTCACTTTCATCTGATTGTGATGGGCTATATTAAATTTAAGGGAGGATATGTTTAAACTAATGTTAATTTTGATATATACAATTTTTTTGGTATATACAGTTTTGTTCCATGTATTTTATTCACTTGTTAGGCAGCTTAACATCACTTAGCCTTCCTAGAGCAGTCCTCATCTTTATGAACAGGAGCAGATAATAATTTCTGAGTGAATATTACCTTTTTATTAGGAGATATGATTCCTCTCTTCCAGTTTGCGGTTTTTGAAGAATGGGAACCCGCTTGCTGTTTTTATTCTGATATGTTTTTGTATAATATACTTTGACCATATTCTTTTCTCTTCTATAACTCTTCCTAGATCCTCCCTAACTCAACTTCATATTCTCTCTCTCTCTCAACACAAAAACCAAAATAAACAAACACAAAACAAGTCAAAAATATTAAGCCAAGCAAAGGAGAAAAGAGCAGACAAAAGGAACATGGGGTCCATTTTGTGTTGACCAACTAAGCCTGGACATCGGGCCTGTCCTGGAGGATGTTTGATACATTGGGTGTACCGATTTACCCTCTCTGAGCAGGTGTCAATCACAAACAACTTCTTGGTGAGGGGTAAGACTTTGTGTCAACTTCCATATGTAGTTTTAAAGAAATAACACAGCCATCAAGGAAGTATCCACTCTCTTTGTAGCAAGAATGATGTTAGGGGAGACAGTTGTGGTAATGGGGCTGTTCTTCAGAATGACATCATTTTTTTAAATTTTTAATTTTTTTTTTTTTGTGAGATGGTGAGATGCCTTTCTGAAGCCTCCACACAACTCCAGGTTTTCCCCTCAAATCCATCTTGATAAAGTTCAGTTTTCATAAACATTTCTGTACTGGAGGGACTGCATAAATAAGTAAGGTAATTTACAAGTGGCAGTGGTTTTGAGTGGCTTTGACTAGGGAACAATAAACACTCCATTTATGGTAATCAGTAGTTTGAAATGATCAGTTATGTGATTTCAAAATAGTATTTTATCCGAAACACTCAAATGTAATTATTATAAATTAGCATAATTAAACAATATAATTATGGTAGGTTGTTCATATAATTAAATCTAAAACTGAACTTGTATAGAAAATTAAAGTGTTTGTTCCTTGTCATAATTTTGCTTTCAGTATGTTTTTTATTGGGAGTGGGAAGAGAAGGAAATACCTAACTGAAGGTGTTGATTCACCTCTTACAGGAAGGGTCAAATGAAGCTTAGGGCCGGTGAAGACATACTTATCTTACACTTTCTCTTTGGCAATAATGTTGGCTTTAAGTTTTTTTTTTTTTTTCCTTGCCTATGCTACTATGAAATCTGATGAGGTAGCTCGCTGGTTCTCAATTTTCCTAACGCTGTGACCCTTGAATGCAGTTCCTAATGTTGTGGTGACCCCTAATCATAAAATTATTTTCATCGCTACTCCATAACTAATTTTGCTACTGCCGTGAATTGCCATGTAAATATCTGATATGCAGATGGTCTTAGGCCACCCCCGTCAAAGGGTCGTTTGACCCCCAAAGGGATTGTGCCCACGGGTTTGAGAACTGCTGAGATAAAGGGTGAAGAGTAAGAAGTCATAGGGTCTGGGTGTTTTGATGGTCGATTTTTCTGCTGGGTTTCATACCGACTACAACACTAAAAGCATCTGTTACTTAGCATCCTGGGATCAAAGGGACAGCCAGCCAGCATAACAGAGGGCAGCAGATGAAAATATCAGGGCTTTCTGTGTGCACTAAGGAACGAGAGTGCTGTGTTTAGAATGTCGGGCAGAGTAGGTTTCTTGAGGGTAGTATGTTTATATTGAAAGTGGCCATCCTGAGAGTGATAGGACTAAGTTTTATCATTAGTTTCTAGGCCATGATGATACCTGGAGATGGTAGGGATGGACAAACTTGGCAAATGAGTGAATCCAGCACTGCGTAGAGGTCCTGTCATACATAAAGGAATCTGTGCTTCTTATAACTCAAACTCTCATTTATCTAATTGCACCTACAAAAGAATTTTTAAAAAATTAGTTTTCTTTTTTTGGTAAATTTATCCTGCAGATGGCATGAGCTTTTTTTTTTGGCATTTTTCCACCTTTTTACTTAAAAATATAATTACATCACTTTCCCCTTTCTCTTTCCTATTTCCAGGACCCCCAAGTCTCCTCTCTTCAGCTCCTTTCATGTTCCCCCAAACCAATAGCCTCTTCTTTTCTTTGAATTTTAATTGTGTGTGTATGTGTGTATATATATATTTATATGTATATATGTATTTATAAATATATGTATATACATATATATTTATAAATATATATTTATATAAAAATATATATGCATATATTTATAAATATGCATAAATATACACAGACACATATATACATGCCATACATAACCTACATATATGCAGACATATTACCGTGTACATGTACTTTTGTCATACATTTTAATATACCTCATGGGTACGTTAAGAATAGTAAGTCTATGTTTCCTAAATCTCCCCCATTACTATTTAAAATGCATAGAATACCAGTCTTGAAGTAGTCTGCATTCCTAGCCCCAACCCAACACAGAGGTTCAAAAGAATGCAGATTTCATAAGCTCATCCCATATCAGTTTTGTTGAAACTGGACATTATTGTGGCAAATGCTATGGTTTTAGAAAATGATGGACAGTATGTCTCTGTTCAGAGCTATCTGAATTTGGTTTGGTTTGCATTTGCAATGAAAACTTCAATATAAATATAAGAAGCAGATTGTTTGACATCCAACTCTTTTATACACCTGACAGTGATACTTGTGTTGGCTTGGGTTGTCTTTCATATCAAATATGTGGTTATATATGCTTTGTCATTTCCTAGCAGCAGGAAAGTCACTGGAATTTCGTTCTTAATGCTCTACTTAATGCTTACACTCTTGATCTGTGAAGTTGTCATGGTGGTTAAGAATAATTCCTATCGGTTAGAGTATTCAGCAAGGCTATATGCTTTGATAGTAAGGGGAATAAAAAAGAAAAGAAAGAAACTCCACACATTTTTAATAGTCTAAATCACAGAATGAAGCTCTAGGAATGCTGAGGTTATTGAAACAGGACCCGGGGCTGAAATGATAGCTCCTCACCACCCATGCAAAGAACCAGAGTTCAGTTCCCAGTCTTAGCATAGCATGACCCAGACACAAAAAGAATTTCTCAAAATTTTGAAGGCAAACAGGATTAGTATAACTTATCCCTCCTTTTAAAAATAAGCGCACAATAAAGGTGAGGTCTAACAGAAATCTAAATGCAGCTGAGAGGACCCGGTGTTTAGTTAAGAGAATACTATTTTGTTGGAGGGTTCCAGCTTAGAACATGTGAGCCACCAATGTAAGCTAGTGTTACAGATCAGCATTCTTCTTTGTATGGCCTTCTGCAACTTCTGCGTATGGAGGGCACTCACAGACTAAGCGTGTTCATGTCCATTCCATCTCTGCTGGAAGAGGAGTCTCCACTGAGCTACAGAGGACAGAAATCCTAGTGACCGGTGTTCGTGGCATGGTACTCCTGTACTACTAGCTAGCTCTTAGCCATCCTCAGAGCATCGCAGTTCAGAGACCTGCATTGTGCTTTCTGATTTATCAGTATGTCACTTGAATGATACCCAAGTAAGGAGATTATGTAAAAAATCAGTGTAAAAGAGACAATGAACATTGGAAGAACTACAACTTAGGTTATCAATTAATGATTATGAAGAGTTACACTTTGGCTTTTACTGTTCATATTGGTGAAGCATTATTCGTTTGACTAAATCCATTCACAGTACAAATAAAGGAAGTCAACAGCCAAAGTACATGGGAGTTATTTCATCATCAATCACAGTGCTCTGCCAGGAGTCAGCCAGGTGGATTCATAGCACATTCGCGGGACTTCTGTCTTCAAGAAACTTGTAGCTTAGCTAGGTAGCTAAGGCTTAGTGCATGCCTGTAATCCCAGTATGTGGGAGAAGAAAGCAGAAGAATCAGGGGTTCAGTGACAGTTTCAGCTTTATGTAGCAAGTTGAAGGCCAGCCTGGGACACATGAGACCTCTCTTGATACAAAACAATCCCCTCCGAAACAACAACAAAACTTATAGTTTACAAAAGAAGACAAGACAGGTACACAAATAGTATGAAGCAGGTAAAACACATCTAGAGAAAACAGAGTTTCCCCCACTGAAGTCACAAGCTTTGTTGTGATTAATAGCGGTGTTTGCCAGGGCTGGGAATGCAGCTCGGGGTTAGCCCTCACCCAGAATAAACAAGACCATGGGCTCCCTTAGAACTGAATCAGTTGTCAACAACTTCATTCTGCTAATTTCCAGAATGGATTGATTCCTTCATATGCAGTTTGAAAAAGCTTATATTCTATTTAAAAATTATCTATATCTATATATCTATATCTGTATCTTTATCTATACCTATATAACGTATTACAGGGTTTTTGCAAATAGTGAATAGTATGATCTTATGACTTTTCCAGACATCCTTACTATTTCTCTTTTTCTTTTGGGTTTATCTCCCTCAGCTCTTGCGTTCATGTATGTCTGTGTACCATGTGCTTGCCTTGGTACTCTTGGATGCCAAAGGAGAGTGTTGGATCCCCTGGAACTGGGGTTGTGAGCCACCATGTGGATGCTGGGAACTGAGCTTCCTTCAAGAGCAGCAGGTGCTCTCAACTACTGAGCCATCTCTCCAGTCCCAGCATATCTCACTTTCAAGTACCCTTCAGAGATAACTGGTAGATGTGGGTATGAGCTTATATACAAAGCACAGTGAAATAGAATGAGATTTGGCCAACTTTAAGGGGAAATCTAGGGAATATTATATGTGCTAAACAATGTGAACAGCACAACAATCTTGGAACCATTTAATGCAGGAAAAGTGACTCATTGTGATGTCTTAGCACCCTGTATTATAATCTAGATCAGCAACTAACATTTCTAGTGGTAAGCAATTCAAGGAGATTTTAAATATTTTCCTTTCATTCCACCAATAACACATCTTCTGGCTCTACCAAAATCTCTACTAGTTTCTTACAGTGTGTTTAAGTAATATTCTATGAAAACTGTAAACTAAATGATCTTTTGTCTTTTTTATGAGGCTATGAGTGATTCTAAAATTGTCAGCTATTCATCATGGGTTTTTCAGCAGCAGCTGCTTAATTATTTTGAGAATCTTTCTGAATAACAAGAAGTAAACCGTATTGCTGTTTATACTCGTGGTTGTAAAAATGCAACAACTTAGTCTTTAGCATTTTTGAATATTTGTTTTAAATGGATGTTTATAGATAAGCTTTGTTTTGCTTTATAAGAAATCACTTTAATACGGTTACCCATTTCCCCCTGTAGAGAAATGCTGGATTTGAGGTTTTCCTGGTCCTGATGTGGAAAAGGGAGACCCAAAAGGTCAGGGTTGGTGCCTCAACCCTAGACTTGGTCAGACAAACTAGAGTTCTGCTCTTCATTTATAGTCGGTAATGGAAGAAGCCACATCCGTACAGGGCCTGGGAATAGTGACCACTGCTCGTCCTATAGCTGTTACTTTAAGGAAGTCTGCCTGAGCCTTGTAGTGGTTCTTTCTGTTCAAGATTCATTAAAAGATAGGCAAGTTGGGCCTCAAAACCAGAAATCCCAAATTCAGTGTCTTTTGTTTGAGGCTAAATTAATGTGCATTAAAAAGAGTAATACTTAAGTGTTTTGATTTGGTTTTTGAAAAGCAAAGGCTATGCTCTGGTAATTACCTGATAACTAACTGCATAATAAGTACATGTTTTCTTCATGAAATCATTAGCGATTTAAAATGAATGGAGTGGGCCTGCTTTCTTAGTTTTACTATTTAAAAAGCCAGTGACCCCAGAGGCAAGAGCTGCTAAGTCACAAGCTCGCCACCTAGTGGTGAAAGGAGACTGTGGCTTACGGTGTGTGTCACATTTTCATACATGATTCTTATAGAAAATGACAAGCTCTGTGTGACCGTGGCAATAATAGTACGTTTTCTCAAACCCTAAAATATGTTATAACAGGACATCCCTTCCTTGATTTTTGTATACCACCAAAGTGAGAACTTGAGGATTTTATCTCGTACTTCTACTTTGAGTTGTTATTAGTTTGGTTTGTGTGTGTGTGTGTGTGTGTGCGTGCGCGCGCGCTGGCAGTGGTTGGTACTGGGTATTGAATCCAGAGCCCAGCACATGCTATACAAGCACCTATGACTGAACTATATCCCTAGCCCAAGATTTCCTAGTTTTTTAAAAGTAGGAAAATAAGAAATTGAGTGAATTTCTATGACATTTTGACTATTTCTGGACTGTATCTTGATGAAGCCATTGGTATATTTGTTAGTATTTTTCAGTTCTAATTTCATACACATTGGGACAAAGACAGGGGAGTTGGAGGACATGCAGAAGCTAATTTCCTTTACACAACAGAGCTACACATATAACTGCAACAAACTCTTACTGAGATTGTATAACTTTAAAAATAATTCAGTTATTTTTTGAAAAAGGTAAAAATGAAATAAATGTACACTTCAAAAAAAACCACTTAAAATCTATCATTAGTATGACTGGAGCCATCAGTTGTGTGTATGCTTATCTGGGTCTTTTGTGCAGAGACAAATGCCTGTAAAGATGGGGTATGCTGTGCGTTCTGGAGTAGATACTTTAACAGCTGTTCTCAGTTAGTCAACAACATTTTAATGGCTGTATATTCCATTTTATTCGTGCGTCGTTAACCAGGCGTGCAGACCTTCGGATTGTTGGTAATAGTGAAAAGTTAAAAACATAGCGATGCATTTGAGAACTGCAAATCAGGCATAGTCCAGGTCTGTAGATAACTATGAGAAAAACAGTACAGAAGCTGATGGAGTACATGTTCTTATGGACACGGTCAAGAATCAGGTGCACATAGGCCGAGTAGGTGTTAGTTTGGAAGGTTAGACGTGCAGAGAGCATGCGTGCAGCTGTGCTTTAGCCAAAGATGTCACAGAAGAGATATTTTGGGCTTGAGATCCAATGAGTGCTACTGGCCAACAAATACAGGTAACTTAGGTATAGGGCATTTGAGGAAAAGGAAACTAGAAGGGTAGGGCCCGTCCCCTTCTCTCCATCCCTCCTTTTGGAGAACATCTTGCTATGTAGTTAGGTTGTTTTGGGGCCTAGTATGTGCTCAAGGTGACCAGTAACCCATGATCCTCCTGCCTCAGCCTCCTGAGTGTTAGAATTATAACCATATACTACCAGGCTTAACTTAGGAAAAATTTTTTTAAAAGATTATACCTATATGAAACTCTAGATATTTAAAGCTTTTCCTTTATGAGAGATGTTAGAGTGTTTTAAAATTGTATATTGATTTTGTATTGAAATCTATACCAGAGTCTTATTAATTCTAGTAGTATTTCAGAAATTTATTCCTTTATATTTGAATCTATTCCGGAGACTTATTAGTTCTAATAGTATTTCAGAAATTGATTCTGTCTGCTTTTATGTGTAGACACTAATTTCCGTTAAAGATAATTTTTTAAAATTGTTCTTTGTACTTACGAGTCAGCATGACATTGTCTGTAAATGACGTATCATATAATCATGGCAATAATAATATATCCTTGCCGTTTGGTGGTCAAATAGGAGCATATTTTATATAGGTTACTTCATTATATATGGAGATTTATAATGAACATATTTTGGTATCTTTTTACTTAATGGACCTCGAAATAATTCTTTCACTAATGCATTTTGTTAGCAAGCACCGACGGATTACTGCCATGAAGCTTTTCAGAGTATCTGACGATATGATCACATGGGTTTTGTCCTCCACTCCACTAAGCCAACATACTTATTTAGAACATGTTTGGCTTCTTACATGCTCTTCCTATAAGCCTTAGCTGCTTTAAGGTTTTATTTATAACTACTTTGCTGCTTCTCTGCTTGATTAACAGTTGGATATTTGTTTCTTTTCAGTGTCTCCTTATAAATGCCTCTGCATGTTCATTTGAGTTCTGTTCTGTTCGGTAAATCTCGTCTTTGGAAATGCCCAGCTTCCTCTGTCTGTATGCTTTGTGTATAATTTTCATTCAGTTTGTCTCACTAGCCGAATAGTGCTTTTCTAAATCATAGAACTGAGGTGTTCGCTTGATATTTCTCTCTCTCTTTCTCTCTCTCTCTCTCTCTTCCTTTCTTTTTTGAATTTGGTACTAACTAACTTACTTGATTGTACTGAGTATACGATGATGGCTTCTTGGAATTTTTTCTTGTGGTCTTGAATCCTGCCATTGACAACATCCTTCTTAGACAGGCACTTATCATCCGGGAACTTCCTAGAAACACAGTCTCGGAGATCCCAGACTTCATCCTGAGGCCTGAATCTGCTTTTGAAGAAAACTCTCACATGATCCATAGAGATGTAATGTTTAAAATTATTTGGTCTGGAATTTAATTTGTCTTTATAAAGAGTACATGGTTTCTAAAACACATACCCGTTTTTAAGGTACGCTGTTTTATCTCCAGTAACTTATTTTGGACAAGTTTTATTGAGCACTTTGTGCTTCTGCTTCGGAGAATTCAGAGAGACAAGGTAAATTTCCAAAATACTACATTAATCAAAACATTTGTTGCAAATATTGCATTATTGCAAGAAAAAAAAAACTAGTGTTACTGTAGTCCTGGGTGTATTTGTTTATTCATAATATTAAAAATGTAATATTCTGAACTCCAAAGTGGATACTTGATAGTGCAACAATCTTGTCTGTGAAAACGCCCCAGAATGGCGTTTGCTGAGCACTGTATGGATATGGTGTCACTTGCATCCCCGGAGAGAATCCTTTCCCTGAGGAGGGAGAACAGAAAGATAGATTCTCAAAAGGCTCGGCCAGTGCAGAAGCAGCATGTACATTTCCATCCCCTGATTCGAGGCTGAATGAATTCTCATATTGTCAATGAGTGTGTTGACTAAATGAATATGGATGTGAGATACTGGACGCTTTCTCTATATGAATCAGTAATTGATTACTGAAGAGTGTTCACTGGTAGGTATATGTAGACTGGTGCGAGTGTTGATGTTAAACACGAGCCTGTTCAGATTACTTACGCAGGCGAGAGTCTTTCTTTTGATGCCATTTATATTAGTCAGGTTAATTGTATTTTGCATATTTATTCCCTATGGTGATATGGAGCAGAGTCTGTTTTCTTCTCTAGTGTAAGTGAACAGCATTGTGTTTGTAGTCTGCTGTTTCTCGAACTATTTGGACACAACAATTGTTAGGTCTTACTTTTAAATGCATTGACATTATCTAGAGCTAGTATTTGACTGGAACTATAAGAAAGGTGAGGCAGAGAGGCAGACTTGATCTCAGCAGGCTGGCACTGCTTTATTGAACAGTGAGGGGCCTTGACCTTTCCATGGGGTGAAGGTTGAGTGCATTTAAAGGATCTTGGGTCAGGTATAGATCATACACACATACTTGGGTAGCTCCCAGGAGGTTACAGATATTTGGGGAGGGGGTTATTTTTGATACATGAGCATATTGTTTCTACAGATGCAGCAGAATGGTAAGGCTGGGGCTGAGCCATTCTTTATGGCTAAAGGCTATTGCCCTGTACATCCTGACTCAATTCCCCATGAGTTGAGACTATTGCCCAATAGGAACTGTTGAATTCTGTAATAGCAGAAACATTATGAACTTGAATCTATTGAGGATTTTGCTTATAAGGCAACTTAACAATTAACTTATCCCATAACTGGGTGAAGGATGAGAACATTTTTATAGTTAGACCATTTCTGTCCATGTGAGTCGCTCCTGAACAGATGGCTGCATTTGCCCTCCCCAGGGGTCAGCTGGCTTCGCTGAGTGTCATGACACTGTGGAATGTATCTTTGTTCACAAGTCTCCCTCTAAAGTAAATCCCTTCTCTACTTCTGATCCTGAAAAAGAGTGAGCTGAGCAAATCTGCCTGATCTAATATGATCTGAAAGTCCTTGGACACAAGAGTCAATACCTAGTCAGATTGCTCCTTGAAGCCATGGGGTTTATTTAGTTCCATAGACAGACAGATAGACAGACAGACAACAGCATGATGGGGATACTCTGAGGAGGGTTCAGGCCCCAGCAGAACAGCAGCATGGTAAGAGCTCTGAAGAAAGGAAATCGGGGCCTCGATGGCCAAAGTTACCATCTCAGTCCATCTTAGTCCGTCTCTTAATACCTTTGTTAGGATGAGTGCAGTTTCACAGTATGAGCCCCTCCTCCCTCAGCCAAGCACCCTGATTTCCAGGCAGGAGGGAAGGGGTAGGGAGCAGGATGTGTGGCCACCGATATCCCCTTTGATGCAAACTCAGTTCTTCAGATGAGAGATCCTGGCACCTTGTAGCCTATTAGCTAGGGACTTACAGACAATGTCTTATTAGGGCACATGTCACATGTCTTTGAAGGGGGAGAGCTGCTGGATTCCAATATTGCATCTTTTATAGGGTAAATGTAGGGGCTATAAACACACACCCTCTGGGGAATCAGGGTTCCATTTGTAATAAAGATTTCAGCACACTTGGCACACACTTCACCACTCAGATAACCTAGGGTGAAATTCATATGGTTAATTTGCCAGCAGCATTTTTTTCTGGATCCAGGGGCTAAGTGAACATGAATCGTTCTGTCAAATAGTACGGTGCCTGTGAGAGGGCCAAGAGGCCTATCTGTCTCCTGATTCTTGTTCTGCAGGGTTAAAATCCTCTTTACTGGGAAGGGTTAATGAAGGAAAGAAGAATGCCCCACTTTTAGAGGTCTGCATGTTTGTCAGTATGAGGGTGTCAGATTCCCTAGAACTGGACTTACAGATAATTCTGAGCTGCCATGTGGGTGATGGGAATTGAACTCAGGTCCCCCGGAAGAACAGCTAGTGCTCTTACCTGTGAGCCATCTCTCCAGACCCCATCTGCTGACATTTTAAATGGGTTGTGTACCAGTTACTGTGGCGATATCTGACCCTAAGCATCTTAGGAGAGAAAGGGTTTATTTTGTCTCACAGTTTGAGTTTGAGCATCAGGAGTGTGAGGATGCTGGGTGCCTTGCATTCGCTGCAGGGAAGCAGAGAGAAGCTTGTGCTATTTTCTCTTTGGAGTCAGTCAGTCCAGCCCCTGGACTTCCACCTTCCACATTCAAGGTGGATCTTCCTTTCTCAGGCTCTGGGAATGGCCTCACTGACATGCCTGAAGGTTTGTTTCTTAGGAGAGGCCAAATCTAGACAAGATGACAGTGATGGTGAGCTATCGTTCATTGTAAAGGTGAAAATTCTGATCTTAGGCTTTAGAAAAGAAACCTCAACGGTAGAGGCTGGAGATGCAGACCAAAGAGTTCTGTCCATTGGAGGTAAAGAGAGAAAGGAGAGGAAAGCAGTGAAATCTCAAAGTCAACGAAGGACCAGAGTGTACGTACCTTTTACACTGTGACCAGTGTGGAGGCTCTTCTGTGGAGGCTCATGGTGAATATCATGGGGCAGTTGAAAGGCTTAGCCTTAGCGCTTCTTCCTTTACATTTAGTGTTCTAGTGCAGTGTTCTAGTTTAGTGCAGAGAGATCCCATGTGAATCTTTTTAATTCGTATGAATGTACAGAATATATAATTGGTGCATGTACTTAGAATTGTACAGCTAGCATCTGGGGTCCCGTATAAGAGCTGCAGTAATGTGCTCTCAGGCACCATTTCATCTGGAGAGACCACATGTTTTGCTGATAGCTGCTTCTTGGCATGAGGTGAGCCATCTTCCTTTGTTGGTTCTCTCCATGTTCCAAGTGGATGCTTTATGACTGACTTAATGTCTTTGCTTTGTAATGAAAACAGGCTGTGTGAAAGACCACCACATCCAATTGACTTGAAATTGATTCCCATACTTCTGAAGACGTTTGGGAATCTTACTAGTGCTTCTCAAATCTGTTACGTTTTTAAAGAGTTACTGTCTCAGATAATTCACATAGCAACAGCAAAGTGCCATACACTGAAATTTATTTCTAAAGGGCCCTAGAGACTAGACTTGGAAATCCAAGATTAAGCCTAGAATATCTGGTGACTGGTGAGGGTCCACTAGAGAATCATTGGCTGGCTGCTGTTTCCCTGTATGCTCACATGGCTGAAGGAGGGGATGAGGTGTTTTTCTGCGGCTTCTCTAAATGAATGCACTTTAAAGGGGCAGAGGGACCTCAGGATCATTCATGAACTCACTCAGCTGAGCTTCATCTCCTAATCAGACCAGAGACACAGTTACTTACTGTCACTCAACATTCAAAGGTTATTACACGGGGAGGGTAGAATTCCATTATAGTACTTTTGGGGGAACACAGACATTCAAACCACGGTGGATAGTTTAAAAAGAAGTGCTTCCTGGGTAGTTTTTTTTTTTTCCACAGTATATTACCAGGTTAGTGGTCTCATTTGTTCTCCATGGGAAGTGCTTCATAATGGATTTTGCTTGGTATGAGCACCACAGGATGTGCTTGGTAAGAGGTTATCATTTGATTGACAGACTCTGGGTTTGCCTATGTGTTTTGAGGTTCTTTTCTTTTTAGCATTCTATGCAAAAAATGCAGGAGTTTGGCTTGCTGTTTAGACTGAATTCACCCTTTGATTTAGTTACCTTAAGCTGAGATATTAATAGAAATTATATACTTTTTTAGCAATGGTGATTTAAAAATAGATGTATACAAACAGAATTATTTTAGTGCCTATAGAAATGGCATAATTGAAATAAAATAAGTTTGTGACTTAATCAGCCTTTTTGATTGATAATTTATGATGCTCAGGTCTTGAGTTCTGATCTGATACATTAGGTTTATGCCATATAGTTAGAGTTCCTCTGAAACCTTTCCCTGAAATTGAAGACAAAACTTCAAAGGTAGTATGTTTTGTAAAAAGTTTTCTATCCTATATTGTTCTATTTGAAATCATTAACTAATCATCTGGAGAAATGGCTCAACAACTAATAACATTTGCTTTCTTGGGGAGGACTAGAGCCTAAATCCCAGGAACCACATAGAACACCTCAGAGCCACCTATAAGTCTAGCTCCAGGGACTCCAACAATGTCTGGCCTTTATGGGCATGTGCACATGTGTGGCATTCACTTACACACGTTCTCTCTGTCTCTTTCTATCTCTATCTCTGTCTCTGTTCTCTCTCTCTCTCTCTCTCTCTCTCTCACACACACACACAGACACACACACACAGACACACACACAGACTCATTCACATACACACAATAATAATGAAAAACATGAAAGATTTAAAACTATATAAAGCAGCAATGAAGCGAGTGGGATACAGGAGTCCTTCAGTCTCAGTGTATTTGCTAATGGAATTCTGCGTAGTCTTTTCCTGGACTGTGTTGGAAAAGCTGCTGTTGACATGGTGGCTGCTGCAACGCTAGACCGTCTTACATTGCACTTGACTTTTGATCCTTTGCTCAGTTTGAGGCAAACTTAAGATTGAATTGCCATCGAGAGTCAAAGGAAATGATCCAAGTAAAAATGAGAATGTTCAAAAGGAGAATCGGGAATAGCAAGTCTTGAGAATGTGTGTGTCTTTCTCGGAGAAGAAGCCCATCTCCTCCCATCTGCGGCTTCCCTATTGTTTTGTCTGTAGTGTAAAATACGAACGTTAGAACCCTCTTCACAACTCAGCATCTGAGCGTCAAGCATTGCCATCTCCTACATTTTCATCCTATTGACACCATTTAATAGCACTTACTCTGGTCTGGTCAGTGTGTTAGACAGACACCCAGACAGCTGCAGGAGAGACTGCAGGACGACTGGAGGAGAGACTGAAGGACGCGTGCTCTGAGAAAACTGGATACTGAATCCAGTATTAACAGCAATGTGTATCTTTTCCTTCTTATTTTTGTTACTATGAGTCTGTATAAACCTCACAGTTAATATTCTAGTGTTCAGAATTGATGGCTAGAAACAATTGTAAAGGAAGCCGGTAGGGTGAGCTTGTCTCTGAAGACGGGTTGGGTTTTGCTGCCTCTGTATCTTGGAGCGGTAGACTAATTAGGTGAACTAGTCACGCATCGCAGCATCTTTAAGAGCTCTCCGGCAACAAATTTCAGACCCGGTGACGTTCATGAGCTGTAATATTTAAGAATGACTGAGGGATATTGGTACTGCATTTAGGCATTTAATGAAAAACAGTTTCATGTGGATTAAAATGGAATGTTTTATTCATAAGAAGAGCTAGCGGAATCTTCGTATGCCCCTATTTTAAGATATGCAGGTCTTGTATTTTCTATTGATTACTATAAGGAGCCTTTATTGTCAATAATTAAATTGGCAAGTGAGTGGGTAGGAGCATATTCTTGAGTTACAAGAGTATTTTTAGGAAAACCTCATTTTGGGGAAATCTCACCCGCTCAGAAAGTTTTGTTCTTTATATATTTTAATTGATAATTAATCAACTAATCAATAAATTTTGAAGTGCTGGGGACTACACACTGCTATACCACTGGGCTATATCCCTAGATCCTCTTTTTAACTTAGAGAAATTTTTTGAGAAACATTCTCACTAAATTGTCCAGACTGTCCTGGGACTTTCATTGTAGCCTGAAATTGTGATTCTTCTGCTTTGGCTTGCAGAAGAGCTGGGATTACAGGCCCATGTCACCAGACATGGCTCTTCCAACTCTAAATATGCAGCTTTACAACTTTATCCTTCTGTTGTTTTGTTCTTCGAGACAGGGATTCTCTGTCATAACTCTGGTTGTCCTGCAACTCACTCTGTAGACCAGGCTGGCCTTGAACTCACAGAGATCCGCCTGCCTCTGCCTCCCGAGTGCTGGGATTAAAGGCGTGCACCAGCACCGCTGGGCACAACTTTATCTTTTAAATTTTTCATATGAGGCCCTTTGTTTTACACCTTAGAGACCTTGTTCAGTGATTGGTTCTTTATCCTTGTTATCACATACTGGTTTTTTTTATATGTTTTTCACTTAGCACTGTGCATTTAGAGTTTGATTTTCCCAGAGAACAGGTAAATGCCATTTTTTATTTCATTTTGTATTCACCATTCCTTCATGCCCACATTGGGTTCTGTTTCTACTCACAGGAAACTGGCTGTTATTGGTCTCTATAGCAGATATTTCCACAGACTCTATATTTGTTTCATTTTGAATTTTTAGACACTGTCACTCATATTCTGGTTGGTGTTTTACATTATGGCTTGAATAAGCAAGTCTTACAGATTTATGTAGTTAAATTAATAGGTTTTTTTTTGTTGTTGTTGTTGTAATTTGTTGGTTTTAGTTATTGCATTTGGATCTTTTCCACAAATAGTAACCTTTGAAAAGAGTTATAATTCTATTTATTTTATAATTCCAGGTTACATGTAGATATTTTATCTGCATGGAAATTTTTATTAAACATTATTGTGATTATTTTGTTATATTGATGAGGGTAAAGAGAAATGAATTGTGGGACTACATATATGTTTGGGAGTTAAGGGGTGATATTTATAGTAAATAACTGCTTATTTTGTATTCCTTACCAGATATCCTCCATGAGACTCTAGGCTGAGTACTAAGTCCTTTGTCTGAGTTAACTTTTAGACTTTTTAGTGTCCTGTAGCTTTATCAGTCTTATAAGACCTTCTAATCTTTGAAAACTATGTACAGGAGACTCTCGTCTCTCCAGTTTGGCCATGCAATATACCTCTCTAACATTGTTCTTCAAGGTAGGGGTTAGGCCTCAGGAAGTGTCTGGTGAGGATCAGGTTTGAGAACTGCTGAGCTTCTCTTACTGGGTGAGGTGAACTGTCGTGTGACTAGCAGTGTTTGGAAGGTTGTCCAACATGCAAGTGGCAAATGTCCTCGAGTGCAGTTACTATCACTCACACCCTTGTCCTTCCCTCAGATTCACAACTGGGAATTGATGGTCTTCTGTTAGTAATGGTCAGACACTCCATTAATTATTTGTCCTCGAGGAGCCCTGTATTCTGGGCATGAGAATGGAGGCAAACCATGGAAGTGCATTATAGCATTAGATCTAAGGTAAGTTCCCTCTGCTGGGGACACAGAGCTAGTGATGACTAACTGTAGTTGTATGCCTACTGTGGTGGGTCACCAAGGATGAGACAGAGAGGAACTTTCATATGTGTAAACCCTGCCAGACCTCAGAGGGAACCACCACCATGGCCAGCGTCGTCGTACTCCACAGTGGAACCTGAGCATCTGAGCTTAGGTGTTTTTATTGATTCAGAACTCATCAGGTGCAGATCATTAGCGATCAAACATCCCCCACAGAAACCCAACACCTGCAGACAATACAAAATGCCAAGAACTAGGTAGACCCTCACCCAACAGTACATGAAACAATTATTTTATATGTAACTAAAAATAAACTTTCACAATATTTCTCCTTTACTGTATAAGACAAAAAAAAATTGTGCTTTATCTCTACAATACAATTTAACACTGCACCAGCAAAACTGTTTCCAAGAGGAACAATCATGAGAGTTGCTAATGCACAGGATCAAATGAAACCAAACATCTTATCAAGCTTTTCACAATGTCTTTGGGCAGCAGAAAAAAACATTATCAATATCTAATTATCTGGAATTCACTCACGATCTTCTGGGCTCCTCCAAAGGGCTTGCATCACTTCTCTGGCTCTGCCCTCTGCAGCAGCAAACACAGCTTGTCCTCCAGGTTCTGGCAGGCTCCACTCCCCTGCTGCTGCTGTTCTTGGTGGTCGTCCCAAGATACTGGCATCTCTAGAACGCTGAGGTTCCTTGCTACAACTGGGATGCATTTTCACCAATAGCCTCTCCTGGGCTCTCTTCATGGTGTCAAGCCTCAACTTCTTTACATGGCCCCTTCAATCTTCGGCTTCAACTACTCCAGAGGCTGGATCCTCACCAATGGCCTTTCCTGGCCTCTCATAGTGGCAAGCCTCAGCTGCTCTCCATGACCCCTTCATGCCTTCAAAACCAGTAACACCTGGGCGATACTTACAGTACCAAGTTCAGTTAAAGATACAGCCTTGGCCAATTCTGGAAGACAGTTTCTGTGTGCTGACCCTGAGGAAACACTTTTCAGATTTTAAGATAGAATCTGGTTTTCTGGGAAAAATAACTAGTTACTTGGTTTGCAGGAAGGGTTCCCTTGTGGGTGGAGTTATCATCAGTGCCTGGACTGCTTGTCTTTCTCTTAGTCAGGTTTGCAGGGGGGAAAAAAATTATTCAGTTTAACTAAGCAGCTTTTTGGCTTCAAGCGGCAGCTTCCACAACAGCAGGGGATCTTGGGCTTGTGGAAAGAATCTCCAGTTGAAACATTCTTGCAGTTTGGTGTTCTTTTTCACTACCACTATGTGTAAACATACACCCTTCTTCATAGACTTCAAACATATGGCTCACTTGGGCTTCACCCACACAAAAAGCCATCAACAAACTCAGTTTATAGAACAATACATTTTGTTTTCTGTTTCCCCAGGAGTGTGAGGAAGGAGTGTTGGCTCCATGATCAGGAAAAGCAGTTGAAACCTTGCTTATTTCCTGCTCCCAGCTGAACTCTGTTTTCACCATGAAAATTCATCCCAAACATTTGTCCAAAACATGGCTGTCACCTAGAACTTCCTCATTTACAGCTCTCTCTTATAGAGCTTTCCTTTTATTAATACCTTAATCTCTGTCCTCTTGGAAATGCTCCAAGGATACTTCACTGAAATCTGGGAGGTCTGGAGTTTCTTTCTTGTTCTTCCTTATCTCCATGTTGGATGAGCATGACTTCAGGCCCCACATTGGTATGCCACTTGTTGTAATATGCCTACTGTGTAGGCTCAGCAAGGATGACAAGGAGGCACTTTCATGTGTGCAAACCCTGCCAGACCTCAGCAGAGGGAACCACCAACATGGCCAGCACCATACTCTATGGTGGTACCTGAGCATCTTAGCTCAGGTATTTTTATTTATTCAGAACTCCTCAAGTGCAAATCATAAGCAATCAAACATTGCTCACAGAAATCCAATACCTGTGGACAATATAAAATGCCCAGACCTAGGCAGACCCTCACCCAACAGTGTATAGAACAATTATTTTATATGTAACTAAAAATAAACTTCCACAACAACTAACTCCCTACTCCTAACTTCCCTTAATCCTTAGTAAATCAGAAATTATGTGAAAGTTGAGTCTTGCACTACACTGGGTGTGGACTCCATGCTAAAGCTAAGTTGTGGATTGGTAAGGAGAGAAAGAATGTGAACATCACCTAGAAAGTACTTTTTTTTGTCCCAAGGTCTCCTATATTTTAGGCTAGTTTCAAACTCACTATGTGGTTGAGGATGACCTCCACTTTCTGATCTTCCTACTTCCACTTCCCAAGTGCTGGGATAACAGGCACGTGCTACCATGCCTGATTTATGTCATGCTCGGAGTTATGTCAACACCCAGAACTTCCTGCATGCTACCCAGCTGTTTTATCCACATCCCCAGAAAATTCACTCATTGTCAACAGCCAACCCCTTGCTAGGTCACTGACTTGTGTGACCCTTCCTTCAGTGCCATAAAAATCTTTTGTCTAGCTTAAGTCACGTTGCTGTCAAATGGTATTAACAGAAACGTTGCAACCATTTTCTCAAGGTGGGATCATAACTTATTAAAATCTCATTAGAGGTAACAAGTTAAGGTACCTAGTCCAGCTGCTCAGCTGGTTGGGTACTGCTGTTTCTAATGCTCAATGTTCCATTCAGTCTGGATTGGTTTCCCAGAGGCTGTTGCTTCAGAAGGGTCTTGAGTAGTGATTTGAGAAAGCTTTGTCTTATCTTAGAGATTATCTAGCAAAGCCTACTATGTGCCTCAAATTTTCTAGCACTGTCAATACAAGCGTGAGAATCATAATGACCTTCTCCAGGTAGAACCTGGTTTATATTGGGTTTAGAATGTGCTAGGCTGGGATAACAGGCACATAAACAGGCTTGGTTCCAGACCCATCTGTTTTTCACTGTGCAACTGTGTTTCAAAGATTTATTTTAGTATTTTTAATTATGT
Source organism: Cricetomys ansorgei (assembly GCA_026225945.1). Classification (NCBI taxonomy): domain Eukaryota; kingdom Metazoa; phylum Chordata; class Mammalia; order Rodentia; family Nesomyidae; genus Cricetomys; species Cricetomys ansorgei. The sequence continues at coordinate 34,470,647 of JAMJFZ010000056.1, forward strand.
GTGTTGTCTGCGTGTTGGTACGTGCTCATGATTGCAGGTGCCTATGGAGGCCAGAGGCATTAGGATCCTTGGAGCTGAAGTTAAAGGAGGTTGTAGGCTATCCAGTGTGGCTGCTGGGATCCAAACTTGGGTCTCTGCAAAAACGGTGCATGTATGCTCTTAACTGCTGAGCTATCTCTCCAGGTCTCTAGTACCAAAAAAAAAATTAATTTAACTTCTTTTTGTACATGGTGTGTACATGGTGAGCTTAAAATCAACTCTTAAGGAAAAAGAAAAAGAAAAGGAAAATACATCAGGAATCTGGTGGTGCTTCACTGCCCTTTATTTAGTTCTTGGATGCCAAAAGTGGTTCTTATGATCTCATCTTAAATCTGAAGTTCACAGCATTAGAGAAAACATTGCCATCTCAAAATCAGAAGGCACAATTATCCACTAAGTGTGTACTGTGCATTTGTCTCATGAATGAGTGCCACGCACTGTTAAATCCATAAATATCAAAAGAAAAATTTGGATGAATTCTTAGAAACTGTTTCCTAAAGTTGACAGACATTCCTCAACAGAAGGCTGAATGTCATGTTTTAAAATCTATTAGTTTAGTGATACACTGTTTATCTATTCGTTTATATTTGTGAATTGTTCGGACGTTGCTTCAGGCAATATGGAACCACTTTGCTCTCCTGGTCTTGGTAGTGTAAACCCCCTGCTTTTCCTTTGAAATGCTATTGCTGTGCTAATGTCCTCTATTAGCAGTCCTGCCATTCTCGGTGGCCTCTCACTAATCTCCCAACATTGATAATTTCCCAATTACACATGGTTTAAAAAAAAAAACTGTATTAGATACTGTCAACATTGAAAACTTTAAAATAGTGAAAGTCCATATGATGTCCTATTCCAGGAGGGAAATTTAAAATTGGAAGACCTAGATATAGTGTATTTTTATTGTCATAACTGTGCCACCAAGGTATGTTGATCTAGAGGGACCTGCAGGCAGCTGATTTAAGGAATAACTCATGCTATGGGATTTCATGGAAGAAAAAAGTACTGTGGGGCTTTCTTGAAATCATCTGATTCTTTCTGAAAGAATAGCCTTGGAGCCCAAGATGAAGTTTTTTAAAGATGCATATGTTCTAGAAAGAGTCTAGTCTTTAGAGCACTGAAGATTCCTGAGATCTGTCCATTTGGATATGCTGAGCCTCCCTGACTCCTGGATGGAGCTAAATGGATGAACTGGATGAGTTAGTGTGAAAACACGTGAGTAAAAAGGTGTTTCCATGCTGTCCCTGTGGGGACCAGGAAATATGTCCAAATGAACATGATGTGCAACTCAAAAGTTATGAATCTTAGCTTTCCAGTGCCAACCAGACTTCATAATCAAGTGCAGTAGTCTTCAAACAGAGATCCTGTCAGAAGAGAAATGAACAGATCACTTAATGGGTGCTGCGGTGATAGCAGACTCTTTCTACAGTGGAATTCAGATTCTGTTGTGCTCTGGTTCTCCAGATGGAAGTCTATCCTGGGGATGCCAATGAATTTGCTAAAGCTTGGGTGTGTCTTTGAGAAATTCTTAGTGAATTAGTTCTGCACATTAAAATAAGCTTAAAAATGAAACAAAATTTAAAGGTGGGTCCGATATTCAGCCAAATTGAAGAACCCGTGAGATTTTGATCAGCCAGGGTGATAATCTACATAGTAAGACCAGCAAGCAAAGAAAGGCTAGCTGAAGGCAAGACAGTGTAACATGGTGAGGTGGGAGGAGACATTGAGCATCTGGAAAAAAGATGGAAGAAGTGAAGATACCCAGAGATTTTCAATTCTAATGCCTACGTGTATTAAGCTTGATTTCTAATTAAATAATACAATTTATAAATAAAATGATAGTTGTTGGTTTCTTCTGAAGTTTGGTTTATTGTCTTGGAAGATAGAGCACAAAAATAAAACCACAGAGTAAACTGAACAGAAGATTAAAAGATAAAAGTCATAAGAGGAAAGGGGAGCCTTGGGTAACTTATCTCCGAGACATGAAATGAAAATAATTGGAGTTGAACGAAGCTGGGGAACAGGAGCACAAATGCAAGAGGTGGTAATTATGTAACACAGAAAGTGTTCTATCCTGAACTAGAGAAAGACCCAGCCCTGCAAATTGGAAGTGCTAAGCAAGGTCTAGGATTACTGGACTTGAAAAGACCTATGTCTAGACATCTTGTAAAATTTCCAAGTTCTTTAATGACACAGAAAATTGCAGGTGAAAAACTCCAAATTACTTTAAGAAACAGTTGGCTGTGGGAACCGGCTTTTCTTTGGCTTTCTCAATTGTAAGTCAGGGAAAGAGAAGGAGGCATAAAAGAGAGGAAGTAAGAAGAGGGAGGGAGTAATGGGGGGTGATGGATTGAAACTGTGTAATAAATCAGAGAATGTCACTCCTATATCTCAGAGCAGATCCTACCAAGTATAAATTAGCCAGAACAGACACCTCTAACTAGGAAGAGATTAGCAGATAATCCCAGTAAATTCTAACAGGTTGGTGCTTAGGTATTTAGAAATTGAGTAGAGATAGCCTTCCAGGAATTTGTAACTTTAGTTTAAAGTAAGATCATATTAAACTTCTACAAAAAATTAAAAATAAGCCGTATCATGTAGCCTTAATGTCTAAGAAGCAGGAATGAGCATGAGAAAACAGAAATGAAAACTAAAATCAAACAAAAAATTATCCTCAGCTCACTGAGGAAACCAAGGATGAATAGAGTATAATTTTGGAAAATAAAATAGTGGAAGATGCAATCTTGCTTTCAAAAGATCATTTTTCCTAGATTAGAGGTAAAGAGGTGAGTAGGTAACTAACTGAAGAGAATAATAAAGAAAAGTTTCCAAGAGAACTAGGGAAAAGTTACTTGATCAGGCTCTTCAAAACAAGGAACAAAACCAAGTAGTTTTAAAAATGACTAATAGAAGGATCAGGAGAAATGGCTCAGTGGTTAAGAGCACGCGCTACATTTCCACAGGACACAAGGTTGGTTTTCAGCACCCACTTAGGTGGGCTCACAATCTCTGTAACTCCATTTCCAAGGAATCTGAAGCCCTGTGTACACACAGACACACAAACATGCACATTAGTTTAAAAAATGACTAATCGATGCAAAATTAAATGGGAGATATTGCATCAACCACAGTAGTCATCTTTTGAAACAGAATAGGGTGAATTACAAAACTGAAAGCCAGATACTGTTAGAAAAATAAGTTTAATTGTTTCTTTATTTGCTTCATTATCATAGTATGTTGAAATAGAGAAGAACACTAAGTTAATACAAAGAAATGCAAAATGAGTGAGTCATTGGAGCCATTTTAATGCAGTACAGAAATGGCATAAAGAGTAATATCCACTAAAAGTAAAGGACAAATTTGTTTTGAAGATGAGTTAAAATATGGATTACCAGGCTATATCAACAATGTTCCTGATTATACTCCAGAACTTGATGGCAAGATCCAGTTGCTGATGATACCGCATACCTGAGTCATAGGATGAGAAGAAGTCAAGCTGCTACTGAACTTGAAGTTTCATCTCTACTGGCTTGATCTCATAGTGCTCGAAGTTATGGTACATACTATCAGAGGAGAAAATTAACCAGTAATCGTCAGTTTTTCCCAGATGTGAACCCTGTGAGCTACAGTAATGACTGATCTGGAAAGAGATGTCCTTTGGTACCATTGGAACAATGCTGGCTTGAACATCATGGAAGTAACCAACCATTTTCTGATTGGATTTAAATCTGGCTTCACAAGATAAAAGACTCTTGGTTACTGCCAAGTATGAACGACACTACTACATGCTGGCTGTTGTTGTGGTTCAAATACAGTATATCTGGAAAGGACTGTTGGTTGCTTCCTTCTTTTGGACTTGTATACCACCTTCCGGTATTATGAAAACTAGTCCTCAGGGAAGAGACATTCAGATCAGTCCCAGATCAGGGGCCTCTGGCTCTGTGTCTGAAGTGCATGGTGTCTTCAGCAATAAGAACATAGCTTTCGCCTCTTGGAAATTTGAAATGAACAGTCTAAAAGAAATTAAACATTTTTCTAAATAATTTTGAGATCACACGTGGGTTTTGATTGACTTTTCAGATGTATTATTTAAGGTGTTCTTTTAGAAAGGCTGTGGAAAGTAGACAATTCAAAACGGGTAAATAATCTGAAACTTTATGCTTCCATCTAAAGGATCACAAGCAAATGAGCAAAGATTTAGATTTCAGGGAAGAAGCTAGAGAAGTGTAGCCAACTTTCCTTGGAGTGATTTTGGTTCTTATTGCTAAATATAAGCTGTGTTAACACATCATTCCGTTTTTAGAAAAGTAAAAAATATAACTCTTTGCACTTCAAAAAAATTTTGTCGGAGATGACTTTTTTGGCAGTTAGTATGTTTCCAGATGATATATGACTTTTGTTTTTGGTAACAAAGACTCGAATAAATTTCAGCAAATCACTTGTTTAAACTTAAAAATCAACTATGAGTAATTTGGACCTTCTTTCGAGACCACTTGTGTTTGAAATTGAAAGTTCATTTTCTTTCTCTTTTATGTTAAAAAGTGGAAACCGCTTATGAGACCTTGAAAATTGATAGACTACAGTGATTTTATCTTTTGCAGCCTTTTAATAAAAACTTCTAACGTATAGAATTGACTCCTAAGTATTTCCATTTACATCCTTAGACCCTAGGCTACTCTCAACCTTGGATAGAGAAGCTTCTGTTTGCAGTGGAGAGATGCAGAGTTGATAAAGTCCTGAGAACCAGGGACTGAGTGCTCAGCTCTAAATGGGACATCTGGGCTAAAACCACCAATGCTGAGGCGTAGGGGACACCATGGAAGAGGAGACTGAATGAATTTAAGAACTGCGGAGTGGGGAGGAGGTCTATGAAATGCAGTCTTCTGCACATGGCATGGCACACCTGTGACTTCATAGGAGCTGGGGTACCTTCAGCAAGAAGACTAAGGCCCAAATCCCCGCATAGACAGGGGAGATGATCTCCAAGCTTCACCTGTAACTGAGGACCTATTGACAGTGTGTGGCTGCAGGAGGAGGAAGAATCATTCTTTTTTGATGATATGACCACTGGTAGGGTCCCCTGCTTCAGTGCATGGCCCCACAATCATGGGTAACTAGCTGGTCTCAGTGGGTTAAAAATAGGAAAGAAACATGGAAGTTGGGAGTGGAGAGAGTTGAGAGAACGTGATTGGGGTTCGTGGGAAGAGTAGGGGAGTAAGATATGAACATATTTAAATACATACATGTATGATATCTTAAACAATAAAAGGAAATTTAAAAGCAAAAGCAAATATCTTTGATCCATAACACACCAAGTCTGCACGAGACTGAAAGCTAAGCTGGTGTAAATCTGCGATCTGCCTTACACATTCAGACAAATGCAGGAGGAGTCAGAGTGCTAAGGAGAAGACACAGCTCCTGAAGATGTAGCTGTCCTCATCCCTGTAGAATGTGGAAGGTGAGGTGTGAGGAAGGTGAGAATGTGAAGTACCATTTGCTGCCAACAGAACAAAGTGGTTTCTACGTTAATCCCATTTTGACATTAAGGCAAGTCTTGAAAAACTAATACTTGCTCTTTGGACAACATGGAAGATGTGTGCAAATGTTGACATGTTTTATATAAACCTGGCATTTCTTTTAGGAAACCTTTTCTGAATTTATCTGTTTCCTCTGTTCCCTCTGAGGCACTCCTCAGTTTTCCTTCACAGTGTTAATGTGGATTCTTAAAGTTATCTGTGCTGGTCTCTCCCATTAGACTGAATATGGCTTGAATGTCTTCATTTTTATTATCATCAGTGTAGCGCAGCTTATTTAGTCCTGAAATTAAGATACTACATAAATGAACATTGATTTTGTGAATCATTTATTTTACTGAGATTGATTTATTACAGAATAGGAATTGCTTGTTTAAGTAGTGTAAATGATGTTGAGGCTTTAGGCCAACCAACCTTTCATAAAGGCCCTTCCAGTTCCTATGGTTACCAGTAATTGAGCATAATAATTCTAAAACCCTGAATTTTAAGTAACAAATGTAACCTTATTGTCTTAGGGGACTTTTTGCCTACTCTTCCAACTTTCAGACATATGAATTGTTTCTGTCACCTGTCTTCTACTTTATTAAGACCTCATCCTATTGAAGAAATCTTTGTCCATTTTGTTTTGGCGCGATTTTCTTCTAGTTTGTTTGCATTTTCACTTTCCTTGGGATCTATTTGGTTTTGAAAAGCATCTTGCTCTTAAAATAATCAGCGGGCTGTCATTTCCTCTACCTAAAACATTTCTTTACTTGCAAGAACTTTAGATTTTCTTCCCTTTTCTTGCAGCATGAAAAGGTTCGTGTGGCTTGTGTAGGTGTAGGGAATCATTGTAGTTACTGGATTTGCAGTAAGTATATATGTAACTCTGGGAAGAATTGTCTTCTAATTTTTCATCTTGAAATGTATATTTTGCTTACATTTTTCAAGCTTCCTGTAGCTCTTTCAGCAAAGATTTGTTTTCTTTAAATAAGATTATATGAGCCTTTAAGATGATTAACTTATGATTGCTTTTTGAAGTGGGTTTTCTAAGTATTTAAACTATCATCATCATCATCATCATCATCATCATCATCATCATTCATGTGTGTGTGTGTGTGTGTGTGAGGGGGGGGGGGAGAAGGGGGGATTTATTCAGGTTATCAGGGTAGCAAAGAAAGCACTTTTACCTGCTGAACCATCTCACTGACCCTTTGAGAAATTCGATTTGATTTGACAGTTCGTGTGCCTGTATGTCTCTCTGTTCAGTGGATTTTTCTACTATGCAAAATGATTATTTTTCCATAGTAGTAAAGTCTTGACTTTTGTCCTTTATGGTAAGTTTGTCTTGTATCTATTGCATTCAGTAGACTCATTTTGACCGGCGGCTATTCAGTTAATTAATTCTGACATGCTAAACTGAAAGTAATACATAAAATTAAAATGACCTTTTTATTTCGTCTGACTTTTAAATGTGTGTGCATTAATTTATTTACCTATTAAAATGCCTAGTGTTGGTTTGTTTTTTTCAAATTTGTCTTGCAATGATATTCTCAACATTGATTCACTTAAGAAATCTGGACTATATATTGAATTCCACGAATACTTTTTTGGCATATATTAAAACCATCTAAATGGTTCCAAAAGTTTATAAGTTTGAAGTAATGTGTGCATGAAGCTCGTTAAAACCATTCTTGAAGAAATAAAATCTATATTTGAAGGCTAATTCTTCCAATAAAACTGAAATTTATTCCTTTTTCTCTCAAACATTTAGCACAATCTGATTCAGGCACTGGGCACCACACCAGAGTACTTTATCTCTTATCTCACTGGTTTGACCTTGTTGTTTTAACTTAATCCCAACCCCTTTCTTTTCATTCTTCTTCCTGGTGCTTCAGCTCAAAACCATTTCCAAAGAGGTGAAGGATTTATATGATCTAAAGAGAAACCAGAGCACCAAATTCATTTCCATAGTTAACCATGTGGAATCTTCCCTCGCCACCTCCACACTATTATGGATGTTCACCGGGCTGACTGAGTTTCCTCCAGAGAGGTCTTACGCGTGCTTCCCTTTCATCCTTCTAACAAACCAATTTCCCCCCCAAAACACAAACCCCATTATGGCATTTCAGTTTTTAGAGTTAACTGGTGGTACCCAATTGCCTTCAGTGTGAAACTGAAACTCTTCCGCTAGTCATTTCTGCTTTGGACAGCCTTTGGGTCCAAGAGGACAGGGAAGGGCCTGGGGACAAGATGTCCAATGTCTTATATTAAGAGAATATATATATATATATATATATATATATATATATATATATATATATATATATAGAGAGAGAGAGAGAGAGAGAGAGAGATGTGAAGTGACAGGTTTTGGATAAACTAACAGATTGGTCATGAAATATCACCAACCCTTCGGCCTGGAAGTTACAGGGTGTCCTCAGAATTGTGTCTCAAGGAATTGGCGTGCCATGTTATTTCCCCAAGGCTCAAGTAGCTCTGCCCTGTTACAAATTTAAAGTGAATAGGGTATTGATTGCCAGAAACCCTTACTATGAGAAAAGATGAGATGTAGAATCTAAATTTTAGCTATTTTTTCTTAAAAACATGCTCTTCTGCCAGGCAGGGCAATAAGGATGAGTGTGTCTCCTTGCCCAGTAAGCTAGGCTGCATTGTCCTGAGGGTCCTGCTGATGAAGTATCAGAAAGTGGCCGTAGAGTGAGTCGCTCATTCAGCTCTAGGGAATTCGCACCTGAGCCTCTCACCAGTGTAGTCTGCTGTCTCAGTGGCAGCCTTGCTGTGACCTAGAAACTCTTAGCAACCATGACTTCAACTTCTTCTGATACTGTACTTAGCAGCATTTGCTGCTTCTGGGTTATCAGTGTTTCCCAATATGCACTTTGCGCTCTGCAATCTGCTGTCAGTCTTCATCTGGGTCTTCTTCTTAGAACAGAACACATGCTTTGTGCTCTCTTGTGACATTATATGTCTAAGCGCTTTGGGCTTCTCAATGCTGAAATGGAACGGAGAAGAAGGAAAATATTTGCTTACAAGCTCAAACATATGGCTTCCCAAGGAACTGTTATCATATAATTATCTACAATATGATTTTCTTCAGATATAAGAAGAACATTTTAAAATAGCATACATTTTATATCTCTCTGAAAAGCCGGAAACATCACTTTGGTTCACTGTAGGCATCTTGTCTTCTATAGCATTTCAAATCAGACTCTACTATGCCCAACAGCACGTTAAAAAACACTCCTAGCGGTTGAGTAGTTAAGGTTCTCTGGGGTCTGTAAAACCTTGTCAGTTTCCTCTTGTTCCTTGAACTTTTCAGTAAGCAGTCATTGGTTTGCTTTCCTTATTTGATTTTTTTTAAAAAAGCATCTAGATCATTTGGGAATTTTTAATGGCTGTTTTCCCTAACAGGATGGCTTTTCTTAGATTTTCATGACTTTGTTGTATTTCTGATACATTATGCATGATACATGATACATTATACATACTACATACATATATTCCTGATATAGGTACCACTGAATACTTTGTTTTCTTCACCCTATTGTCTTGGCGTTCTGCCGCAGTAACTAGGATGTGGAGGTTATCACCTGGGTTTGGACTTGAGGATGTCAGCTGTGTTTTCTGTGACTCATATGTCAGGTGCTAGCCTCTCTGAGCCAAGTCAGTGATTACAGAAACTTGAAGGTGTCAGATTTAAGTCCTCTTTCACAGGTTGCGGTGGGGGTGGGAGGGAGAGTTTGGCTTTAGTGACCACATTTCACTTTGTTAATTTGTGATTGGCGCCAGGCTGCAGACTGTAACAGAAGTTGTATATAAGACCAGAAATTGAGTTTATCTGTCTCTGCCACCTGATCCTGCCTTTTCTAGAATGTCGAACAAAAAGGGATGCAGGCTTGTTGTTTCCCTAGTGAGAGGACAAATGAGAAGCAGCAGCAGGTCAGACACAGGGAGATTTCAGAATTTGGAACTTCTGTTTATTTATTTATTTTTTCCAGTATAGATCATTTACATTCTTCAGAGAAATGCTTTCTTCACCCTTTTAAAATCTCAACCTGATGGAAAGACTCACAGTCTGAGAGCACCTGACATCAGTAATGGCTCCTGCCACTGTGTTTCATAGTAGGTTGTTGGAATGAGGCTGTTTGGAATATTAGTAAATGATTCACCTCCAGTTACTAAAGTTATTTACACAGGATCCAGGCACAGGTCAGAGGGAATAAGTGAAAGGCCCAGTGAGTGTGCCGGCTGTGAGGAGTGACAGCCTTTGTTGGTCTGCTGGCAGGCTCTCCAAAGCTTCTCTTCACTGTTGACTTTTCCTTTGAGAAATAATAGGATGGTAATCCCTTTCCAACTGGGAAGCTTAACGTTCCTGAAAAGTGCCTAGGTTGGCACAACCGTGGTCTCCAAGGAAATAAGGGGTTAGGTTAGCACAGTATTTTGAAGCCTGAAATTTGCCGTTGGACCCAGATCTATCATTCATCTGCAGGAACACTTTTGTTGCTAATGAATTGCACACAGTAATACTGACATCATAGAACCTGTTTGGATTTAAAAATTTTTATATATTTTGATCAATTCCAGCACTGGGGAGTTTGAGGTCATCCTGGTCTACAGAGTGAGTTCCAGGACAGCCAGAGTTACAACAGAGGAACCCTGTCTTGGAAAAAAAATGGTTAACAAAAATATATTTTGATCATATTCTTTCCTCTGCTTACGTTTCTACTCATTCCATTCAATCTCATGTTGTCTCTCTTCCCTCCTCAACATCACCCCCAAATCAAAACAAACAAACGACAAAAATACTAAAACAAAGTGCAGAAATAACACGGGGTTCCTTTTGTCTTAGCCAATTGCTTTGGCATGAGGGCCTGCCCTGGAGAGTGGTCGATGCAGCCAGTGTCATCCAGTTGGAGAAAACTTATTTTCCCTTTCCCAGTAGGTGTCATTTGCAAATAGCTTCTTGGTTAGGGGTGGAACTCTGTTGATTCCTCTTCTTATTGCCTCAATTTACTTGGTTGGACCTGTGCGATCTTGTGAGTGCTGTCACATTCTCTATGAGTTCATTTTTGTGTCAGCCCTGTCGTGTCTAGAAGACCACGTTTCCTTGGAGTCATTCACCACTTCTGATGCTTCTTCTTCTGCTTAGATCCCTGAACCTTGGGGAGAGAGATCTGATAAAGACATCCTGTTTAGGACTGAGTGCTCCAATTCTCACTCTGCTCATTGTCCAGTTAACGGACCTGTTTGTTAATTGCCATTTACCGAAAGAAGCAGCTGCTCTGATGAAGGCTGAGTGACGCACTGATCTATGTATACGAGAGTAATTCATTAAGAGCCGTTTTATTGCTATGCCTTTTTAGCAGAATAGTAGAAGTAAGTTTTCCCCTAGAGTTCATGACCTCTCTAATCTTAGGTTCTTAGCCACTTATTGATTGTCTTTAAGGCCCACTCCCTGAGGTGGAACCTGATACTGCTAAAATGGGCTTCATAGAATTTTAAGGATTACATAAGATTACATAAGAAATATTGTATATGATCTTAAGGATTATATAAGAAATATAAGAATATATAAGAAAAAATGTTTCTCAGCTTTGTATCTAAAACCCAGGGAATGTTCTGTAAAGGATGATGTCATAATTCTCTGGGAGGCTGGTGGCCTCTGTTGACACAGTGTGTATTTACAGACTCAAGTGAAATATCCGGAAGTATCTGCTATAAAACAATGTATATTTGATTGACTAACAGTGGCTTTGGAAGGTGGTTTCCTCCTGATCCTTCTGAAAGTATGCAGGGACTAATGCTTTTTCAATTAAGTAGCTAATACAGTGCTGGTTTTTAACAAAAATATGTCTTTTTACATGCATTAATGTATTTTATCCTCATATCAGTAGAATCAATATTGCCATAATGCTTTACATGTGGCAAACAAATCTGTAGAGAACTGAAGAATTTGCAGTATTTTCCCAGGGACAAGTGGGTGGTAGAGCCGGAATTTGGCTTTAGTTGGGCCACAGTGTGGACTGCTGCAGCCCTTCCTCATTCTGACCGCTGTGATGTCATCATGTGCTGATGGCCATTTTCCCACATTTCTGTGTTCTGCAGTTTTATTAGAAGCTTTGGAAATAGCTGTTGTCTGGGCTTTATTGTCTTTCCAAATGGTGTACACCCTTACTAACACCTTTTCTTAGGTGTTAACACGATGACATTTCAAAATAATATTGGCATGAAATGGCATGCTTTCCTGCATGGAACCCTTCGTGTGCCGAGAGGGAGGCAGTGTGAACAATCGTCCTCTGTCTCTTCCCCCATGGTCCAGTGAAGATGGTCTTTAGGACTCAGTAACAGTATCCATCACCTGTTTTATCTGAGGGGAGCGAACCCAATGGAATGTTGGAGGAATGATTAGTTGTAGAAATTGTTTTTAGAATTTGTATTACATTTATTTGCTTTGTGTGTGTGTGTTTTCTCTGGTTGAGGGGCGGGTAGCAGGACACACTGGAGATCAGTAGATATTTTCCAGAAGTCTGTTCTTTCTTCCATCAAGGATCTGTACTCAGTTTGTCAGGCTTAGAGATAAATGACATTACCCACCGAACCATCTCACTGTCCCTAGAAGTGTAGAAATTTTAAAAATCAATGTAAAATATTAATAATTGCAGGTAGCTGCCAGTCAGTGGGGATCTTGGCTGAAATAATGATAAAAAGGAAATTTCATATCTAGTGTCTCTTTGCATACTAGATACATAGAGGAACTGGGTCTAGAAATCAAATAAGCCTGAGATTCGCCTAATTACTGCACAACCACCCAGCCCTATGTATCCTTGGGAATGCCACACATCTGGCTGGATTGTGTCACCTCAACCATAATCAGAGAGGAAAAAAAATAATTGCCCTGACAGTTAGCTTTGATGACTCAAGGACTCTGTATTTCAGATAACACTCAATTATTGACAGTTGCCACTTACACTATTTTGTTTTTGAATCCAGTTCCGTATGTGCGTATGTGGAGGGCATGGCATGTACCTAAACAAATGAGGTATGCTTTTGTGACAGAAATACTATAAAGAAGTTTAATCAAAATTGGACTTTGGAACGCTGCCAGTGAAATGGGGGTTGTAGGAAGAACCGTGGTACAGAAAGTCCCTTTCATGCTCCTTCTGCTGAAAGCCTAGGCGTTTGGGATTCCCAGGTTCCTGATGCTCCTGCTGTCTCTCAGTGGCCACTCACGCCTTCATGTTCTCATCAAGTATCTACTGAGGTTCTAGCTATGTTTTAGGCATTACTGAGAGGGTGTCTTTGGTAGAGAGTGTGTAGAAATAAGTGGCCCACTTCCCGGGGATACGAAGTTTTATTGGAGCTTGGGCTAGTCAGGAGAAAGGAGAACAACCTGCTCCATGATGGTGGGCTATCCCTGTCACCATCTTTCATGAAGAACTGTGGTACTTAAGTCTCATCAGCTGCTGAGATCACGGAAGTGTGGTATCGCACACAGGCCATGATTTTAGCCGGTGAGAAGCTAAAGAATCAGGAATGGGTTTGTTGTCTGTCATTCTTGAGGTCCTTTCTGTCTCACGGGCACCGTCTTGGCTGGTTGCTACCTGCCTTCAGCTTCTAGGGTGTGTATATTAACTTGACTTTCTGAAAAGGTCAGCAGCCAACAACGCAAGGCGGTCATTTAATCGGTTTCCTTCAGCCAAAGGTGACTAACTAGAGTGAGATGTACTTTCATACTGAAAGCCCGGAGTTCTGCCTGACGTTAACACACAACTGCGAGCCTTATAAAGCTGGATCCGAGTAACACATTGTCTGGAGTGTCTGAACTATGTTACATGTCAGAACACGCCCAGAACATGCTCAGCCCAAAGTGTTACCTATCACAACCCTATTGTTCAGATGATATCCATCCAAATGCCACTCAGTAGTGACTCTGTGTACCTTAGAATTGTGCCCACCTGACTACAGGGATACAGAACTGAAAGTCCGAGTAAGAGCCTTACATTGGTTTTGGTGTACAGACTTTAGATACTGTAGAAGGAAAAGAGGCTTTAGGAGGTGGAAGGATCAGTGGAAATATTTAACCACTTCAAGGCATGCCGGCCTTGAATGTATCCAGCATCCTGTTCCCTTCTCCGGGCCTTGCTGTCTGTCTCCTCTCTCTGAATTGTTCTTCTCATCCACATTATTTGCTCGACTGATTCTGTCACCGAGTCGCATCTCCAGCTTTACATCCCTTAAGAGATCTTTTCAGTCTGAAACAGCATTCTGTCCTCTCTTCCTAGTGTCTCTGCCCTGATTTTTGCTGTTTTATGACACTAAGCACCATTGTCATCCTTAGCTTCAGCTGTCAACTTGACGGAAACCTAAGATCATCTGTGAAGACAGAACATGTATATATAAATTGCCCAGATAAGATCGTCTTGTGGTGGTGTCTGTGAGTCATTTTCTTACTTGCTAATTGATGTATGATGCCCCAGCCTGCTGTTCACAGTGCTGTCTCTAAGGCAGATGGGCCTGGGGTGTATAAGAAAGGCAGGTGAACAAGCCAGAGGAAGCAAACCAGTAAGCGCCATTCCTCCGTGGTTTCTACTTTAGTTCCTGCCTCTAGGTTCCTGCATTGAGTTCCTGCCCTGACTTCTTTCAATGATGGATCATGACCCAGAAATGTGTACATAGGAACCAAATGAATCCTTCCTTCCTCCCCCAGTTACTCTTGGTTACAAAATTTATCACATCAGCTGAAAGAAAACCAGGGCAACAATCTTGGATTACAGCTTGTTTTGTTTGTGTCTTTTTATCTCTTCCTCCAGAAACACAAGCTCCATAAAACTAGACTGCCTGTTCTCTTTATCATCATATTTCTGATGCCCAGAAAGATGCCTTGTGCCCTGCAGGTGCTAAATAAATGCTACTCAAATTATTGAACAAATGCACTTATTAGTGAAATGTTTATGCAATGGTGATTACTGTACTGGTTGCCAAGGATACAATTATAAATAGGATAGAGTCAATTTCATCAAGATCCAGTTCCCAAATGAAAGAGAGGAGACAGAATTCAGACACACAGAGGGTCTTCAGCTTCAGAGACCAGAGAAGGCATCTCGAGGAATGTGCTCTCTCAGCTGAGTGCTGGAAACAGCTGGAGTAGACACCAGTGTGGAGGGTTGAGCAGGAGGACCCCAAAGGGAGGCACTTGGAGCAGCCTGACCTTGGGTTCTCTGCAAGAACAGTATATGCTCTTAAACGCTGAGCCATCTCTCCAGCTCAGGAGAACTCTTTTTGCTTTTTTCCTTCTAATTGCAGGTGGCTCAGATTTCTGAATGATAGCCATCTAGTGCTGTAACTGAGTTAGTCACTCCCCTCAAGCCTCTGTTGGCTGATTTCCCAGACAGTGTTTTTTTTTTTTTTTTTTTCTTCCACTTTTACTTTTCTTATCTTTTTTTTCCCTCTACTTTGGGAGGATTTATTTTATTTATCTATTTTTTTTAACATTTTCATTGTGTACTTTGGTTCCTTTGCCCTGATTTTATTTTCAATAGCATTGGTTTCAATTCTCTGGATCCTTGTGATATGCTTCATGTTTTTCACATTACACGGTTTTGCTCTCAGAGACAGTATGGTGGGTATCATCATCCTTTGGGTCTCTGTGTTTCTCCTGTTTCTTCTAAATCGCATTTTTTTATTTTTCTGTTTGTTTTCTAACTTTTGGGTTAGAGACAGTTCTCACTTCTCAAACTGTATCTTATATAAGTAAGGATTAAACACTATTTGGAAGTATTCAATATGTAGACGGGGCTTGTTGATTTGAAATCTGGCTACGTTGTCTAGGGAACCCGCCATTAGGTTTATTTAGGTGTTTAGACTTTGGCTTGAGATGGTTCCTTAGAAATAAGCAGTTTTTCCTCGTGCAATTTTCAAGCAGAGAATGGAGAAAAATGAGCAGTACTTGCTGTTTGTCTTCCCTATTTATTTGGTCCTTTCACTTTCTGTATAGTGTCCAGCCTTCAGTTATGTCTGGGCCTCATGGGTGATATGTTTATCTAGAGAGGAAAACTGCAGTCTATGCTTGAGTGGTGATGAGTGTTGACCCTACGAGAGACGGGTAAGAGTGTAAACATAAGTTGCATGAACACCTTTCGGTAGTACTTCCTAGTTTTATTCACATGGCGGCACAGATTGTTGAAGCTGGCAGTTTGTGAGGTTTAAAGATGCTTCGGTGCTGATTGGTGTTGGTATTTAGTTCTCCCCAGTGTCAGATTCGGAGCTGGCTTTTGGGAATCTCCCTGAGCTGGTAGCAGCTGTCCATCTCCCTCGTCTTTCAAAGTCTCAATGGGAGGCTGGCCTCGCAACTTATGAGGATCCTCCTGTTTCAGCTTCCTGCGTACTAGAATTAGAGGTTACAGGTGTGTGCCATTATGCAAAGCTTTCTAAGCTTTCTATTTGTTGTGCTTGGGGTGGAACCCAAGGCTTGTGTGTACACGCTGGTTACATGCTACTGGTTATCGTTAGTTTCTCAGTAATTAGTTTAAAACACCTGAGATAGGATAAATGAGTGCAATTTAATGTCCTGTTGTTTATTATCTACTAAAGGTGAAAACTTATTAGTCTAATATATCTACAAATAAGTATATTATTTGTAATGTATTTGTGTGTACATATACCTTTATGCATTTATAACTATAGTAACTTTATGGTGTTAGATAATTATATTTCCTTATTATCTTTTATTTCATAAAGCTAATGATTTATTCATTTGTTTGCTCAGTTAATTATACAGTGTTTAACAATTTGTTTTATATACCCAGTGGTTATAGATAATTATATACTTTACTAATTATACAGTGCATGATGCTTATGTATATCTGTGTGTGCAATTATAGACATACTCATATTTACCCAGATACATATGTGTATATACAGTCACATACATGCAAAATTTTGACTGACTTAGTTTAATAAAGATTTATATGAATTGTAGTTTGGCTTCTTTTTTATGATATTAGTCCTATTTAGATTTTTGATCCTTCCTTTGCCAGCAAGATTTAACCATTTACCATATGATTTGAATAGAATGGGGTAATGTAATATTAAAATCAAATTATGATGATAAGTGGCTTTCTTCAGAAGTAGTGACAATTGGATTAATAGAGGCCTGGCCAGAAAGGATGTCTGTATCCCTATCATCCCATTTCTTCAAGATATTTATTTAATCCATTAAAATCATTACTTTCTTCATAAATCACTGGGACCACTGTGTAATCAAATGAAATCAAACTCTTCCACATTTTTTTTTCAGAAGTTTCCAAAATATTTTTTTATTGAAACCCTGAGTGATTCCTGAAAATTCAGAAACACTACCCCGTGCTGTTTTCCAAGGTTATTTGCTTCATAAAATGTGAAAAGTTGGAAGCCTGTTCTATTTAAAGTTTTGAGAAGGTAGAAAAATAAGTGTAACTTCATTACAGTAGTCTTCCAGTTTTTCTTTAAGCAGTGTATTTAATGTGTACACACTTGGCTCTGTCTTCTATCCTGCCTTCTGCCTGCTGACGGCTCATACATTGCTTTTAAGAGTGTGTTCCTTTTTGATTAAATGGGCCATGGTGTTTTATCCTACCCCTAGCTTCTGGTTCTCAGGCAGTTACCTGAAGTTACCAGTGAGGTTAATAAACAGACAAGATCCACGAGGATTTGTCAAGGGTCCTTAGACCACACATGTCTCCATTTAAGAATGAAATTTTAAATCTTATCTATGGTATGTATGTATGTATATATGTATCTATCTATCTTTCTATCTATTTATCTACCTACCTACCTACATATCTATCTATGTATCTATCTATCTATCATCTATCTATCATCTATTGATTGGTCTTATGGACACAGCTTCATAGACACACAGTTCCCTGCTATGAAGCTACCTACCTAAAGGTTAATTTTCCTTAAGGGCCTATGGATTTTCTTTTCTTCTGAAACAAAAGTATCACAGTATTTTTAGGTTTTGCTGAGAGAGAGGGAGATGGAGACAGACTAACATAAGCTGCTCTAAACGAATGTATTTATAAAAGTGCTAACCTGGTGCTCTTATTTATTTGTGGTGGTCCCTCCCCCTCCAACACACTTGCTATTGATCCAGGTTTGTTTCTGAAGCAGTGCTGGGGTTGTCACTTCTGTCCTAGAGACTTCCATGGTAGAAAAACATTTGAATGACCTTCAGCAGTGCTTAGCATCAGCTCTGGAAACTGCTTAGGGTAAGGTCAGTTAACATATGCAAACCCCCCTTTCCTTAGGGTTCCAGTAGCCTTTGCCCACATTGCTGTGTCTCTAATTCACTATTTTAAGTGCAACACAGATAACTTAAGCTCTGGCAGTTTGCATTGTAAGGGGCATAAACGCTAGGGCTCCTGTAGTTTATACATGAATAAGGCTTTTAATCTTATCATTTGGGAAACATCCCCATAGTGCTGTTTTGTCTTCAGTCCCAGTGTTTTACATCAACTGCAGGCTACACATTGGCTTTACAGCTATTGTGAACCTACTCTGCTTTGGTTTAACTCTGGTTTCACAATAGGGCTGTTACTGTCATTGGCCTGATATGAATGGTTGCAACACATCTGTTGCTTTTTACCTCAACCTCTTAGCACTTTGCTTTATTTTCAGCCTGGGCCCTTCCCTTGTTCTGCAGGTTGGGTGTGAAACTCCCAAAGGAGCCAGGAAACTCATTTATTTGAAACCTGCAGGCAATATAAAAATGAGTAAGACTTGGCAAGTTTCAGCAAAAGAAACATAATTTCATGGGAGCAGGGTGGTAATACATATATATGAAAGACTAAAATTGTAATTCAGGATAATATCTAAAATTTACAAGGAAGTTATTAATGATGCATAAAGGGGTCTAGCTTTTCTTGGCTTTGTTTCTAATAATGGATTTGATATTTTTCTAGGAAAAAATATTAGGTAGTAAAGGTCATTTTTTCAAATGATGTTAGTTTTTAAAATATACATTAGTATTTTATGTAGGGAAAATGGAATTATTTTGGAAATTCTAGCTGTGCTTATATGGTAGACTCATGCAACATCTGATCATGTGTGTGTTTTGAACCATGTGAACATATACAGGAAAAGATCCACCCTTTTACAACTATAGTTTTAAGATTACTTTTTGTGTCTGTGTGCATGTGTGTCCGGTGTATGTACATATGTATGCTCATGTGTGTGGAGGTCAGAGGTCAATCATGAGTGTCAGTTCTCAGGAGACCACTACCTTATTTTGTTTGAGACAGTGTCTCCCACTGAGACCTGGGCTTGGTGACTGGGCTGGGCAGGTCAACCAATGAGTCTCAGGTATCAATCATCCTGTCTGTACCAACATTGAAGTCCTGATTCTCTTGCTACCACCTCCCAAGGGTTGAGATTATAGGCTGATCATTTCTGATTCATTAATTTCTTTTTGATGTTAACTTACCTATCAATCTGAAAGATAAAAGTAAGATATTTTCAATATTCTCAAAAGTCATCTTTCGGTAAGTTCCAAACTCTTGCTTAAGCTTAAGCTCTTCTCTTTCTTTTTAAAATCTTACTTTATTTCATTTTATTTTATATAGATCAATGCCTGGAATGCATGCTTGTCTGTGCCTGGTACCTGAGGAGTTCAGAAGAGGGTATCAGATCCCCTGGAACTGGAGTTATGAATGGGTTTGAGGTGCCCTAGGAGTCCTGAGAACTGAACTTGAGTCCCCTGTAAAAGCAACAAGTGCTCTTAGCTGCGGAACCAACTTCCCAGCCCTTTTAACTCTTCTGTGTCATTGATATGCTGAGTAGGAAGAATAATAAGTGAACCTCTTTCTCATTTCTTCACATAAAAGCCGAAGACAGATGGAATCGCAGCAACTTGGGTCTTAGTGTATTCATTATTTTTATTGTAATTTAATATGGAATTGATGATGAAGGCTTCTTTGGAACAGAACCATGTGCTACGTTAATTACAATATTGTCAGAATATGCTTTTCATGTCAGTGTCTTTACATATTCCCATCAGAACAGAACATGCTTATATAATGTCCTAGTGATGTTCACCCATAATTTATTTCCCTGCAAAATACCACATTGGCAAACAGTAAAAGCATTAATCTCCAGTGATTTAAATTTTAATTCAAAATAAAATTGTCTTTCAACATCTGGAGATTCATTAATATGTAACAAATCCTCCTGATCTAATAGTCTTTTGAACTAGTCATGTCTTTAACATCTGGCAAGATTACATTTGCTGAATATTTTGATCACTGGTCCTTTCCAGCATCGTTTGTTTCCTTGGTTTCCAAATACAATAAAGTTACAAATAATAAAGTAACAAATAATGTTACTAAGTGTTACGTAGCTCCTAACAGGTATGACTTTGCCATCATGTAAGACGTTTGGTTGAGTATGGTTATTACATGGTCGTAAGTTCCTGAGTTCCATCTAAGACATTCATAAATGAATTCAAAAAAAAGTATAAAAAGTTGTAAATTTCTGAGCCTTTGGAATTTAATGTAGGTGGATGTTGGGATGGTGTCAGCGCAGTCCACGAGGCCCAGTTTGGTCATGCTCACA
The DNA here is from genome assembly GCA_026225945.1 of Cricetomys ansorgei. Taxonomy (NCBI): domain Eukaryota; kingdom Metazoa; phylum Chordata; class Mammalia; order Rodentia; family Nesomyidae; genus Cricetomys; species Cricetomys ansorgei. The sequence continues at coordinate 34,490,806 of JAMJFZ010000056.1, forward strand.
TGCTCCTGTCGGCTTAGGCTACAGGAATGCTTTGCTAGCTAGTGGGCAGATTTGGATTTACTACAGACCTTGTTGGTGACTATTACCTGAAGAAAATATAGATTAAGAAATAAAAGTTGCTTTTTTTATACAAAAAAATAAATCTCTAAAAATTAAATCAATCTAAGCATAAAGTTCTAAAGGAGACTGTGAAGATTATTATTTGTAAGCTTGATTTACAAAAACTATAATATTTTATTTTGAATAATATATTTTAAAACAAGATAGTCGGAGAAGTTCACTTGTAAAATTAGGGGACACAGAATTTTATTTAATTAAATCTTGTTAATTCGTATCATATGGATATTATATTCATGAGATACAATTTAATAAAGCTTCCAAGTCCATGTAGTAAATCCTTTAAATTGTAGTCTTCTACCAATATCAGATTCTTTCAGTAGTAGGTAAATTAAGAAATACCAGTTGATAAGATCCGTACAGTTATGTACATGTAAAAATACTGATTTAAGAATGTAATAGTAGGGCTAGGGAGAGGGCCCAGTGGTTAAGAGCACTGGTTGCTCTTCCAGAGGACCTGGGTTCAATTCCCAGCACCCACATGGCAGCTCACAACTGTCTGTAACTTCAGTTCCTGTGGATCTGATGTCACTTCCTGGCCTCTGAGAACACTGCACACATGTGATGCAGACATATACATGCAAGAAAACACACTCACACATAATTAGATATTTTAAATAGTAAGAAGAAAGGGGTAGTAGCAGCTGAACTTCACTACAGGTATTCCTAGCTGCTAAGGAGGCCGAGGCAAGAGGATCACTAGATCTTGGCCAGCCTAGAATACTTGCTGATCTGCCCTCTCAAAATGAAGATTAAAAGTAAGAGAGGAGTTAAGTATGGAGGCCAGCAGCAAAGAAGCAGGCTACCGTGCAAGAGGGACCGGGTTGTATTCCAGTGTTGGCAAAATGGTAATGTGTATAAATAATAATAATAATAGTAACAGTAGTGGTAAGCAGTGCCATATTTTAATTCTATATTGGTAATAAATATATGAAAAGCAAAAACAAATTTAATGCAGTGTGTTAAAAAACACTGTGTCTGCAAAACAGAAAATTTGAAAGTAAATTATGACTAAATTAATCAAACTAAGATGAGGTATCTGGAGGAAATCAGTTTTTGTTGTTGTTGTTGTTGGTTTTTGAGACAGGGTTTCTGTGTTGTAATTCTGGCTGTCCTGGAACTCGCTCTGTAGACCAGGCTGGCCTTGAGCCTACCTGCCTCTTGTTCCCGAGTCCTGGGATTAAAGGTGTGTGCCACCACCACCCGAGAGATGGATTTTTGTGTAGGGTTGCACATTCCTTTCCTGGGTTAGTGAGTCAGGGAATATTCTCTCTGTCTCTCTCTGTCTCTCTGTCTCTCTCTACTCTCTCTTCCAAAATAACAACTATTTAATAAAGAGAGTTATAAAGATGGATAGACTTCAGATACAATTTAAGGTTAAGTTTTTCTGATGATTAACTTAAAAGAACCCCCGCCTATGTATTGACTTGTAGCACAATTTGAGAACATGTGCTCCAGTGAGCATGCCCTCCTCATTGGGTGGGCTCAAGTATGTCTCCCAAACCAATGCATGCAAGCATTTGTGTGTTTATATATATATACAACTGAGCTGGATTTAAATTAGTCATCTGATTTTTTTGGCAGCCATGGCTGTTGGCTAAAGTGTACTGTTTTACAAACCAAGATCACAGGAAGAGAAAAATCTGCTTTCTTCACTCATAACTGCCTTTGAATACTCCTTTCAAAATATCTCAATTTAGTTTGTACTATGTTAGAAAATGAGGATGTATTTTCCCAAAATATGTTTCAAGAGACATTTAAGGCCTGATGGATTTCTATTTTGTCTTCTTGTCAGAGTTCCGAGGTTATAGTAAGTTTACAATACATATTTGCTGCATTGTTGAATTATTACGTGCTTGAACTAACATTAAATTGTAACACAGTTCTTTAAAATATGAGTCAGCTATTGCTTTAAAAATTTCCCATTTGTGTACAGTTATAATGCTGTTGGCTGATGCAGTAGAATTTTTAAAAACTTTGTGTGAGAGAGATGTTGCACTTAAACAGTGCATTTTGAAAAAAGAATGGATTTCTGTGCTTATAAGTGTTTACAGGATGAAATTATTTTTTTCCTCGAAAATTAACTGTGATTTAATTATACCCTATTACATTTAAATGAAAAATGTTTTGTAGTATGTGAGCACTTTTAAATCTTTTCCTCAGGACTAGGGAGGTTTTTTTTTTTTTTTCTTTTTTTCTTTTTTTTTTTTTTTTTCTGTCTTTGTTTTGTGGTGCTGGGATCAAGCCTGGGCCTTGCACGTGCTAAGCAAGTAGCCTAGCCTGTAGCTATAGACCCAGACCCCAGGAACTATTGAATGGCTTGATCCACTTCCAGCACATCATTGGCCACTCTCCTATGTATCTCCCATTAGAGATAGGAACTCTAATATAACATCAGGTCACATATTCATCTTCCTTCTTGCTTCTCTCCTTCCCACAACCATCTGGGTGTCTTACCTACTTTCTTTTTCACTTTGTATTTGCTGTACTCAATTCCTAGTAAGGGGAGTTACTATTTCATATATCCTATTGCAGGAATAGGCTATGAACTGAATGCTGTTCATAGCCTGGCGAATTTATATATTAACCCAGTGAAGGATGTTTTGCAAGGATGAGACCCTTAACACTAGGACTCTACAGAATTTGTTGTTGTCATTGTAGAATACCTGCCATTTTGGTGGGTAAAGCTGGGTCTGTGTATCAGGGAAATGACATAAGTGACATAGAAGTCTTTTGACTGTGCAAAATTTTCTTAAATTTGGACATTTCATGACTTTCAAATAATTCCTTACAATATACATTTTGATGTCAAATTATCTTTATAACTGTAAATATATTGGTTTCCCATGTTACATTCATTTCTCTGTCTTAACTTACAACCAAATTTCACACATCTAGGCAGATACATTTCAGGGATTTATAACAGTTGAGAATTTTCCACTAAATATCAAGGTATTATTCATTCCTTATTATATAAATAATGGAGTCTCAAAAGTTATAAATAAATAAATAAATATCCATCTATATATTGTGAATATCTTTTCAGTGGTTATTTGGATTATTTTAAATTTATGGTGTGGTCACTATTATGTTACAAAAAAAACAAGAAACAAACAAACAAAAAGCAAAACCCTTTTCTTTTATATTTGGTGGAAAGACATAGTAAAGGTCACTCTCCTGCAAGATTAAGGCTATATATGTATATACATCCCTTTTTGTTTTGTTTTTTGTTTGAGATGAGGTCTCACACTGTTTGCCAGGCTTCCCCGGAACTCACTGAGTATCCCAGAATGGCCCTGGACAGCAATCTTCCAGCCTCAGATTTCCGTTTGCTGTGACTACAGACATGAGCCAGGATACCTGACTCATGGGTATTGCTAGCATGTAAATGAGATTTCTTAATAGAACTTTGTATAAGGGAAATTAAGAAATAAACTAATGCTACCCTAATGTGTTGTATGAAAATTTTCAGTTGTACTTTAACACAGAATACTTTTTTGACCCTATTTATTCCTATCCTAGATTATCTTTCAGTTTTAAGCTTCCTGAGTCCCTTTTGAGTTTTCTTGGACATCTGTTTTGCAGGTCCAAGTTTTCTTCTGTGAAGTGGGGCCCACAGTAAAATCTAATGCTAGTGCAGGGGGAATGAGGGCTCCCCCTGCTGCAAGTTGCTTTGGCCCTCTGTTAGTAGCTGAAATAGAGTTGGTGCAGACCTTTCTCCAGGCAGCCAAGGTTTAGGACCAAAATGCATATGCCAGGGCTAGAAATTGACAGCTCTCCCCTGTTCAGTCACCGGATGTCTCTGTGTTAAGTATACTGTAATGCAGACTAATACCAGGGGCAATGTGTTTTCACAAGTTGACAGTATGCATCTACCTCTCTGCTTCCTCATGGTTATCCCTTGTCCTTAGAGACTTGTCCTGTGAATATCTGAATATCTTTTCAGTGGTTATTTGGATTGTTTTAAATTTATGGCATGGTCTCTTGTGTTACAAAAAAAACAAGAAACAAACAAACAAAAAAAAAGCAAAACCGTTTTCTTTTAGGTTTGATGGAAAGACATATTTAAGGTCACTCTCCTGCAAGATTAAGGCAAGCTGAGGTGAAGCTGGGTGTGGGGGTGACTGGAGCCAAAGGGGGACAAGCTTGTAGTTCTATATCTGCTGTGCTTACTCCTTCCTTTGGTGGAATGGGTGGTAACTTCGGGGACTCACAATTTCAGTTCCTCAGTCCCGGGAAAAGTGCCCTCTATCATTATTTCTCATGAGAAATTTGCTTTACATGTTAGCTAATGTTTAGGTTCATACGGTTTAACAAGCGGTTACAACCAACTTTTCAGAAGTACTTTCAGTGGGGAGAGGAAGCTTGACTTAAAAATTGCACTTAGTGCTGGGAGAATGATAAGGTGCTTGCCTTGCACCTCGCAGTCTTGAGTTCAATCTCCTGGACCCACCTGTAAGCTGGGAAGGTGGAGGACCTCTGAGGCTGCAGGCCAGCTAAGACTGTCTAGCTGAACCAGTTCCAGATTGACTGAAGTATGCCTCAAAAGTAGATATCAAAAGCCAATGAGGAAGACAGCAGACATCGCCCTCTGGCTTCCAGGAACACAAGTGCATGAAGTAAATGAACAGATAAATTTGTGTATAGTCTTATACTCTGAATCAAATGTATCTGTCACCGTTTTATATAATTTGAAACAACAACAATCACAACAACAACAATCAGGAGTTATAGCACAGGGGTTTGCCATTTAAATCAGTCCAGGCTATTCCCTGATTTCACTCTATCTTTTATTTAGTTGGCTAAAGTTCTTGTAATTATATTCTCCAACAAATTCCGAACCTAACCGAACATCAGAATCCCTTAGGAACTTTAAACTAGAGCTTCACAGGCCACTGTATTAACAGTCCTGACGTGGTAGGGACGGGGTGCTTTGTGTAGACCCTGAGTATTTCATTCAGAAAGGCTTTTTGGAGAACTGGTCACCTGGGTTTGGCTTTTGGTCATTCGTTCTTTACTTCGTTAGCAATGGTCCCATCTGCCTCTCAGTGGCATTTCAGTTGCTTTCTGATTTTAGATTCTCCCAGCATGGTGAGACCTGCTGTGAAAATTTCCACTGAGATTTCTTTTCGTATTGCACTGGAAATATGAAGGAGCTGAAGGCGAATAGACCTCTGATATATCGAGTTCTCTCAGTCAGAGTAGCCAGGCAGAGAAGCAAGATAGTTCTAAGAACTAAGAAAATGCCAATAAGGAAGGGGTATTTTACAATGCAAACTTAGTAAGCATTTTAAATAAGTCATGGATGTGTCTTGGTGTCTCTAATAAATATTGCAGGAGACATACTCTTATTACTTTGTTTCAGTGGATGTAAATATTTGCACTTAACTTGACCCATTATTTAAATTTTAAAAACCCATTAAAACTCAAATTTATCTGGAAATTCTATATCTAATGATACTGCCCATATGATAGGAGGGCATAGATAGTTTAAATCAGTTTAAATCAGTTGAAAAGTGTACAATTGCACTAGCTCATAAATAAGTAGGCTTTGATTTAAGATATTTTTAGTTTTCATTTATTGTTTCTTTGTGGGTTATTTAAATTTTTTGCTTAGTAATTGACAGAATCGACTCCAGTTTTCCAGTCCCTCTCTTCTGGGAAAATAAGTTACATATTCTTTTTTTTTTAAACTTGATTTGGTGAGCAGATATGCTGAAAATTTCCATATCAGCAGCAATGCTCTGTGTATAGAATTCAGAATTGCTTTTGAAATCTGAAAAACCGCATGCAAAAATTTTACGTCATCCAGTCTAGGTATTCAGTTCTTTGAATGCTAATCTTGAACGTTTTTAAATCCATTTATTCTTTACAACTCCTCCAGTTTGCTAATATTTTAAGTGTGCTTGCAGTGAGGTCTTAGGGGAACATGGCATGCTTGCCAACTAAAATACTGATGAAAGAAAGAAGCAAATGTGGAAAAAAAATTTATTAAGGGAATGGTACACTTGCATTTTATCCATGAATTTGTGACTATAAGTGCGGTGGTTCATCAGTAAAATTTCAGTTCATTTGAATACGTTATTTTAAAAGTTTTGCTGCCAAGTTTTCTATTTTAGGCACTGGCCAGAATTTTATTATTTGTTAGGGGCTATTCAGCCCGGCTTTTGAAAGTCCTACTGTTGGCTTATGGTCTGCCAGTTCAAGCCTCTTTGTAGGGAAGGTAATCTGAGTGGCAGTGCTGGATGTGATTAGGCATTTCTCTAGTCATCTTCTATCCTTAACAGACCTGGGGTGTCATTTAGATACCAGGCCCTGTTACTATTTGAGGGTAGGAAAGACTGGCTTTCTTCTCAATATCCAGGTCAGTTGATTGGTCAGTTATAATAATGTTCCATTTCCATTACCCCATTGGCTTCAATAGGAAACATTCTAAGTTATGGCCAGGATATGTCCAGGCTAACTCTCAGAGAGGATAGGTCCATATTGGAAATGTTCCCCCCTGTGACTCCTCTCGTTTTCTCTCTCTCTCCCTCTCTCTTTCTCTTTCTCTCTCTCCCTCTCTCTCTCTCTTTCCATCCCTCCCTCCCTCTCTCTCTTTCTCTCTCTTGCTCAATCACTCTCTCTAAGTCTCTTTCCCTTTTCATACCCAGATATCCAGACATATGTGCGGATATTTATACATACACATATACAATAATCTTTCTTCAGTTTCTAGTACTTTCTGTGAGGGTTTTCGTGGAAATTTAATGTAGATTTCTTAAGAAGTGCTTAACACAAGAACAGATCGAGTGCAGGGAGGATAGAGTCTACTCTGTTCCCTGACGAATTTCTGTTGCATCTGCAGGAACCATCTCCCAGAGCCCTTTTGCTTTGGGCCTTCTTGAGATATGTGATAATATCTTCCTCATTAAAACGAGCCATTTTAAGTGGGAGTTCTGTTACTTCCAGTCAGAGATTAGAGTGGGATATAACCCAACAATGGTGTTGATATTCTGCTGCTGCTCCTGTCAGAGGAGCGGTCAGGAATAAGGTGAGTTGGAGTCCCTCCCTTTCTTTCCCTTACAGAAAGTTATTTTTCATCTGTGGATATCTACTTAGTTTAAAAAGAGCAAAAACTTTCACCATTTCTGAAGGAGGCTAATTTAAAACCGCTTGTTACCTACCGGAAAAGGCCACGAGTCGGTCAGCCTGTCTAAGCTTTTAAATGGGAACAGAGTTGTCTGATGCTGCTGGGTATCTCTGACTGAGTGCTTTGTGATGACTATAAAATCTCTGTGTCTTGCAAATAAGACTTCATCGTAGGGAGCCTTGCCATGAAATAGCAGATGGTAACGGAGGCACAAAGTTCTTCCTGCCAGAGAACAACATCATCTGCAAAACAGAGCTACTTAGACTCTGGCTCTACAAAGAAACCCCTCGCTGTTTCTGTACACTTTGTAGAATCTGGCCATGAGTATATTTGGACAACACACACGCGTTATCCTAGAATTCTTTTCTAAGGCTTTGCTTGCTCTCTCCATCCCACTCACTTATATACTACACTATCCTCTCCCGGAGAGTAAGAGTGAATAGCGGGCTTTCTTCCACTGTAGAGGAATTGATAATAGCAAACACCAGACTTAGTGTGGGAGTGGAGAGCTAAGGGGTATCTGTATTTAAGGAGTCTGCACACTAGACAGGAGAAAGTGACATAAGTAAGTGATATTTGCATACATGTGTTGCAGAAGGGGCACAAAAGATAAGATGTCTTAATCTTGGGGACATCGGGAGGAAGTGGATTTCTTGGAGGGGGATAGTTATTGGAGTTGTGTTCTAAAGGATAAAAGATAATTCTAGGAAGAATAATAAACAGTTTGCGCAAAGTCAGAGTGGTGCAAACTAGCATGGTGGGGTGGCGTTTGAGGGTTAAGGGGGAAATTAATCACATTAATTTAATTAATCATTTAATCACAGGGTAGGATTTGCTATACTCGGGTGTCCCTATGCATTCAGGTATTGAGAGTGTGATTTGAGTTCCATAGGAAATCTAAGCATAGTCAATTGGTCCAAATATGTGAGATGTACCTGGCTAAGCCCACAGAATCTGGAAACTGGACCACTTTTATGTAATCTTAACTTGCTCATTTGAAAAGGCAGGATTCCGTCTTATAGGGAACCACTGATATTCAAATAATCCACCAAAAAATGTCAGAAATGTGTTTAGGGGGTATGTCACGTAAGTGTTAGCTGCTATTTCCAGTCGATAACGTACACATCTGATGAGAGCAGGCAGGGAAGTCAAATTCTTTAAAGAGCACAGTCCCTAACCTTGACATAGTCTGCTAGAAACATTGACTGTAAGCTCTTTAGTGTCTCATGACATACTGCATCCCTGTTATACAGTTAGATGGCACAATACACGTTGTTCTTCCTATTCTCTCCCTCCTTCATGTAAACTTCCAGGACAAGTGGTTTGTGTAGTTAGACCTTAGCACATGGCTGGGCAGGGAGAAAATGTGACTTAGTAGCAATAAGAACTTGGGATGGCTTCGGAGACTTGCATTTCTCCATTACTGCAGTCGTCTTTGAACTGCTGGCTGCAGCAGAAAATTGCTCATGGTACTCTTTATGATAATTGGTCTGATTTACTTTTGATGAGCTTCTGTTATTGGTAGGGACGATTGAAGGCTATTTTTATCGTCCTTTTCACTCTCTTATGGGGGAAGGGGATCAGTTAAATAGATGCTGTCAATGAATGAGAGGGTTCTAAAGCAGATGTTTGGAAGATAATGACCAATAAGCTTTGCCAGCTTTCTCTCTTATCTCCTTATCATCTCCTTCAGGAACATAAGAGAGCCTTGTTGAATAACTCCTTAGCATTTAACTTGATTATCTTTTTGAAAGATGCAGCTGAATGAAGACAGAGTCAAATTAGAACTGCCGGGGGTATGAGGAGGATGAAGCAACAGAGTAATAACTGTGTACTTAGAATGCAGAGACCAAGATTAGAGTTGTAGTTCTGAGATCTGCATTTGTACTTTGGCCCTCACTGTGTCTTCTGATTCAAAACAACACTTGAGGCAGTGTAAATGTGTGACAATACCTACCTCACTGTCTAACAATGAAAGAAGACCAAGTAAACAATAGTTTTCCCTCTGTATCCTAGTGATACAACTCAGGATCCCCCCACAGACACCGATATTCACAGATTCTTGATTATCTTGTATGCTTTAAGTCATTTGTAGATTACTCTTAGTACCTAATACAGCATAAATGCTATGAAAATAGTCACTGCACTCTATTGTTTAGCTAGGGAGTAATGTCTTTAGGTAGGGAAAAATTTGCCTGTGTTCAGTGCATTTGTCCCACACTCAATTTCTATGTAATAAACCACAACTCCAAACTTCTCCCTGAACTTTTAAACAGTGCCATCTCCCTCTCTTATTCAGGCTGTGTCTGGTTTGCATGCGATAGCATGAAGCCATTCATCTACTCTTCTAAAGACACATAAATGTCACATGTGTTCATGTATATCAGTATTGACCAACTGAAATATCATGTGAGGCAGAGATGTAATTTAAAGTTCACATCCAGAGAAGCAGATGAAGATAGCTTAGTTCGTTTTAACGTTTATATCCAATTTTTCTGCATATAATAAAAGGAAATTTTAGTGATGTGTTCTTATGTTCTTTTTTTTCCTGTAGTATAATAATTCGGAATGGATTTCCAACCCTGAACAGACATGAACTTGAACTAGCGTAGTCGAAGTGCAAAATAATCAAGGTTTATATTTACAGCGGTGGGTCACAGATAGCTCTGCACCCATCCGTTATTGGTCTTTGGCATCCATTCTAAGATTCCTTTATTTCTCTGTGGTTCTTGCAGTTGTTCAAGTAAAACAGCCATGTGTTTATAAAATAATAGCAGTTATACACCATTTAATATGTTAATCTCTTTTGTTTGAGTATCATGTTTAATATAACAAACTTGTTAAGTGTTATCATTGTTGTCCTTGTTATTTAGATGAAGAACTTGAGGTACTAAGATTAATGAGCCCTCTCAATGCCATATAATTTGTGAGTGACCTAGATATAAACAGAAGTGAAATAATCTCGGAAGAAGACTTCATTACCTTTTACTTATATATATATATATGAACTGACTAACGCATGAAATAATGACATCTTGGGTGGATTGGTTTCTGACCCATTGTGATCATTGAGTTAATCATTTTACTTTTTTGTTGAGGGGGAAGGGGTGGAGATTCATAAATGAGAACAGAGGGTTGGCCGTTCTACTAGGGAATAGTTTTATTAGCAAGTTGTTTCTCTTTCTTAGTGCATGCGTTAAAAAGGAAGTCTTGAGAACTTTCTTTGTGGTAAGTATTCTTTTAGTCAGGGTTAAAGCAGAAAGCTAAAACCAAGTTTTTTAATTTAAACTAACTTTCATTCTCCTGGGAGGTTTAAGTAATAAGTAACTGCAGGTAGCTCTTTAGAACACATAAAATAAAAGCATACTCTCTAGTTCAATATGTACCTACGAAGGAAAGATGGTAATATGATAGCTGATGTTTTAGAGTCAGATCCAGCAAGATACTTAACTTCCTTGAGGTTAATTTGATCATTGGAAAGAATACACCATCGGAGTTTTAGAGCAATGAATGAAGCCTGTTGTTTCACTTCCACAGACTGAAAAGTTCTAGAGATACCATTTGCAGCCTGACAAATATAATTAATAATACCATATTAAATATTTGAAATCTGTTATCCAAGCGCAGCTTGAGTACTCTCGCTGCAGACACCCTTGACAGGTACAGACACACTCACCCACGCAAGATAACTAGGAAGTAGTGAATATGCTCATTCTCTTAATTATAGCAATGGATTTACAGTATATAAACCTGTCCGGAAAGGCCAAATGAAGGCAAGACGTCATACCACTAATAATTATACCTTTAAGTGTATATAGATTTTATTTGTTGATTTTAACTTTAAGGAGAAAAAGGAAGAAAACTGAGGTTTGGGGGCGGGGGATGTCCTCAGTGCACGCTGGAAGGAAATTAGTGAGCTCCTTGGACTTCACATTGTAGTTCCATTTTTCACCTTCATCTCTCACACACACTGAAGACAGCACCATAATGGTGTGTGCTTTTTCTGAGGTTTGCATTTTGGTAAGAACATGGGTGAAAGTCGTTCACACTGTAGCTGATTTAGCTTTGCCTAGGGTCCGTTTTCTATAATGCAGTAGGATTTGTGATTCTGTAATTATTAGTTACTATACCTTTTATTGTAAGATATATTGAATTGCCATTGTGCATTTGGGGCTTTTTTAATCTCCCTCTCAATATTGTGGGATAATAGCATTTCATTTTGCCAAAATAATGTTATTTTCAGTCTACCTCGGGCACTTTATTTAGACGTTCACTTTTTATTGGAGCAGGCTCGTTGAATGATGACCTTTTATTACAAAAAATATGAAACGTACTTTTGTTTAAGAATAACCTCACGGGAGATATTAGGCTAGCTGGGTACTGTGAGATCACCCCCCACCCCGTTTCCCCGCTCCTGGTTCTGGTTAATTTGTTAGGATTAAGTACAGATCGCTATGTATTACACTAAAGCAAAAAGTTGTCTATATGTGGTGGTCAGTCCTTCCTTACAGAAAGTTCAGAGATCAGGAGTCCAGGGTGGCGTTGCTGTCCACATGTTGTGGTGGCCATCTCTGCTGGTCCTATCTCAGTGTCTTCATAATCAGTGTGATAGCTTCATTGTCATATCAAATTGCAGCCATCAGAGAAAGAACAAAGAGAGAAAGTGTTACTTTAGCAATCCCTTGTGGCTTCCTAAAGTCATATGTATATTTGCTTATACCTCATTTGCCGCATAATGTACCTGGTATTTGCAGACTCTGGTGGGCATAGTCACTCCCCCAAGGACAGGTTGTCTATCCCTGTTTTAAAAGGCTTGGGATCAGAAATGTTTCAGCTTCCGTATTTTCTTCCTGATATTTGGAGTGTTGCCTAGACTTTATAATTGCACATCCTCAGTCTGAAAGCTACGAGGACCAAAATCATCCCAAGCCGAAGCTCAACCTGCATCTGTGTGCGTGGAAGAGGACAGGAAACTTTGTAGAACCGGACACAATTAATGCTAACGTCTCCCATGTGAGAGCCCTGGCCAGAGCCTCTCAGGCCTTACTCTGCTCTGCCCTTCTGAGTGTGAAAGGTGCCAGGACCGCCAATTTTATTTGTCAACTACTTTCTTTTTCCTCCAATATTTTAATCTTTGTACTCTTTACCTTGTCTAATTAGCAGTGTGCCTTTGTGCATTTGCATGAACTTCAGTGCCCAGAGTAAGAGTCTTATCCTTAGAACACCTTAGTCTCCAGTCCCAAAGATGCTCTACCCACTAACCACCTGCAGCTTTTCTGTGGAATCTGTCATCACCTTGGTTTACCAGATGTCTTGGAACTGCTACTGTAAGTGGTAACCCTGGTGACGAGAACTGCAGGCTGAGGCAGGACTACACAGTAGTGGTTGCTGGGTTCTGTGTGGCACATTGGCTGTTCTTTTGTCTAGAAGAATCCTGGCACTTATCTTCAGTTAATCCATGATTTAGAATGAAATGCATAGAATCTAATTTGAATGTGAAAAAAAATGCCAAAGCTATGCAGAACATCTTCTAAGCTCTGGAGTTTGTTTTCCTCATTGCGGCTGTTATTTAAGCTACATTACCATCTATCACAGCCCGGCTGGATCTCTAAAATTTAGCCTTTACTGTCAATATTTTAAATATTTCCATGAGCTTGTTGTCTTGACTGTGTTTACGTTTTCAAGGTTATATGTGTTCTACCTAAGCTTCTATAACTTATTTTTATATAGAAGTTTGTTTTAAATCCCCACTAGAGAATTTGTTAGCTTTTTATTTACATTTGAAAGAAACTTTTTATTCATTCACAGGGAAAGCAGAAGCCTTAAGATAAAATATGGGAAAATTAAAACACAGTTGAATAGTAAATCAACTAACCCCCAAAATATTGATTGATGCTGTATACCAGAACCAGCCATGGAAGATTCGGAACTCTTCATTCTGAATTAGTGAATAGTTTATACTACTCTGATAAAGACTGTGAATGGTGTCTTATTACAGTAGTGGATACAGCAAGTTAACCGAGCTTTACAGACTTGGAGTAAAGGAATCAGAAGGAAAAAAAAAAAAACAGTATTAATCAACTGTCACCGTGAACTAAATGAATTTAGAAAGATGAAATAGCTTAATGAAGGACAGGGAAGAAGGTTTTAGAAGTTCTTGTTGATGATAAGCATGGTGTGAGTCTGTTGATAGGACTGCCAAGAGCTAAGTATCTTTTAAGTTGAATTAATAGACATGGGGTGCTCACAATGTCTGGATCTATTTCCTGTTCCTTTGTTGGCTACTCTATCCTAGGAGAGATACGCATACTCTTCCCAGTGCTTATGAAGAGGAGACATAGCTATTGTAATACATTTCATTTGTTTCATCTTATAGCTTTCCAAGAATTTGTATGTGCATAGTTTCACTTAGCATGTTGCTCTTATGGGAAACTACAATGAGTACATAGGAGAATGTCAGGAGGATTGGAGAATCCAGGAACTTTCTGTTCTAGGAAAAAAAAAGACTTCTAAGTCAGTTCTTGTGTTCAGATTCTTACATTGCTGTGTTGAAGAAACTAACTTCTAGTCTGTTTGCCCTAGAAAGTACAGAACTAGGAATGGGTTGTACTACGGTCACAAGAACAGAATGGACATTTTAATGTTTTATACCTGTCCCAAATGTGATAGGCTTCAATGAGGAAATAGAGATTCTTCCCCCAACTTGAGTTTGTATGCACACGCACACAGTGGGCTCAAATGAATTCTGAGAGGCCACTTGTTATTGATTTTATAAGATTAATTCATTGATCTTGGTGTAGTGGTGCATGCTTATAATCTAGCACTTAGAAGAGAGAGGCAGAAAAGTCTGGAGTTCAAGGCCAGCATGGGCTACATATCAAGCTGAGGCCAGTCTGGGACATATGAGACCATTTCAAAAACCAAAGAACAGTATTAAAATCCAGTCAACTAAAGATGAATACATCAATTAGAATGATGACATTAGATGATTAGCATGGTTTATCTTTTATTCTCTTGATCTTAATTTCTTTGACATCCTCATTCTTGAAGTGTTAACAAAATAAAAATAAAAAAGAACACAGTGATATCTAAATTATCCTCCTGAAAGATAACTTAACGCTTGTTGATTTGTGTCCAGTGTTCATGATGTACAGGCTTAAGCTATTTGCATTTGATCATAATTGTTCTGAATTTAAAGATCTGCAAAATTGCTATGAGAGTATGCCGGCTAGTTTCATGTCAACTTGACACAGCTAGAGTCATTTGGAAGAAGGAACCTGAGCTGAACAATTGCCCCTTCCAGATTGGCCTGTGAGCAAGACGGTGGTGCATTTTCTTGATTGATAATTGATATGGGAGGGCCCAGCTCACTGTGGGCAGTGCAACTCTAGGCTGATGATCCTGAACAATACAAGAAAGTCTGCTGAGGAAGCCAAGAGGCGCAAACCAGTAAGAAGCACTCTTCTGCTGTCTCTGATTCATCTCCTGCCCCCTGCCCCATGCCCCCTGCCCCCTGCCCCCTGCCCCCTGCCCTGCTTGAGTTCCTGCCCTGATTTTCCTGACTTAAGGAGTGTGACCTGAGAGTTGTAACCTGAAATAAGCCCTTTCCTCCCCAAGTTGCTTTGGCCATGGTGTTTTACCACTGCAATAGAAACCCTAAGACATATAGTCTGTTTTAAATATGTATTAGTAAAATCTGAGGAGATAATAATGTGTTATTTTTAAATCCCCATATCAATGAGGCACTGTAAATTGAAAAGCCTTTTCCCCTGATTGTCTGCCTGTCCAGTTTCCAAGGCCATCATCTTCTTTAGTTTTTGTCAGCATAGAAAGGCAAATTCTCATACTCCTCATTTTGCCCATTTCCCATGTGAGCCACGCCCTACTTATACATCATTGCTTTCTTTCCCAAGATGTTTAGAAACTCTTCATCATATCAGAACACAGAGAGTTCTCATGTTCTTTTTGTGCAATTGACATTGTGCGTCATATTTCTTAATTCGTCTCCGCTTATAAATATTACATCATTTCCATTTCATTATTAACAATCATAATGAACTAAGTGCTTTCACATGCAGTTAAACATTCTGGTATTGTCAAACACCAAGTGTAATTATTGATACCACTGGTCTGTATTGATTACAAAATTGCGCACTGTTTTTGAGGTATCGGTTTGCGTGCTTCCGCTTCAAATAGCTTGTTGAGTACGTTTACACGGGGCCAGGCATGTTTTCCTAGTTTGAGGATTATTCCCTGAAATGTCTCTTTGATTTTCCTACTGGCTCCTTAGTCAGCTTTCTATGAGCTTCTAGGGAGTCTCCATGTGGTTAGATACTAGTTCTTTAGGACATGAATCGCTACTATTGGTTTTCTGATCACTCTTTTCATATTTTAATAGAATATTTTTGCCATACAAGTTTTTTTTTTTTCTGTTTTTGAGATCTTGTGTTGTGCTTCAGCTATGTGGCAGTGCTCGGCCTAATGTGGAGAAGTTGCTGCACTCGATGGAGACATATTGTCCTGGCTGTTACTGATTCTCTTGGTACGCTGGCATCTAGGCATCTGAGATTGAAAAGATTGTAATTCTAGGTGCCGATCTGGTCTTGTCTTTGTTGAGTGGCTATGTTGTCATGCTGCTCTGGTTCTTAGAGCAGCATGGTAGCTGTTAGCTGTGTGTTGCTTGGTAGGGAATTCTGGGATCCTGCTGGGTGTGGTCACTGGGGGTTCCAGGTAAAATGTGTTCCTAGGTATTTGGAGCTGACACGTAGGAATGGGGATGGGCTGCAGGGGCTGAGGGATTCACAGGAGGAAGGAAAGCAGAGTGTTAGTAGGCTTAGTCTCCTGGGAATGGGGGCAGAGAGGGAGAGAGACCATAGCAGTTGGTCTGCTACAGAGCTGGGGATGAGACTGGGGGATTGGGTTTGGAGAAGAGGAGGGGGAGTGGAGATCTAAAGCTTGAGTGAGTACCTGCTTCACTGGCCTACTTGCTTCTTCTCTGTCAGGCTGGCTGGGTCCCCATAGAAAGCCTGCTGGCGTTTGGGCTGGCATAACAGGTTGTGTAGGGTAGAAGATTGGAGGGAAAGATCTTTGTGATCCATTGGCGATGAGGACAGGGACTGAGGGGAGTAGATCCGAGGAGAGGGAGGAGGGGAGGAGTGGAGGGAGGGGAAACACTAATCAGGATATATTATCTGAGGGAAAAAAATCTATTTTCAATAAAAGGAAAAACTGTGTTTTGTTTTATATTTTAATTGTGTGTGTGCATGTGTCTGTGTGTAAGTATGTACACACGAGTGTAGTGACCATGGAGGACAGTTGAGTGTGCCAGATATCCCGGAGCTAGAGGTACAGGCAGGTGAACCCCTGGCACACGGGTGCTGGGAACTGAGCTCAGGTCCTCTGCAAAAACAGTATAAGTTCTTAACCTACAAAATCAGCCTACAAAATCTATTCTTAAGGTGATTTGTGAACTTTTATTTTTTAAAAAATATTTATTTTATTTACATTTATTACTGTTGTTATTGTGTATGTGAGAGAGAGAGAGAGAGAGTGTGTGTGTGTGTGTGTGTGTGTTGTTGGAGGTCAGAAGACAAATTTCAGGAGTGGCTGCTTTGCTTCTCTCTCTCTCTGTGGTTCTTGGGGATTGAACTCAGGTGGTCTGGCTTGGGGGCAAGTACCTTCTTAACGGCTGAGCTCTCTTGCCAGCCTAATGGTTGATTTTCATTAATAGTTTATTTTTTTAGAGAAGTATTGAATTTGTTGTAACATTGATCTTGAGTGTGAGATTTTTTTTTCCATAAACTTCTTCTTCCACGTATGCACGGCCTGCTGTATCTTAGCATCCTCACTGTAATGGCACATTTGTTAAAATGGATGAGTCTACACTGACATGTCATTATCCTCTGGAATCCTTAACTTATAATATAGTTCACTGCTGATGCTGTGGATTCTGTAGGTTTGGATCAATTTGTAATGGAACATATTTATCACCATAGTGTCCTTCCCTAAGAGTCCTTTGTGCTTTGCCAATTCATCCTTCACTCCCTGGCTGACCTCATGACAACTGCTGACCATGTTGTTTCCATAGATTTGCCTTTTACAGAAGTCATACTGTAAGAGTGACATAGTCTATTTTTCAGGTTGGCTTCGCTCACTTGATAAAATGCATTTTGCTTCCTGCATATCTTTCCGTGGTTTGGTAGCTCATTTCTTTCTTTTTTAAAAACGACTTACTTATTCATGCGTTTTATGTGTATGAGTGATCTGTTTTCATGCACACCAGAAGAGAGCATTTGATCCCATTACAGATGGTTGTGAGCCACCATGTGGTTGCTGGGAATTGAAGTCAGGACCTATGGAAGAGCAATCAAGAGCTCTTAACCACTGAGCCATCTCCACAACCCACACTAATTTCTTTTTAAGAAATTAATTCATTCAGTAATGCAATGCATTCAGTAGTGTCAGTCCTCCAATACCGTAGTGACTAGTTTTGCTCCTTTGCTTTTCTGTATAATAAAATTGGTTTGTTGGTATCCTGAAAATGATGTATTAGAATTTAGAACTTTGAGTGAGGTTTCTCTTAGTCGATAAGATCAAATAAGGAGGAACTGACATCCTGGCAATATTGAATCTACCTACCATGAGTCGGGATCATCTTTCTAATTAGTTTTCTTTGATTCCCTCATTAGTTTTGTACTTTTCCCTCATATCAGTCTTGTACACTTGTTAGATTTATCCTCAGGAGTTACATTTGGGAGATAATCAAAATTATGTTGTACATTTAATATTTTGTTCATGTGGATTAATTTTGTATATTAATCACACTTAGTTGAGTTTGTACATTCAATGTACTCGGTGTTGTGTAAGAAAGAAATTATCTTTTCTACACTAACCTTGTACACTACAGCCATGCTATCATTGGTTGACAGATCAGGGACTTTTTATTTGTGATATTTTTGTACTTCTTCATAGACTTTCATTATGAAGAAAGATGGTTTTATTTCTTCTTCCCCTCCCATCATCTTTTGTCCTACTGCATTAGCTGGGACTTCCATTATTCTCTGGTTAGTTTAGTGTATTTCCCCAGACGTTAGGGTGAAAGCTGCTTGTGTCTCACCACTATATGAGACTGTAATTGTATGTTAGTGTAGGTGTTTTCTTCTACCACGTAAGTTTAGGGGGCTACTCTATGTTTGTAGTTCGTAGGAGTTACCTTTTTAATAATTATGAATGAATGTTGACTTTCCTAAATGCTTTCTCTATATCTTCTGATATGATCATGTTACTTTTTTTCATTTTAGTTTTTGTGATGGGTTATATATTTAATGAGTTTTGAGTGTTGAATCACATACATATGACAAATCTTATTTGGTTTTGATTTAGTAATTTGCTTTATACCTATTGGATTCAATTATCTAACATTTTTTTGAAGATTTGAAGAAGCCCAGAACAGAGAGTGAGTTGCACCAGAAGTCTAAGAGTTCAGAAGGAGCTAGTCAGAGCGGCTCAGTCAGCAGCAGGTCTCAGAAGACGAAGGGTGAAGCCTTCTAGGTCTGGGATAGCAGTTTAAATATTCTAGATTCTATGAAGGCTGAAGCCTTCCGGTTTAAGGATTAAGACCAGATTGTAAAGAAGACAAAATGCTCTAGGGCTCTGGGGCTCTGGGCTAGAACCAGTGATCTAATTAGATAAAAGAATAAACGCTTCTGCCCCAAATCAAAGACTACATCTGATGAAACATCTACAGCTATCGTCAGTGCTGTTTGAAAAGTAATTTCATTTTCTTTACCCATTTTATCTGCGTGGAAATGTAATTACTTTGTGCTATTTAAGTGACTATTTATTGACTTCTTATGTGACTGTAATATTTAGTGCTGTTTTATTTCTTAAATGTAACTGCAGCATCATACATATATTTTTTTCAAAATTTAATTACGAAAAACTTGCAAATGAAAACA
The DNA here is from genome assembly GCA_026225945.1 of Cricetomys ansorgei. Lineage (NCBI taxonomy): Eukaryota > Metazoa > Chordata > Mammalia > Rodentia > Nesomyidae > Cricetomys > Cricetomys ansorgei. The sequence goes on from JAMJFZ010000056.1 coordinate 34,510,012, forward strand.
TCATACACAGCAAAATTAACCAGAGCCAAAGTTGATACACCCAGTGTACTTCTGTACAGTTAGAATAAGATTCGAACTGAAGCCATGGAGCCTTACATTAAACTTTGCAGTTTCAGTATCGAATGTATTTTATGCACTTATCCACCACGGAAGACAAACACACAAATTGACAGAAACAATTTGATTTCTAGAAGTTGGATCATGATATGTAGGTATGTGCTTGTACGTGTTTTTAGAACTGCACCGGTTTTGTTGTTGTTGATGCATGTTCCAGCATCCTTTCTTCGATGAATGTCTTTTGAATTTACCAGACCATAATTATTAGGAAGTAATTCTAACAACTAAACATACTGATAAACGAGAAATTGCAAAGATCATATTTTAGAGGCATTTTTAGAAGGAGTAACAAGATGCTTTTGATAGAAGAAAGTAGAAGGAGAAACCAGTTTATTTTTTTGAATAAAGTTTCATCAAATGAGCTGGGATGGACGATGTATGAGAGTCCCCTCCGCTTCACTACCGTGCTTACAAACATTTCCGTTTCCTTATTTCACCAGACACTTGGAATTGCAAGGTGGCATCCTTTGTTGTGGCTCCCATGGCTTGGGAACTGAGGTATTCTCAGCTGCCTCATTCTAAGCAATTGCTGCCCCAGTTCCATTTGGTCTCTTTTGTGAGCTATGCTTAGAGGGTTAAAGTTGTGGATTTAACTTTGCCTTGCATGTACACGCGCATACAAAAGGCGCCTGCTTTCATTTTCTTCATAGTATAGAGATGGAGGTTGCAATACAATGGTGATGTTTTTCCTTGTCCCTGTACTTCTGCTGGCCTAGCTTCTCCTAAAATGAAGGAGGTAGCCTCAGTAAGGAAATGGACTGTCTTCATCTCTCAGTCCATGGAGCAAGAACTTTTTATTTATTTACTTATTTATTTTAGCACCTGGGTTCAATAGGATGCTTCTTTATCAGCTCGTTAGCTCCAGCAACGGTTTCACTCCAAGCTTTCTTGTTTGTTAGACTCCTAAATAAAAATCCAGTTTTTGAAAGAGCTTGCTATGTCTCCCTGCTATTCGAATGGCATTTTAATAAGCCCTGTGAACAGATTTATAAGCTTATTTCATACCAGCTTCCTTTCTGAAGCCAAGTCATACCAGTTCTGTTTAGCTTTCTAATCCCTTAGTCATTTTCCCCCAGCGTGATTCCACATGCTTCCCATCCCTCTCTAGCTTCCACAACCGAACTGAGTTCTTCCTAGAATCTGATCAGGAGGGTATGGAACAGAAGCGTCACTCCTTTGCTAGTCGTTGTGTGTTCCAACACACACTATTTCCAGAACTGCCTGCCTCTGGTTGGACATCACAGTATTATTTTACTTCTAGGCCTATCGCTTACCTTAAGTGAGTATCTGTGGTGTGTGCGTGTGTGTGTGCGTGCGTGCGTGCGTGCGTGCGTAAGATGGGCTTCATGGCATGAATGAACTCAGGGCACTAAGACAGGTATTTTCAGGGACCTGTGCTGGGCTTAAATCTCTGTTCCTGGTATCGTGAAATTAATTACAAATTTTAAACAAAGAACACCTTGTCTTTATTTTGCAGTGGAACTTAAAAAATTAAGTAGCTGATCCTGCCAGTAGTTAACTAGAGGACATGGCTGGGGAGTCATGACCTGTGTCTCAGCCAGCCTCAGTCAGTGTGACAGTGAGTGGTGACAACCACTGCATCAACAATGGTGTATCAAATCCGATTAGAAGTTTGTGGTCCTCCTCTCCATCTCTCCTCTCTCACCAGTGGGTTTGAGGAGGTGTTCCCACTTCATCTGTTGGGTCTAGTCTCTTGAATTTGTCATCTGCTCAAGGCTCCATTTATCTCAGTTCGGGCATCTGAAACTTGTTTGTTCCTGGAATTTGAACATTTAGAAGCCAGCACTTTTTCCTTTAGGAAGATTCTTTGTCAGGAGTCCCTTCTGTCTCTGTCTTTATAATATTACAGTTTATTGCCTCTTGCTCCAAACTGGTGTCTACTCCCTTCTAAGAGTTCTTGCCCTCTTTACTATGTTTATTCAGCACAATTTCATATATCAATCTCCTAGCAAAATTTTAGGTTTTTCCTATCTCTGAAAAGGGACTGGAAGTTAACACTAGGAATTCTGTCTAGGGAAGACATTTGGAGTCAAAGTCTATATTTGGACTCTGAGGAATTCAGGGAAGTTATTAGGAAAAAAATGTTCATTAATACAAATGGTAAGATTTTCACCTTTATTTTTCTTAATTGTAAAGTTAATTCTGTGTCTAATCAAATCTACATACAGCAAATGCAGCTTTTAATGATTGTTCTATTGTGCAAATTGGCTTATTTATCAGTTTCTTTATTTGCTTCCCTTGTAGCTTAACAAACAGCAGTTACAGTTACTGAAAGAACGGTTCCAGGCCTTCCTCAATGGGGAGACTCAGATAGTAGCAGATGAAGCCTTCTGCAATGCAGTCCGAAGTTACTACGAGGTAAGTTTACAGAGCTCTGTTTTGGGAACCATGAGCTTTCTAAGCCCATTTTAAGACTTCCACTGGTATGGTAAGGAGACTTTGAGCTTTTGACTTTCTGCAAAGGGTTTTCACTTCAGTTTTGCAATTTCAAAGCTCTAATTCCACAGTCTGGTTTTGAGAGATAAATAAAATTGGAAATTATTCACATTGTTTGAGAAGTAAACTGTTTAGCCTCATCTTCTGGCAGTGACTGATACAGCAGAGTCTAGCTTTCTTCTGGTTCACATTCATAAATGATCCTTTTCAATCAGGATTCAATAGTGAATTACTATCTTATGCCAGTTTATTCTCTAAGCTTTATAACAATTAAGGCAGCCACTAATTAATTTCAAGAGAATGCATCTTTTTCTTATTGAATGAATAATACCACTGCTTCCACATTGCTGTTATTTCTGACTTTAGCTTGTGATTCAAATGCGAATTCTGTGTGGTTTCTGTGAGGAGTTTTCACACATGGTCATTAGTTTGTTTCAGCCAGTTGCCAATAGATGTTAAACTGGACAGTCTACTTTGTCCAAAGTATCGCATAGTCGTTTGGTGAATAGGTTCCTTTCATTGTGGAAGTACTTTATAAATGTTTCATCTGTAGAAGCATGACATACAACATACCTTAGGCTAGTACAAAATTGAAAGTGTGGAGACATAGTATTCTGAACTTCCCTGAGGCAGGGGGTACTCTCATGTACAAAACAAAATATCCAGCTGCTTAGTTTTGTGAATTATGGATGATATGTTACTTAATATACTGTTGGCACAGGTATATATTGCATTAAAGGAACATGTGGTAGTTATTGAAGTCTTGCTTATCAAGTATGCATGACACAGATCTGGAGCTATAGAGGATGCATTGTCTAACTTTATCTCAACACAGATCATGTTAAGAAAATGGGGCTCATATTTTAGCTTGAAAGTTACAGTGTTGCATGATGAAATCTTTCCCTGAGTCTTAAAAAACGAACATACGTGTACATACATGCAACAATAGCATTGAGTGAAAAAAAGAAAAAGGCCATGAATTTGAAAGAGAACTGTCTACCAAGGTGTCAATTTTTAAAAAATAAATCTCATATGGGGTTTTGATAAATGCATCATGGTACACCAAGAGAAAATGGGTAATTGAAATTGGTGGATGGATGTGTTTTTTTAAAACTATCTTTATAACTTTTGTATAAATCTAAAATTATTCTAAAATAAGTATTTTCTTTCTCTAATTCACATTAAGATTTCTTGTAAATCCTACAGGGACTAGGACAGTGGGTATTAGTAAAAACACAGATTAAGGAAACATGGTAGAGCACCTAATATTACACTACTACCATAAGATAATCTTTGGCTAAAGAACAGCTGCAGTACAGTGGAGAAAAGATACTCATTTCAAAAGTGTGTTATGGAACGTCTGTATACCCACATGCAAAATGTTAATCTGTTCACGGAACTTACTGTTGTAGAAGTTTATTTTTAGTTGTGTTTAAAATAATTGTTTTTGTGCACTGCTGGAAAAGAGGGATGCATAGGCCTTGACGTTTTGTATTGTCTGCAGGTGTTGGATTTCTGTGGGGGTGTTTGATTGCTTGTGATCTGCACGTGCTATCAGTAGAATGCCTGAAGCGTTCTGAAAGAATCAAAACACCTGAGCTGAGATGCTCAGGGTTCCACTGTTGATTGAGTATGATGCTGGCCTGGACGGTGGTTCACTCTGCTGAGGTCTGACAGGGTTTCCACCTATGAAAATGCCTGCTTGTCCCTCTTGATGAGACATCACAGCAATCTACAGCTGCAACTTATACCTTTTACAAAGTGAACTATTTGGGCCGTAGACTTAAATATAACATCATGTAACTCCTATAAGATGCAGAAAAAAATAGATATGACTTTGTATTGGGCCTTGACTTCATCCTTGAATAAAGAAAACAATTGATGGAACTTTTAAAAAAATAACCTCTTTAAAAGAGATACTGCCAAATGAATGAAAAGTTCCACCATAGACTTTGGTGAAATATTTGTAGAAGATGTTCCTGATAAAGTATTAGTATCCAACATATATGAGGAACTCTTAAGAAATTGACCGGTAATAAAACAGACTTAAAAGTTAACCAAAAGTTTGACACCACACCTAGGGATCAAAGAAGAGATACAAATTATTGTCAGCAAATTGCAAACTAAAGCAACAATGAAATAGCTCCCTTGAAATGGCCACAATGCAGGACTGATATCATCAAAGGCTGGTGTGAAGGCAGATCCACAGGAAGACTTGTTTTAAACTGCTAGTGATCCTTTTCTTTAAAAAACAGCCTTTCATTGATTGAGAATTTTATGCATGTATATAGTGTGTGTTTATGAATCCACTGGCCATTCTTTCTGTCCCAGTTCCTCTGCTGCCCCATTCAACTTTATGTGTTCTTTTTTAAAAATTCACTGAATCTGCTTCCTGCTTCTGTATGTGCTTGGGTGTAGGGCCTTCTACTGAAGACTTGACGGCAGCAGCTAGCTCTTTTCTAAGGAAACAGAATGCGTGATTCAAGTCTCCTCCACCACCAGCACTTTTGTCGCTGTTGATGTCTTGTCTTGCTTGTGCGATTTCCTTACCTTTCCCAGACTTGATAGATAGCATGTATCCCTTGGTCTTTCATATGCAAGCTAGGGGGGGCGGTGACTGAAAGATAACATTTAAATGTTTTCCTGGACATTCTGTTATTTTATGTGAAGTAGAAAGATTTGCTTTGCATATTCTAGAAAGTGTCTGACCTGTCAAGATCTCCTTTTGAACTTTGAAATGATGCCGTGGAAAAGGCATTCGTGGAGAATTGATGATCGCTAAGTAAATGAAGATTGGCAGCCTGTGGCAGGAGGGGATAAAGAAAGGGTCAGCGCATTCGCAGATGAAATCCAGTAGCTGGTAATGAGACGTGAGGTTTCAGATTTGCACCGAGCTCTGCAGATCACATTGCATTTGTTATTTTTGATATCAGCTATTTGAGTTCACATAATATTTTCATATATGCTAAGGGTGACATTTGAAATTAAGCATTCTGTAAGAATCTGGAAAATGTGCTTTTATGTCTGAGATTCCTATTTCTACTTAGAGCATTTAGGTGTTGTTACCTGTCAGTAGACTGTGTTCTTAATGATATCCACTTTTTTTATGTAGACCAGGTGATGTGCATATAAAGAGAATTATATTTGACAATAATTGAGAAAAAACAATATTTCCAGAATTGTTCTTCAGGAAATTTTAGAACAAACCGAGCTTATGAATTTTCCATGTCCACCTACCAAATTTGTGGCAGACAGCCGGGCTAAATCTTCACCTAATTCATCTCTCTTTTTTCTGCATTTTTATAACTGGGGGATGAGCAGTTCAACCCTCCATTTAGTCCCCAGTATAGACACTCAACTCAAGTCACATAGCAGTAAAACAGCAGAGATGTGTTTGGAGTAGCATCACCTATTTCCCACATTCAACACCCAGCTTAGGATGAGCACACTGGTACATTTGTGTGTGTGTGTGTGTATGTGTGTGTGTGATGTCATACCTTTCATGCTTTGGCATGCATCAAAATGAAGATTTTTGTGCTCATGTGTATCTACAATTCTTTCAAGAGTGTTCAAAACCACTGGGTTCTTAGACCCTCTTAGTCATTAATTCAACTTAGTACCAACAAAGTCATACTTTCTCTTGAAACTCCATGTCATTATTCGGAGGACCTCTGAGCAGAGGTGCTGCGGATTTCTCCAGGGAGCCCATTGGGTCACAGGTTTCATGGGATACAGATACTCCTTTGTTCTTCTGGAAAATGCTCTGTAACTCTGTATTTTTCCTTCAGGAGTTTTTTTTTTTTTTTCTTTTACATCTAAACTTAGTTGTCTTCCACATTCTACCCATATTGTCTTAGGTGAGGACTTTCTGCCCCATAACTTTTCTGCCTAAATTTAGAGTTAACATTTCCAAATCCTGAGAGCAAATAATCCCATTTCCTTGATCCCCAGTGTCGTGAAGTTTTATATTTGTTCAGAGGGTGTGAACTTGGCTCTCTAATACCCTTTAGCAGAAGAATAAACAGAGAAAATAGATGATTTGGTCAAGATAACAGCAGAGAAAAGGTGCTGCGAGGGACTTCCAGCTTCCTTTTCTGTTCAGGGTTTCCAGCCTCAAGACAACCAGCTCTCGTACCCCTCTCCTCTACACCCTCCACATTCCTCCTCCCTTTTCTTTTTTCCCCTCTCTCTCTTTCCTCTTCCCTCCTCCCCATCACAACACAGTAAATAGGAGAAATGGGAGGGGTCAGGCTTGCTCTCTTACAGCATCCTATTAAGAAGAAACTCAAGTGGCCTCATAAGAATGACCATAATCCCCTAAAAGGTCATTGGCCTCTGTGACCTAATAAACTCCCACTAGGCTCCGCACAGCATGGGGTTGGGGGGGAGATAAAGGATAAAGTCCACCCTAGGAGCTAAGTTTGGCAGATTCTCCATGAAGGAAGTTCTCCGTGTTTACTATTATGGAAAGCCAGTGGTCAGGGCTGGATCCCACTGATTTCTAATAGACAACAAGACTCGCTTGGCGCTCAGGGAGTCAGCTTCCCTAAGCTCCGGTGTTGGGTTCTCTGCGTGCTGTGTTGGAATGCTTGGGCTGTGGAGTTCTCCTCGGTGTGGCCCTTCTCAACAGTTCCCTGCCAATGTTTTCATACTGTCCTTTCCCCAAATATTTTTTTATGAATGACTTGACTAAATACAATGAGAAAAAGTGATTTCCCAAAATGCAAAAGCAACCTACTTCTTTATTATTCTTAACCATTTACAAGGCCCCAGTGCTCTGAAGATCTACCTAGGATTTTCCACCTATCCTGTGAGCCTCTGGTGGATCCTGACAGCCTGTGGGCAACCAACCCTGAGGATCCAAGTCTCTAATCTCCCCACCTCAGCCCCATGCTTTTTCCTCATTCTAGTCTGCCTTCCTCCCGTGTTCCTTCCCCAACTCACCCTCCTTCTCTTACTATAACTTTTTCTATGTCAAAGAAACCTTCGTCTGTATAGAAGTATAATGAGGAGGAGTCATGAAATCCTCAAGTGGTGAAGGTATAATGGTTAAACTGTATAACGACAATTTCACAGATTGCACGTAGAACATTTCTACCTTAGTGAACTCCTAATGTGTGTGTGGACTTTTGGAATAAAGGATAGGAGCTAGAGATAAGCGGCGATGATCACTTGCCGCTCTTATACAGGACAGGGATTTGGTTCTCAGCGCCTTACAGGGTAATTCATAACCACTTGCCCCTCCGGCTCCAGGGAACCCAGTGGCCTTCTCTGGCCTCTTCAAGCACCCACTTTCATGTACACACACCCAGACAGACATACATACACAGGCACACAGATACACACAGAGTTTTAAGAAATAGAATAAAGAGTATAGGAAGCACACACTTAAGTTATAATAAAGGGTGTGAGCTGGATGCATAGCTCAGTGATGGAGTACATGCAAAGAATGAAGATGTCCTGGGTTCAGTTCCTGGTACTGGGGCAAGAATAACCCCAAAGCATTACAGTAGGGGGGGGGTGTTGCTGTTGTGCCAGGGTAATCAGTGCTTCAGTATTTTCTGCCTAGTAACTCCATGAAGAAAATTATTTTGCCCACTACAAGATGAAAACATTCTCAATTTTAAGACCCATTAACTTAAAAATAAGAAAGATCAATTTACGTTGCTGCATCCTGTACATTTTCCGCACTTAAGAATTCTTTACTCTCCCCACAGTGAAGTGACTTCACTTTCTGTGTTACTTTGTCTGTGCACATTGCTCGTTACCTTTCCAGTTCCAAGGTGACATCCAAGAACAATTGAAGCAATATCATTATGTAAGTCATTTGTAGTCAGTCCTCACTTAGATTAAAAGATACTGCTGTTTGTTTCTCATACCAGTGTGTCTTAAACTCCCTGTAAAAGTTTTGCGTGGTTTCATCCTTTTATTCTGTTTGTTTTACACCCTGAGAATTATTTATAGTCTGTTTATGTGTTTGTACCCTCAATTTACACATTTTTGAAGTTGCCAGACAACTCGGGCTTTGCTACTAAATATCTGTCACCTTTCCTTGCTAAGTATGGCCAAACTGAGAGGAGAAGGTAACTTCCTAATTGGGTTTTGACAAGCCTATTTGAAAAATTAATTCCAAATGATAAAAAGTGATAGATATTGTCAGAGATGCTGAAAATAAGTTGTAGGATCAGACATATTAAGAGTTTGGAAGAATGAAGATACCCAGTACATGCATTAGCAAGTCTCATTCATGCTGCAACAAAGTGTGTTCTGCCATTTCATTTATTATAAATCCCCGTTAAGGTGACGCATTTTCGTGAGAAGTTACAAACAGAAATAATACATATAAATGCTTAGATGTTGTATCGTGTTCTAATAGAGTTAGTCATCTGTATATTTTCAGTGGAGACTAAACTCTAATTTCCTTTGAATTTTTTTCTTGTAGATGAATCTATTTTCCTTTCTGTTCCTTCTCTTTTTCACTGTTGATCCCAAGGAACACTGCTCTGTGACAACTAATAGCTAATTTGTCCTGCCTCTCCCCTTGAGTCCCTCCTCCAATGAGGTACCTAGTGGATAGATATGGGTAGAAAATCCAGGCTTGCCTTCTTTTCCCTCAGAGTTTTCTACTGGCTGGGAGACCACTTGCCTGCTAGATATTCTGACACGGACTTTCTCTAGGAGTCGGTTAAAGTAGCATTCACCTTTTATGCTAGCTAGTTTTACGTCAGCTTGACAGATTAGCACCGTTTGAGGGTAGGGAACCTCATTTTAAAAATGACTTCATATTACCAGGCTGTAGGCAGGCCTGCAAAGCCTTTGCTTTTCTTTGTTTTTAAATTGAAAATAGATTTTTTTCCCCTCATATACTATATCCTAATTATGGTTTCCTTTTCCTCTGTTCCTTTTAGTTCTTCCTCCCTTCCCCTCCCTCCTGGATCTACTCCCTTTCTGTCTCCCATGAGAAAACAAACAGGTGTCTATGGGATAAAAATACAATGTGATATGATATGCTAAAACAGAAACGAATACATCCGAATAGGACAAAACAAACAAACAAAAGGAAAGGGACCCAGAGAAGGCACAGGAAGCAGACAGACCCCTATTCCCACACTCAGGGACCCTATGGAAACACTGAGCTGGAATCATAGCACATATGCAAAGGCCCTGTAAGATAAAGAGAAAAAGGAAAACTGTGTAAATAAAATAAGATAAAAATAAAAATACTAAAATAAAATTAAAAAAAAGAAAAGAAAAAGGGAAAGCTCTAGCATGCCCAAGAGTGGTATAGCTGGATCTTGAGGTATATAATTCCAATCTTCCTGAGAAACCCCACACTGATTTCCGAATTTGCACCCCCATCAGTAACGAATGCATGTTCCCCTCAATCCACATCCTTGCCAGCACGAGCTGTCAGTTGTTTTATTGATCTCAGCTGTTCTGACTGGTGTAAGATGAAATCTCAAAATAGTTTTGATTTGCATTTCCCTGATGACTAAGGATGTCGAACATTTTTAAGTTTTTCTCAGCCATTTGAATTTCATTTTTTTTTCTTTTTTTTTTGGTGAGAATTCTCTTCTTTTTCTTCCCCATTTTTTAAATTGGGTTATTTTTTTTCCTTTGATATCTAGTTGTTGTTTTTGTTTATTGTATTTTATTTTTTATATTTTTGGGTTTTAGCCCTCTATTGAATATTGAAAAGATTGGTAAATCTTTTCCCATTCTGTGGACTGTCGCTTTGTCTGAATGACGGTGCCCTTCGTCATGCAGAAGCTTTTCATTTTCCTGAGGTCCCATTTACTAATTGTTGATCTTAGTGCCTGGGCTAATGGTGTCTGGCTCAGATCAGAAAGTTTTTTTCCTGTACCAGTGAGTTCAAGTCTATTTCCCACTTGCTTTTCCATCAGGTTCAGTGTATCTGATTTTATGTTCAGCTCTTCGATCCATTTGCATTGAGTTTTGTACAGGGTGATCAATATGAACCTATTTGGATGCAGTCAATAAGTTTGACCAGCACCATTTGTTGAAGATGTTGTCTTTTTTTTTTCTAGTATATACTGGTGCTTTTATGAAAAATCAGGTGTCCATAGATGTGAGGGTTTATATCTGGGTCTTCAATTCAATTTCCTTGATCATGTTTGTGTTTGTGCCAATACCATGCTGTTTTTATTATGATAGCCCTTTAGTACAACTTGAAATGAGGTTGTAGGCTATTTTCTTAATTAGTAATTGATGAAGGAGGGCCCAGCCCATTGTGCATGGTGCCACCCCTAGGCTTGTGGTCCTGTGTTTCATAAGAAAACAGGATGAGCAGGCCATAAGGAACAAGCCGGTAAGCATCACCCCTCTACGGCCTCTGCATTAGCTCTTCCTTTCAAGTTCCTGCCCAGTTTGAATTCCTCTTTTGGCTTTCCTCAATGGTGATTCAGTATCTGTAAGCCAAATAAACCCTTTTCTCCCCAGGTTTCATCACACCAATAGTAACTCTAAGATGCCTGCCTTCCTGGTAGGGATTGGGGCAGTGATTGGCTGTGGAGAGTAGACCTGCATGTTTGTGGTTTTCTGTTGCTGGGATTCGTGTCAACCAGAGTATATTACACGTAAAGATCATAGGTCTACTCTTTATAGCAATCTTGGAGTCAAGTTGTTGAAAACAAAGAGTATCATAGTAGGTATACCGTAGGCCAAATCCCAGTGGGCCTCTGATAAGATCAATAAAGTGATATGATCAGTAACTCAATAGCAACATTTCTGAATAGGTATATGGAATGAGTATATAAGTTATAAATGTATTTGTTTCACTTAAGAGTCTCTTTCTCTCACTCTTCTCTTTGTCACACACACACTCTCACTCAGAAAAAGATTATTTGTTTTATTTATGTGTCTGTATATATGGTGTGTGTGTCTTTGCCTGGAGAGGCCAGAAGAGGTCATTGTATCTCCAGAAGCTGGAGTTATAGGCACCTGTAAGCAACCTGATATGGGTGAGGAAACTGAACAGACTTCTGCTGTTTGTTGTTGTTTGGTTGGTTGGTTGATTAATTTATTTAACAGAGTCTGACTTTGTAGCGTTGGCTGACCTAGAACTCTATGTAAAAGGGGGTAGCTAGGGCTTATAAGGATCTGCCCTCCTTTGTCTCCCCAGTGCAGGGATTAAAGACTTCTGCCACCATGCCTAGCCAGAGTGGGAAGCATTCTTCCCCCACCCCACACCCTGGGTCCATCTTTCTAGCCCCAAGATCTTTTTCTGTATTTTTAATTGACAAACAGTAATATATACTTATGGAATATTCTAACATATACTCACTGTGTAGAATGATTAAGCCACTTTAATTTGTATATCTGCTAACCTCACGTACTTACAGTTTTTGGTGAGAACATATGATATACACTCAGCAATTTCAAAATACCAAGGTTTTACCTCTTTTCAATGGGTTTACTAGAAACATAATGGAAAATATATTTTAGAGTTCATAATAAACCATGGATAAAAGGACTGTGGTCCTTGGGAGTGAAATCTTGGAGAATAAAACATGTAATTACTATTTCTACTATTTTTACTAGGGCTGTAAGAGGTGATTTGAAATTTCAATCATACCTAAGTAAAAACAGACACATCTTTTTCTAACTATTTTTTTTTTAATTTGGAGTTTTGTATCGATATGCACAGTTTGTTTTGTAGTCGTATAATTTGTGGGGAATTTTTATTTTCTTGTGTTTTTATTTGCTTGTCAGGTTTTGGCTTTGGATTGTAAAGGGATGATTTGAACCACATGCGAGGTAGAAGCTTGACTGTGAGAGATAATGAGTTAAACTGCTTTGTTTTGTTTTCATTTTATTTTGCTTTGCTTTGGTTGGATTTGATTTTGTTCATGTTAGGATCTGACCCAGGGCCGACAGGCCCTTCAGCACTGAGGTGTCCTCTCCCAGCTCAAGCAGTTCTGACTTTGTTTTTGAGGCAGAACTAAATTCTCTAGACCTCATTCAGAGGGATGACACCCTAGCTGGGTTTTCATGAAAGTTTTTGTTGTAACTTGCCGCTTTTAAACTGTAAGGCTCAGAAATCCTATGACCATAATTCTTCCCAGCTCCCCAAGGTCCACCTGGGCAAGGAGACCCATCGAGGGTGCAGAGATATGTGGCCTGAACAAGTCAACTAGAAGGAGTCAGGCAAAGACTAGAGGCATGCCAAAATGCCTGTAAGCAACACAGGCTTCCATGGCAGACGTGCACTGAATTCCTGTACCTCAGTGTGAAAGGCAAATGGCCCCTGAACACGGACCTGAACAGCAATGCAAAGGATAGCAAAGCACAGGTGTTCATATGGTGTAAACTGTGTCGCGTAAGGCGGCAGAAATGCATTCTCTCTGAGTTCGGGGGAGAAACCCTGAAACCAACTTCTCAGGAAGAACTCTAGAAAAGGTGCCTTCCAGGGCTCTTCCAGCTGTTGACTTCTCTGGCTGTCTTAGCTGTAGTAGAAACTAGTGATATGTCTGTACACCAAGGGACACCAAAGACTGCTGGCAACACCAAAAGCTAGGAGAGAAGCTGGAAGATGCTCCCCGGGGGCTTGCAGTGGGAGCCAGCTCTGTCAACTTTGACTTCCACCCTCTGTAACTGAGAAACATTGAATTCTTCTCCTGTCAAGCCATGTTTTCTGTGGTACTTCATCACAGAAGCCCCTGGAAATGATTATCTATCCAACGTGTTAAGATTCACAAAGCCAGGCAGTGGTGGTGCACGCCTTTAATCCCAGCACTTGGGAGGCAGAGGCAGAATTCTGTGAGCTCGAGGCTAGCCGGGTCTACAGAGTGAGTTCCAGGACAGCCAGAGTTACAAAAGAGAAAGCCTGTCTCAGAAAAAAAAAAAAAAAATCCCTAAGAGTGGGTAAAGAATACATGATTCTTTTATCTCTATTTATAAATAAACATTTAAATATTTTATTTACTATTTTATTGTATTTGTTTGTATATTTACTCTTTGTTTTTCCAGACAGGGTTTCCCTAAATAGCCCTGGCTGTCCTGTAACTCGCTTTGTAGACCAGGCTGGTTTCTCAGAGATCCACCTGCCTCTGCCTCCTGAGTGCTGGGATTACAGAATGCTCTACCACATCCCAGCTCATTTTATTCTTTCAAAAATACTGAGCATTACAAATCCTGAAAAGCAAACAGATCCCATGGACTTGACTAGATATTTCATAATTATGCTTATAAATAAAACAGAAGCACACATAATTGAAAAGTCGAAAGGATTTCAGTATCTGCACATGGCATTCACTAGAATTTGCTGGAAAAGTAACAAGTTTAATGTACTGAGTTAAGGGACTTAATTTAATTAATTAATTATTTTTAAAAAGGGAGAGGAGAAATTAGCTCATCATATAAAACGTTCTCGGCCAGAATCCAGTGTAGAAATAATCACTTATCTATCTGAACATAGTTTTTCTTTAAGTTAATTGTAATGTGAGACATTTAGATAATCACTGGAGACGATAGTGGTTGATCTACATATAAATGGCTGTGAGGTGCTGAGGAGATAACTCTGTCCTTGAGGTCCTTGTGAGAAAGTATGAGGGCCAGAGAGCAGTCTCAGTGAGCTTGGGAAATCTGGGCATGAAGGATAGCTCACACCTGTAATGCTAACTGGGCGTGATCCTTCACACCTGTAATCCTAGCACTGGGGAGGAGAAGATGCGAAGCTCTCTGGAGCCTGCTGGTTAGTCAGTCTAGGCTAAGGAAGATACCCAACATTAACCTGCAGCCTCTATACACATGTGCAAGCACACCTACACACATACCTATATACATATACCACAAACATGTACGGACACATAATACATAAATAAATGTTGTATTGTATTAACAGATTACTTTGTTCCAGTATTTTCCATTTCTCATGTAAGGTTCTTAGAGGCTATACACCACTGCACGCATTATTGCGAATTTAAAAGTAGATAGGGCATTAGGGTTGAGAGATGGCTTGGCCATTAAAGCTAGGCTCTCAATAAAAATTAGGTTAAAAGTACTAGGCAACAATCATTCAGAAAGGCTCAAAATCGTGATTATATTGATGTTTTCTATAACACTGGCATTGTAAGTTACTACCAGCCAACCAATTTTAAGAGTATTATACTTGAAATGTAAAAGAACAGTTCCTAAGCATACAGCCACCTTGAAAGTTAAACAGACTACTTCTGTGTTGGGCAGTGGGCTTTTTTGTTCTTCTTCAGTCTGCTCTAGGTTTATTCCCCACATCAGTAACACATCTCATATGTGTGCTGTGCTTCAGTTGAACCATTAACATGAAAAGTCAAAATTTGTGTAGCCCATTCTCAAGTTTACTATGGGTTCCTTCTATAATTTCTCTTATGTACCTGCTTCCTGTTTAGTTTTCCTGAACGATTGAGAAGGATAAAGTCTAACGAGTTTGCCAAATAACTTTAATGCAAATGTAAGTTAAGAATCTGTAGAAGTTCAAGCTTAAAACTACCATAAACTATTAAAAAAATTGTAAAGCCCATAGAAATGATAAATACTATGCCTATTTTATGTATATTTAGGTAGTTGCTGCTACTTATAGATTTTTTAATTAGCTGATTACTTTCCCTCTTGATTTATATGAACTATCAATCATTGAGTTCTGGCACCTGCTTCATCTCTGCTAGTTTAACATTCTGTGTTAAATAGAAAAACAAAACAGTGATAACACACTTCTCGGTCTTACCCAGAAGTAGTTTCTTTATGTGGATTATATATATTTTTTGGCTTTTACAGAACTGTAGCCTCATCTTTCTCTTAAATTTCAAATGAACTTTTGAGTTATTGGTGACATGAATGCTCTTGCATGGATTCATAATGTGACAATTAGTTGATAAGACAAAGCTCTTTGTCATTATATTAGAGATTACTGTGCCAACAGATTTAACCAGAGCTTTACGTCTCTGTTAGTTTTTAATGGGAGATGTGTGGATGTAAGGAGACAAAAAAGATGCTTTTGTTTGATTTTGTCCTGGACCTTCTTAATAACTGTGTTCCAACTGTTTCCATGCATCCTTTACAAAGCATGGAGTACTTTGTCTCTAATTGGCAAGCATTAGCTCTTTGACTGCTAAGGGATGACATGTAGACAGATGTCTGGTCTCCAGAGTGGATATGTAAAACTTCTTCAGAGCTGTGAGATAAGAAAATTCCTCGAAGACATTGGAGTCATTATCATCTGGATAAATAATTGAGTAACACTCATGTACACACAATGATGGATGGCACTGGTGCTGGCGGACAGATGCCAGAATGCATGAGCCAGCCAGTGCTCTACAAGCTTGAAAAGTTGTGCTTTGTCTTGTTGAGTCCTCATAAATGTCCTGAAAGTTTCAGACCGTTATTACACTTGATACACATAAAAGAAACCCAAGACAAGTATGTTCAGGTAGTGTGCAAGGATCACAAGGCTAGTGGAAATTAAAAAAAATACAGGAAAATCCAGACTAGCTTAAATATTAATGAGATGTGGCAACTTCTAGTCCTTGCAAGATTCAAGAAACTAGTGGAGTATGTGTGGTGCATGGCTGCGATTCTACTTGTGGCGGCAAGAAGATCGTGAGTTCTGAGCCAGCCTGGGCTATATGAGACTGTCTGGGAAGAAGAGAACAATTTAAGGGATTAATGATGACGTGTTGGATAAAACAAAGATTTGTGTTTAAACACAAAACTTTGTGAACACTGAATGGAGGAACCATTGGCTGTAACCAAATGCACTAGATGGGCTGATTATATTTCTGTGATATGTAGCTGGAAAAGTATGATCTTGATGTCACAATTGTGTATCAAATAAGATGTCCCCTTTGGAATGTTGAGATCTCAATTCCAAAAGTAATAGAAATTGGAGGTGATTAGAACGAGGGGCAGAGCCCATGAGAACAGGTCGTATGTCCTTATGAGAGAGACACTAGGTACATTCTTCACCAAGTGAGGACACTGTAGGAGGGTTCCACCCATGAGCCCAAAAGGAGCTTCTGCTTAGAGCCTACACCTTCTTTTATCTTTGGTTTGCAAGGCTCCAGATCTGTGTGAATTAACTTTTCTGTTATTTTTACAGAAGTAAGAAAGTAAGTACTTTTTCTGGCACTTGAAAACTCGCTTAACATTTCTCACATCTGAATGTTAGCCTCTTGAATTGGATACATTTTTGACCTCACCTTTAAAGCCCTCGGTTCATGGAAAGATCATGAAGACAGGAATGGTTCTTTTTAAATCGGTGCTGTATTCCCAGCACCAAGTCCTGTACACATGTTAGATTCTTGATTAATAGCTTGAATGAATGAGTGAAAGAATGAATTATGTAGGCAATTAATAGGGGGTTAGATTTTGGATTATATTACAGGAAAGAACAGGAAACCATGGCAATCACATGAATTGGAATAAATATATCAAAAACAAGTAAATGATGTTATATAGACCAGTGTACTAGACTCCAACAGAGATGCAAAGGGATATAGAAAAACCTTTTAATTAGAGATAAAAAGCTTTGTTTAAAAGGTAACAACCTTTGTAAGAATGTTAAAAAGATAAGTACTGTTTTTTAATACCTATAAAAAAATCACAAGGAACTCTGCAAATAATTCACTAAGAAAAGATGTAGAAATAATTTCTGTTTCTGAAAATATATGGGAACTAATTTTTAAGACGTGCACATGTATTAATTGAGCACGGTGGGGCAGGCCTACAATGCAGCATTGGTGGGAATAGAAACAAAGGAGGAATTCCAGGTCAGCCTCCAGCTGAAAGCCTTCCAGTTGAAAGACACAAGACCTTGCATCAAAATAGATAATAAAAAGCTGTATGTATATATTATGTATTTTTGCTGTATTATGAGTACAAATTTTAAAAATACATATTGAGATGGTTCCATAAAGGAAACTGTAGAGATTTGTAGATTTGACTGAAGTTCTGGATAGGAAGCATTCTAGTTGGACAAATTTGTAGCTCTTAGAAATGTTTTCTCTGTTACTGCCGCTACAATATTTGAGTTCTGCTCAGGATACCAACGAATAGATATACATAATAAATGTAATATAGACTTCCCCCTGATAGGGGCTCTTTGGGATTTATGACAACATGTGGATATATAGGCCTATATAAGTATCTGTTCTGATAGATCTATGTATGTTTCATGATAAATTGGTACAGACAAATGAGTAGATATGAATGGATATATTCATATAAAAGTGAATTAATGTGAGAGTTTTCATCAGTAAAGATAGCCTGGTGTATATTAGAAATACTTGCTACTTTCGGTTGCATTTGTATGTTGATGAACCTGTTTCAGAAACAAAGGTGTGGAAGGAATTTGTTCTTGGATCTGGGAAGAAAGATGTTAGACTAGACAGGTGGCTCCTGGTCCTCTGATAGTAAATAAGCCCCTTTGCGGACAACTGTTGTCAGTATAATTCTTAGCCGAGGGAAGAGAAGGGTAGTCAAAGACTTGTCGCCTTTGCTTTAAATTGGTGGTCATATAAAGCATCGGTTGTAAGCTGTTGGTGTATCTTAATGTTTTGAGGGGTAAGTACTAGGAACAAAGAAAGTCAAACATTTGTCTTGAATAGCTTTTCTTGTGGTAGTATAGGGATGGGAGGAAGAAAACAGAATTTAAAAAATTAAAACTATAATCCTACTAGATATGAAAGTGCAGACAAATACATCAGCATCTTATTATATAAAATAAGAGACAGAATGAATATAAAATTAATGTGTCACAGGAATAGTTTGTTTGGCTCAGACAGACTGAAAAAGATGGATCTTGAAGGATGAGATTAATTTGATTAGCTGGGAAATAGAAAAAAGAAATTATATGGGACCAGGGACGGTGAAGACACATTTATTGAGCATCTGCCCAGCTAGCAGTGTTCTTGGGGATTTATAAATAGGTATGACTTATGACTTATGTTATCTGATATTCCACGTGGCATCTAGAGGCAGGAATTGCCTCCACATCCTACAGGAAGAAACACTCGTAGTGAGGCCCCCGCATGTCCAGAAGGCAGTGGAGATGGAATTTCTACATAGTTGTCATACTGCCTTGTGGTTCACTACAGTTTCTTTAAGTGTGCAGGGTCTCTAGTGTTTCTTCTCTCATGCGTGCTTAGAGGAATTACATCATCTAAGCATTTGGATGGGATTTTTGACCTGTGAATTGGAGGAAAGTATAAGGATCCTAAATGGGGAGATCCCCTTGGTCATTTCTGCTGCTTTTTCAGACTGCTACAGACTGCTCACTTGGAGTTCATGCTCCCTCGTGGAATTTACATATCATAGGCAGGCAGAGCTCATGCAAAGTTTCAGTGAAGGAAGGTGCTTAGGAGGGTTCAGAGCTACTTTAGGTTTTAGAATATCTTAGATGTGTTGTGGCCCCAGAAGAGTGTCAGCACTCATTAGGTCTTCGCCACGGGTCTAGGCAAGAAAAGGGCAGAATAGATTATTGGGTTGAGTGGGAGTTCTCTTGTTAATTCAAAAGATTCTGCTTGAGCATATTGAATTCTTTTTGTACGTTAATCCATTTTTCACCCCTGAATTTAGATCTAATATAAATAGTTAATATGAAGATGATTTTGATCTAACTTAGGTTACTCAATACCTCCTATCTCTTTAGTGAGAAAGAAAATAAAACTACAGTTAAACTTTCCCTAATTGCCTGCTAGGTGTCAAAGCGTTTCTCCAGTTGACCTCCACACTGTCTTCTATATGTTAAGTTGAATGAGAAGGGGATATTTTTAATTTGATGTTAAAGTTATGTAGATCTGGAATTTAATTTACAGTGAAGAAAAATGTAACTTTGATTTATGCTCATTAAAATATAAAGGTATTTTTCCTTAATGTAAATATTCATCTACCTTTTCATTCAGTCATGACTGTAACAGTCAAGTTGTGTGAGTATCAGATCTACAGAATTAAAACTTGTCACATTATTCATAGTCTAACCACTTACTGAAGTGATCACCTTTGTGAAGACCTCACTAATTAGAAAAGTTTATTGTATGAGGAATATTTTAGGTTAGTACATTATCAATTTAATTCATTTAAGTCATCTTTTACTCGTAACCCTTGATGGTGTAGATGTGATGATAGAATCTTGGTACAACTGAAGTGAGAATGAGATTATTCTCTGCTTTCCACATTGTAATAATGTGGATAGTCTTACAGTCATCCTGTGCCACCCCACCACTCTCTGGATCTCAAAGAGTCAACACATCTTATTGCTCAGGAGTCGTGGGCTTGACTAGGAACCTTCAGGATCTGTTAAGGTCTATTCATGTCTCTGGTCATCTCTTTAAAAATTATTTCTTTTACTTTTTGAGACTATAATGACATCATTTCCCCTTTCATTTTCTCCTTTGGCCAAAACATACCCATCCTTTACTTTAAATTCATGGCCTCCATATCTGTTAACTGTTTTAATGTACACATATGTAAATGTATATACATATATATTCCTATGTATAACCTGCTCATTCTGTATAATGTTGCTTGCATGTATGTTTTCAAAGCTGTCCATTTGGTATTGGGTAATCTGTTGGTGTGCTCTGCCCTGGGAAAGACTATTTGCCCCACTCTCAGCATTCTTTACTTGCCTGTAGTTCTTCATGTAGGGTTGAGGTCTGTTCATCTTTGGGTCATACAGGTAGTTCTGCTCTTATTCAACTTTCACATGTCTGCTCACCTGCAGATTAATGTCAGATACCCTCAAGTAGGTTAGCTTGGTTTTTCTTGAGTATATTTATTCACATCCTTTTCTCAAGATAGCCTTGTTCACTTCAGGGAAGCAGGGATTCTGGAGAGTGAGGGAAGCTTACACTACTCTGAAAGCTGAGAGCTGAAGCTGACATGCTGTCAGTTCTGCTGAGTCTATTGGCCAGCCAGTTGCCAGGCCACATGGATCTAAGGAGCATGGAAATAAATCCCACCCCATAATGGAAGGTCTTCTAAGCTATGCTGCAAGAGGGTATCAGTACAGAGAGGGAAGTAAATGGAGCCATTCATAATATGCCCTGCAGGGACAGACACATTAAGATTTGCAGATTAGATGGAGCCTGTGTAAACTGGGATGTGACGATTCTTTCAATGGGAGCACAGGAAGTGCTAAGCGTATCTAATTGAAGAAGTGAAAATCTAAGGATTGATTGAAAATGAAGCTGGGTGGGAAGAAAGAAGAGCAAGCAGGTGTAGAGACTTATGTTATCCCTAGAAACTATGGGGACAGCCACCTAAGCTTTTCAATAAACACAGCACTGTAAATTTGATTGCCTTTTTTCCTAGAAAAAATACATTAAGAGTAACCAAAGTTCGGTGGGCAGAAGGGAGCAAGAGAATGGTTATGAAGCCAGGTAAAACCGGTTTAAGTTGTTCATCCCATGGGGTAGATGGAGTATGACAATCTCCCACCCAAACAGACCCTTTTGAGCCGGGACTGTGTTCCATGTTTGAGAAATGCTCTGGGTTCTCCCCTAGGCCGAAGACCTATCTTGTCTCAGGTTCTTGGCCCTTTTAGCAGTGTCAACCATGGCTTCTGTCTCATGGAGTGGGTCTGAAATCCACTCAGAAAGTCCTACTCAGCTCTTCCTAGCATTTGTCCCTTACCTGATCCCATGTGCAAACATGGAAATAATCCAGAAACTCACTTAAAATCTACTATTTTATGTGTTTAGCATACTTAGAATACAATGTTAATGTATGGCTTAATGATGGCTTGGGGTTTTTAAAATGTTCTTTTTTCTAGTTATCACATGTATGTTTTATTGAACATGTAAGTGCAATAATTAACTTAGTATACATTCCAGAAAAGTGGCATGGTATGTTTAAAAATTACAAAGTTACAATCAAATGTAAAGTAAAATTTTATGGTAAAAAGAAAGGTTTTTGCTTTCAGAAGTTCCTTTGGTTGCTTTTAGCAAGCCACATTGAATCAGCATTCTGTTACCGTCAAATCCCTTTACGATTTTCTTCAGAAAAAACAAACAAACAGAAAATTGTTATTTCTTTAGCTTACATGCAAAATAAGTGTACTTTATGGGTTCTTAGAGAATACTTATGTTTCATAGTACATGTTCTGTGTACTATAACTTGTGGGTTACTTTAATGAAGTCTGCTCTTTCTTCCCTATATCTTACAGATGCTATTAAATGCAGTATGAATGGATTTGGTTGATTTCCCTTCTCAGAGTTGGGATTTCTGAATATTTTGTACCAGTAATGGTCAAAAAACAGTAAGACTAGAGATGAGTTGATCCCCAGCTCCATTACTCAATGGCAGTTATAATGTTCTCATACTTTCCCTAGAGTCTATCTATTATTGAAAAGTGTGTGTGTGTGTGTGTGTATGTATTTATACATATATATACATATACACATAAATATATATTTATATATATACATAGAGAGAAAAGTATATATAGTATATATAAAAGTATATATATGTATACATATGTGCATATACACACCATACATACATACATACATACATGCATATCCTCAGCAGTATCTTCATAACTGTTTCTCTTACCTAGATCGTGCCCTGCTAAGGAACAGGACTATGTTGAATCTATCACCTCAACAAAAACCCTGTGTTATAGGGTACTGTGGATAGAGTGTACACTGATGTTTGTTCTGGCTAGTGTTGTTTAAGTATTCCTTTGAGTTTATCCCAGGAGTTTAGATCCTGCAGCTGTGGCTTCTTTGAGTTCTCACCTTCCACTTCCTGGTTTTCTCTGTTGGTAACAGAGAACTGTTAGCTTTACCTTCTCTCTATTCATGTTCTCAGCCAGGAAAGGACTTCTCCACAAGATAAACTGTGACTTACATATGCCAATTATAATGATCAAACTCATTTCATGCATCTATTCATGAATTTGTAAAGCAGTTCCAGGCAGAGACATTTGGAGATGATGGATCAGCATCTGAGGAAAAAGCATTCCTTCATTCTTAAAAGGAAACGTAGAGGATGAAATGTTGTATTGCGCCTCAGGGTGCTGTGTGCCTATGGATAATTAGTACACTAGCCACCCTGATCGTTCATCAAAGCAAGTGATCTAAGAGGAAGGCCCACATGCTTTAGAAGGAAGGATGGGAAAATGGAAAGAACAGGGGCTTTTGGACTATTGTATCTTCTAACCTCAGTAGTATATTTTAGTCCCCTTAGTTTCCCTTCAAGGGTCAACAGAATAAAGACCTTGAACTCTTCAGGTGCTAAAAGTCCATGTATAGAATACATGCTTTTAAAGGAACAAATTACAGCGGCACAATTATCTATCTATTCCCTGTTTCTGCTCTCTAGCCTATATTGATGGGTAGAAGACTCTTTGCTTTAGTTCTGATAAAATGAAAGCCATTAGCAAACCATCCCTTGTGGGCTAATAAGGATGTTTAAAGAGAGCTCTTCTGTTTCCGTGCTAGGAAAAACTGGGGAAATGGAGGCACATTCTAAGAGCATCTTACTTGACAGATATATTTGCAATTACAAAAGCTTACTGTATGGCAAGAACTTAGAGTTTATTGTCTCTCAGGAATGAGGGACTTTGGAGATAGGTCCTGATTCCTATGATGGTGTCATTAGTGCAGTCTTTCCATTTTGAGCTAGCTGTATGTAAGTCATATGAGGCCACTCAGCATTTTAAGATGTCTAGTTGCATCTTTGGCATTTTGCCATCAGTATGCCAGTAACATTTCCAAGCTGTAGCAATTTTAAAAAGTCTCAAAAAATGGAGAATACTCCCCAAAAGGCAAAATTACATCTGCTTCAGAGCCACTGTTGGGTGTAGGGAGCATTTTGTCCTAGGACTATGGCAGACAAGAAAGAATGTTTTAGCCATCATGGTCTTAGCTTCTCCATGTTATACCAAGATAAATTCAATGAATTTATAATTTCTTTATTATTCTTTTTATTCACACAAAGAAATTCTTGGTTTGAGCTGTTTTAAATCATACATATTTTGCTATTTAAATTTTTCACCCTTCCAAAATCTGCAAACAAAGTCAGGTGTGGTGGAACGAGACAATATTCCTAGCACTTGGAATACAGAGGCAGAAGGATTAAAGTTCAGGGTTATCCTTGACTACATATCAAGTTTAAGTCCAGCTGAATACCCTGTCTAAAAACAAAAACAAACAAACAAATAACAAAACACCCAGCAACATATAAAAGCCGTGTCAGAATCATATCATTTTAAAGCACCTTCCAAAAGTAATCACAAAGTCAACAAGTACCTCTTATGTAGCACTGACCTTCTTAATGAGTCCTCACCTTTTCACTGTTAACGGAGCTAACGAAACAGTAGTTCACACTCTGGACATAGATAATTCCACCTGTGCAAATAGTTCAGGTGCAAGCTGAGCCACACATAAATAAAATTGTAGGTATCTGGAATTTGATTAATATCCATACTGTAAACAAATTAACTAAGATAATATGGCCTACTAAGTACAAAGGATGCTTCTGTCAAAACATAAGGTTTCCTGACGTGACTGTCTTTTCAGTGTTAGAGCCCATTCTGTAATGAGCCTCATGAACAAACAAGGTCTCTTTCAATTGTGTCCTCAGAGCTTTGCAGCCCGCCAGGCACACAGAGGCTGCCATGTACCTATGAGATAAATGACCAAGTGCTGTCAATTTATTGTCTATCTCTGTGCAAAGATTTCAGGCAAGGGTTCAAAGTACAAGCAAATGGCTCAAAAGGTATTTAAGCCATCCTAAGGCACAAACACGGGCAGTATGTTTCTTGTGTCTAGGACGTAACTCATAGTGTGTGTGCCACCAAACATGCCAATTTCTCTGCCTTTCCTCCTTCACTGCCTCCTGACACCTTTGTACACCTTCAGATCCTTTAACTTACCATATGGGCTTCCATTATAGAGCATAGAGCCACTCCACCTTCAGTCTTGTTGCTTTGCTTTGGTAATTTGGATTTATTCTGCATGTACCAGACTATCTGCTTCTTAGAGAAGTCTATCTTGGGCCTCAAAGAATGGCCCCCATTCTGTGTTATTTTTTTTCTCTATACTTGGTGATTTCAGTTCAAAGTTCTTGCAATTATTCCTATCTGTTTTGTATCTGTTTCAAATCAACTCTTATTGGATAGTAACAGAGCAATGTTTTTGTTTTCAGTATCTGTTCTCGTACTTAGTATTGACTTAGCATGTAGTAGTTTTTTTAGCAACAGATTCAATGAACAAAATATGTTTGCCTTTGTACAATGGGTCTATATCAGAAAAGAAATATTTTTTTCTTCATTCCTCCTGTTAAATCTTCAGGCTTGGTATCAGCATTTAATGCAAGGAGGGAGGAGGTGTGGTTTGCTCCTACTGTCTACAGAATGGCCAGCGGGGTAGTGTAGAAGCAAAATGAGAACTGCCACCTGGCCAGAAACATTCATTATCGTGAATGAATAATTGTAAAAGGTTTAAGATACCTTTCAATCTATCCATATACAAAAACAAAACTCAAGTTGTATTTTTAATGCTTACCACTTTTATTAATTAATTTTGAGTGTGTCCAAAGTGGTATTTATATGTACATATATGCATACATAAGATAATGACATATGGAATCTCATTCATATATTAATACCCAGACACATATGTCTGAATGCATACCTCTTGACTTACTGCTTAGTAGCCTCTTAACCAATGGGATTTCAGCATGCATTGTACTAATATAAACTCCTGGATTGGCTTAACTACCTCTGATGTCACAATTTACCCATTAGGAAGTCATAAGTTTCTTGAAATCACATTGAACTAATAACATCTCTTGAATTTTCATTACAAGAAAGAAAAAGTACCCAGAGTAGAAATGCTGGAAGGAGCAAGGTATCTTTTAACCAGGCGGACCTTCTTCATTTATGTGCTTCAGTAATCTGCTGCTGACAGCTCAGGCTAGCTCAGGCTAGCTCAGGCTAGCTCTTTTACCTCCTTTTATAGCAGATGTTACTTTCTTTTTCATGCCTGTCAGTTAATGGAGGAATGGACACACTTGGACTTACTCCTTCGGTACGTAGGTCTGTTTCATCTGGGCTGTTGAGACTTAGCGTCTTCCTGCTACTTAGCCTCCCTGACTCCAAAGGAAAAGCCATATGGACAGCTCATCTGAATATAACGTTCCAGGTGGGAAACCGGATCATATCAGAGCTAGGGGAGAGCGGAGTGTTTGGGAATCATTCTCCTCTGGAAAGGGTGTCTGGTGCCGTGGTGCTTCCTGAAGGATGGAATCAGAATGCTTGCAACCCCCTGACCAACTTCAGCAGGCCCGATCAGGCAGACTCCTGGCTGGCCCTCATTGAACGGGGAGGCTGTACTTTTACTCATAAAATCAATGTGGCTGCAGAGAAGGGAGCAAACGGGGTGATCATCTATAACTACCCAGGTACAGGCAACAAGGTGTTTCCCATGTCTCACCAGGGGACGGAGAATATCGTTGCAGTGATGATAGGCAACCTCAAAGGCATGGAGCTCTTACACCTGATCCAGAAGGGTGTCTATGTGACCATCATCATCGAAGTGGGGAGAATGCACATGCCCTGGCTGAGCCACTATGTCATGTCTCTGTTCACTTTCCTGGCAGCCACCATCGCCTACCTTTTCTTGTACTGTGCCTGGAGACCCCGAGCGCCCAGTTCTTCTACCAGGAGGCAAAGACAGATAAAGGCTGACGTGAAGAAAGCTATTGGTCAGCTGCAACTCCGAGTGCTCAAGGAAGGGGATAAGGAGCTAGACCCAAATGAAGACAACTGTGTTGTTTGTTTTGACATATACAAAGCCCAGGATGTAATACGTATCTTAACTTGCAAACATTTTTTCCACAAGACGTGCATTGATCCCTGGCTGTTAGCCCATAGGACATGCCCCATGTGCAAGTGGGACATTCTGAAACCTTAAGAAGCCCTTTTCCACGGATTAAAATGAGATGAATTTCCTCACTGCACTGCCCATGCAGTGAAAACTTGACCCTTGGTTCCTCTATCCAGTCACTGAAGATGCTTTGAAAATAAAACGCCATATCATCCTGTGAATGTTGTCTTTTTAATCGGTTTAATTAAGACGTTGTTGGCCTTCTCCAAATAAGGAAGTTGTTACATGTTAAAAAACATAGTCATCTTAATCTTCAGATTATTGCGATTATGGATCTGATGCTGTGGGCAATTTGTGGACTGTTGTAAAGTTTTCTTTTTAACATACTTATTTGGGGGCTTTGTTTTAATACTTCACCAGATTGTTTTATTTGTAGCCATTTACATTTCTGTTTAATAAACTTCACTAAAGAAATAGATCCTGATTTAAATTGCCATGGTTAATTAATTTTATTAATATCCAGGAAATCTGGTTTCCAGAGCTACGGCTCGAATGGGTAATTTATTTTAGAGAATAGGATTTGTTACATACATAAAAGTTTGAAAGTGTTTTAGGCCTCATTTAGAGACTTACTGCAAAAGTTCACCTGTTTTCCAGAGATCTTTAAATCCTGGCATGGTGAATCAGCCATGGTGACAGAGTTTCTTCTAGAAGTGTCCCTTAGGGGCTGTTGTTCAATGCTCTTCTCAGATGGTGGTACCTCTGGGGCCTCTGACAACAGAGCATTTTGTTCTGTTTCTATTCCAGTATACACTTGATTCATTCCTCACCCTCGTTTCCGGTGGGTGGCTAGACACCTGTGTAGTATTGAAGAGCTGAGAGAACAAGGTTTGTGGTTTTGACGAACATCTCTTTCTGCCTGTGATGTTCATTGTGGATGGCATGTGGTGGGTGTGTGCAAGGCTGCACACTCTTTACTACACTCTTCCCATGGAGTGGTGTGCAAATGAGGTCATTATTTGCTCCTAGAAGAGAAAAATCAACCATTGCAGACTGAAAGATCCACACTAATAATTCTTTCTGTACTCTTTCAAGTACTTCAGTTTTGTTAATTTGACAATTTCGTGCATAAATGCACTGTCTTCTGATGAATCTCTCCCTGAAACCCTTGTCTCCTCGTCCTGTCACCTCTCGTCACTACAAATCCCTTTTGGATTATTACCTATTTAACCAGGGTTGCCTGGGTAACTATTTGATAAGAACCATCCAAGTCCAGCAGTGGTGGCACGCTTTTAATCCCAGCACTGGGAAGCAGAGGCAGGTGGATCTCTGTGAGTTCGAGACCAGCCTGGTCTACAGATTGAGTTTCAGGACAGCCAGAGTTACAACAGAGAAACCCTGTCTCAATAAAAAGAAAAAAAGAAGAAAAAAGAAAAAGAAAGAACCATCCACTGGAGTCTGGTGCAGTCATCAGTGACTTTACAATTGAAAGCAATGGTTCCGCCCTCTCTGAATGCATCAGTACGAACTCGTACTGCAGTATGAAGTAGGACTCTCTGAACCCCTCCTCCAACTACTCCTGACTATTGATGTAAGCATTCTTGTGCAGTCCCAGTGCTGACATCCACAGCTTCTGTGAGTTCGTAATTTCCAAGGCGTGTCTTACTCAGGAGACAGTATTTTAAAATCCTTCTCCCCATCTTCCAGCTCTTATATTCTCACTGGTCCCTCTTCCACATTGTTTCCTGGGCCATAGTGGGGCTGGCATAAATGCCTTGAGGAGTCATACTATGTGTCGCTAGGAGTCTCATTATTCACCACTCACTAAAAAGAAAGGCTTCTGTGTTTGAGAGTAGTAGAAGTCTATGGATATAAACAATGTGTAGCACTCTCAACTTGCTAAAACAGCAGTGTGGCAGTAAGTTCCCTCCCCAGGGCCTGTGACCTCCTCAGCCATGACCAGGGATCTCGTTGGGTTTTGACCAGGTTTGTAGTACCAGACGCAGATTACCTCTCACGTAGGGTCAAATCCAGTCATAACTGTTGCTCACCAGTGGTAGCGCTACTATCGCACAGTGAGTCCATCTTCCCTGGCAGGTTCGTTTTGTAATTATAGGATTCACAACTGGGTAAGATCATTGATGTCTTTCTCTCCCTCCAGCCTGCATAGCATCTCCCCGTTCTCAAAAAGCAAGCTGCAGGGAGGGAGCTTCTAGCTCAGCTCCAGCTTGATTTCTCTGTAGCATGCGTCCAGGGAGTGTACTGTCTTCAGCGATAAGGTCTTATTTAGTTCTAGCAGACAACCGAGAGGAAAAGCAACAAATTGCATTTCTTGGGGAGCCTCTGCAGACTCCCTGACAAACACTTGGTGTGCCATGTTTGCTCTGGATATAGAACCTCATTACTGCCTCAAGTCGCTGCTTCATAAACTATACAGAGTACCAGTTTTCTTAGTTCTGTGTGAGTCCAGTTTAAAATGGCTACCCCCGCCCCAGAGAAACACGGTTTCTCTGTTGTAACTCTGGCTGTCCTGGAACTCACTCTGTATACCAGGCTAGTCTTGAAATCACAGAGATCCTCCTGTTTCTGCCTCCTGAGTGCTGGGATTAAATGCATGTGCCTCCACTGCCCTGCAAATGGCTTGTTTTTGAACCCTGTATATAGAGACCAAAAATATAGATGTTCAAGGTAAAAAGTCCTTAGCTTTGGCTTTCTAGCTGGTAAAGCTACCTACCTGACACCTACCTGAGAAAGTATATAGCAACATTTGTCACTGCCCATGTTTAAGTCTTTAGCTTTAAAG
This sequence comes from Cricetomys ansorgei, assembly GCA_026225945.1. Classification (NCBI taxonomy): domain Eukaryota; kingdom Metazoa; phylum Chordata; class Mammalia; order Rodentia; family Nesomyidae; genus Cricetomys; species Cricetomys ansorgei. The sequence continues at coordinate 34,539,217 of JAMJFZ010000056.1, forward strand.
TCATTTAAAGCTCTCACTTAAAGGTGGTAAAAATGGAGAGAGCTGACAGGGTATATAGGATCTTCTAGGTGGGATATTTGTTGAGTTTGGTCAAAAATCTTGTTAGCATCATCTCTTTATGACCTGTAACCATTGTTGTTGTCATCGGTTAGCCTTTTAATTCTGTAATTTTTTTAATCTAGTTACATTTGAAAAACAGAGTGTGCTTGTATTATACAGCTCATTTAGTCTTTATTCCTCCTCTCTTCCTTCTCTTCATTCCGAGTATAGCTCGGTTGGTAACAGCTGTCAAGGTCTACAGACAAGAAAGCTTCTGTAGATATTTTGTATTTATTTCTATTATGTGTGTGCGCTCCTGGACTGTCTGCATAAGTATGAGACAGAAGATTTAGCAGGATACTATACTTTAAAAGATCAAAACAAGACAAAGTCAATAAATATCTCAGAAATCCCATATCATTTGTGTGTTTATTAAAACTTGACAGTGACCAAATATGTAAAATTAGTGTTACAGATCTCATGGCTTTTAATGCTTATTGGGTCACAGACCTAATTTTTGATTATTTGTATTTTTCAAACTGGATTTTGCCAGAAATGTTTACTTTTTGGGAAATGTGACAGTTGCACAGTATTGTTACATATGCTCTGAGGTTTTGAAAAAGCATCAGTTGCAGAAATGTTTACTGCATTACACCTACAAGCATTTTATAAGTTCAGTGATTGAAGCATCTCATAAGCACCTCCAAACTACCTATAACCACATGGGAAACATTTAAGCCTATACATTTACAGCATGCTCTGAGCTCTTACCTAATTGGCTGCTTGGCCTTTTATGTCACAATCGCCTCATGCAACAGAAAGCAGGATCTAAAGTTACAGTAGTGAGACAGGGATTTCTTTACTATCTAAAGTTTTTCTCTCTGATAAAACATCTGAAACTCAAGGCATCTTTAAAAATCTCTCGCTGAAACATGTTGGAAGACAGCGGATCTTGTTTCCACCCGGAAGATATTTTTTCCTTCCTCATTTTGAATTGATTGTCAACAGATGTGGCAACCACACCCTTTGGTTGGGCTGGCTCTTAAAGTCATTCGTGAAGACAAGAGATGAATCTCCTTCAGACTGGCACTTTGGAAAACAAGGCTCCATCATTCTGGCTTCTGAAATTCGGTTTTCTTTGGCTCCTTAGTCAGAACTGTTGCACAGCCAGCGCTGTTTGGACTGCTTACATGAACATATCATTTCACGTGGGGAACCGGATGTTATCAGAGCTAGGGGAGACTGGGGTCTTTGGGAGAAGCTCCATTTTGAAGAGAGTAACAGGAGTTGTCGTGCCACCAGAGGGAAAAAATCCAAATGCTTGCGATCCCAACACCAGTTTCACCCTGCCACAGAACAAGGAGCCGTGGATTGCACTCATTGAACGAGGAGGTTGCACTTTCACGCAGAAAATCAAGGTGGCGTTTGAGAAGGGAGCCAGAGGAGTGATAATCTATAACTTTCCAGGTACCGGCAACCAGGTTTTCCCCATGTCTCACCAAGCATTTGATGACATCGTTGTGGTTATGATTGGTAACTTAAAAGGCATGGAAATTTTGCATCTGATTCGGAAGGGAGTTCACGTTACGGTTATGGTCGAGGTAGGGAGAAAACACATCATCTGGCTGAATCACTATTTCGTCTCCTTCATGATCGTCACCACCGCGACTCTGTCGTATTTCACCTTTTATCATATTCGGAGAATCTGGGTCGCAAGGATCGAGAACAGGAGATGGAAGCGATTAACTAGAGAGCTCAAGAAAGCTTTCGGCCAGCTTCAGGTTCGGGTTTTGAAAGAGGGGGACGAGGAAGTCAATCCAAACGCAGATAGCTGCGTCATCTGCTTTGAGCCCTATAAGCCTAACGATACAGTTCGTATTCTCACCTGTAAGCACTTTTTCCACAAGAGTTGCATTGACCCCTGGATTCTAACCCACGGCACGTGCCCCATGTGCAAATGTGACATCCTGAAAGCTCTGGGGATTCAAATGGACATCGAGGACGGAACAGACTCTCTACAGGTTCTGATGTCCAATGAACTGCCTGGAATGTTTTCACCTATGGAGGAAGAGACAAGTAATGAACTTCCCCCTGCAAGAACTTCAGGTAAAATGACCCGCGTACAGGAGTACCCTACTGCTGCGAACACTAGCAGCCAGCCTCTTGCAGCCGAGGAAGCCGAGGAAACACTAGCAGTCATCCTTCGCTCTGAGGGAGTGGATTAAACCTGTTTGTGAAATCAGGTCCTCATACTGACAAGCAGATTGGTTGAAGTGTGATTTTTGTTTTTGTGTGTGTGTGTGTGTGTGTGTGTGTGTGAATTTCTGTCACTCTGCCAACTTTCCAAATTCACCATCAAGCTTCAAAAATAGGGAAAAGAAAACTGGGCAGGATTTGGGGGCTTAACTTTTGACCTCTGCTGTTACTTTGTGAATATATTATCCTGGTGAGTGTGCTTGTGCTCATTTCTAGTTAACCTGCGTTAACTGGCATCGAACCTTCCCCCTAAATTTTTATGTGTGTTGATACCTGGCTTTATTTTGTAAGAAAATTGTTACTATATTTTTGCATTTTTCTTATAAGAAATCATCCATTATCTTTTATGTTTTAACAATAGTAAAAAAGTAATTGTCCTATACTATACGAATTTTGATGCTATTATGTTGCAGTATTTTTTTTTCATTCCTATAAATGAATACTTGTTATACAGAATATTTTTAACTTATCCTTGGTCACCAGTTCTGTTTAGTCAAGTAAGTTTTATGTAAGTTATCTGCATAGTGAGAAAATCTTTAGAAATAAAGTACTGAAACTCTTCAAGAAAATAGCAAATATTTCAGCACCCAATGTTACTTATCATTTATATGTTCATAATATGTAGAATGAAACTATAGAAAATTTTCGTGATATTTTATGTGGCAGGACACTTTGAAGGCATTTTTTTGATTTTGGTTTCTTTAAAACCACAAAATGGAGCCAGGTGGTGGTGGTACACACCTTTAATCCCAGCACTAGGAGGCAGAGGCAAATGGATCTCTGTGAGTTTGAGGCCATCCTAGTCTACAGAGTGAGTTCCAGGACAGCCAAGAGTTGCAACAGAGAAACTGTCTCAGAAAAATAAAAAATATGAATAAATAAATAAATAAATGAATGAATGAATAAATAAACGCAAACACACACACACACACACACACACACACATAACAGCATTTGGACTATGTTTTTGTTGATAATGAGTTAGGTTTGGACTGTTCGTTGCTGGTTCATTGCTATGATTTGATTATGTGCAGCTTGTCCTTATGATTGCATGATGCTTGAACCCCTGGGGACTTTGCTTAGAATATAGCCCAGAGTGCAGGGGAGGAATAGTTGGTAGTTGGTAGGTTGGTTTGTTGGATGCTAGTCCAACCCTCTCAGCTCCTGATCTCCAAGCTTCAGACAGCCAAAAGGGGCTGTGAATATTTCTTCTCCTTTTCTTTTCTTTGAAGGCTGTTACAAGGACAGTGAAGATTTCTTTCTTTCTCTCCTTCCTTGCTCTTTCCTGAGCTCAAGGGTAAAAAAGCACAGTAGAAACCTGCTACAACTTTACCCTGTCATATTTAATTTCCAAGGGTTTAAATCCATGTACCAATTAGGGATTTTATCCCTAAGAAAAATGTTTAAAATGCGTCGGATTGTTTTGGAGAAAGTAGCACAGTGCAGAGTGATTGTTCTAACATATATGGAGCTCGTGTTAGTTGTACACAATGCATGGCACTCAAGGGTTTTTAGATGAGTGAATCAGCTTAGGAATAAGTAAGGATAGTTTTATAATATATTATGTTTTAATTTGGTAAACTAAACATTTTATTCCCATTGTAACAAATAATGAGAAAAAGTGATTCTGAAAATTTACTTCTAAAATCATGTTGACAAAAACACTGAATTTTAATTTCAGTCCAGAATTCATAATAATTTATCCTGACTCTCAGAGTCATTTAGCATAACTTCAGTGAGTCTTTGAACTCTCTCAGGCAAGCGCTGGCATTTGAGTTATCGGGCAGTGCTAGAGAGACCTCATGAGTATGAATCCTGTGGATTGTTCCATGTGGAAGGGCAGTACTTGGCTGCAAATGCAACCCAAAGGAGACTATTAAAGGAGGAAGGGCATCATGCGGGGCCATGAGGGCCAATATACAGCAAAACTTGGGCAGATGCCAGGGTGAGGCTGCATCTTCCTATTACACAGAGGCTTTTGTGTTCCTGACCCTCGGACAGTTTGATTTCATCACGTATAACACCAGGGTTATTGAAGGATTTTTTCGGGATCTGAGTGTTTGGTGTTTTTAGCTTATTCTTAGGACAGTGCCTTCCAGTACCAAGTGTCATATGAGAGAAGGACCCAGAGGATTCTCCCAGGAACTCTGCTTGGATGATTGACTCACGAATAGATACACTATTTTCCATGGACTGTGGGTTGGCCGCTGGAAGCTAGAGCTGATGGACTGGCTTCACTGACTTTCATTGAAGCTATGGAGATGACTGTATTGGGCTGGGACTGTAGCCCACTGCAGAGTCCTTGTTCACAAGGTCTTGGGTTCCATTTCCATTGCCACAAACACCACCAGAAGTAAAATAAAATAAAGGCTAATATTTATAAATGTTTATAACCGGTAATGTAGCATTTTCTGAACTCAAAGTTCTAGAATCATTGCAGCTCTTCACAAAGGTACTGGAGGTCCTTCCAGAATGCTAGTGCGTTCTCTTTCCTCCTCTGCATCCTTCGCTTTCACTATTCTCTTCTCCACCCCTCCCTTTTTCTACCTTTTGACCATCATCATCAAGCTTAGGCTTGACCTAACTCTCATGTTTAAGACTTTACTACCGATTCATTTGTGATATCTTGTGATAGTATGGATATTAAACATTCAACAATATATTTATTGTGACTGAAAAATCTTCGGTGCATTCTTTTAAGGCTGGTTAAAGTTTATATTGGATATGGGGAAGGAGGGTCAGCTCTGTGAACTTGCAAGCTGTTTGCACCAAGTGCCTCTTGGGTACCTGACAGTGAGGCTAAGTGCTCTGTAGAGCTGCTCTCTTATGTCAGAACAAAAGAGCAGCCTCAATCCTTGTCCTTAGAGTGTTGTAAACAAATCAATAAACCGCTTTTATCCTGAGTTTCTTTTATTCGGGGTTTAGTAACAAGGAGCTGGAATTAGGATTTCTCTGTTAGATATTTATTATGATGTTAAATATTTGTTGTAGCTGAATTTTTCCTTGCACTATAGGCGGTCATTTTGTCTTGGACCCGGTAATGCAAATATATTTTGTTTGATGATTTAGGCCTGGAATGTATAATATTTTACCACAATACCAGTATCATAATGAGTTTCCTTTAGATTTCTTCTCTTTGATAGGTATTGATATTCTTCAGTAGTCAATGTCCAGGGCCCCTGTGATTAGTAAGGTGTAAATTTCTTTAAATAAAAATTAAATTTCTTTTCTAATTTTTAGTGGGACAAATTATTTTTTTTCTAAAGTGAAAAATATGTAGTATATTTTGCCTGTGATTGCATGCATGCATAGTACTTAGTACATGTAAACCACAGTGATAACATCTTTTTGTCTTTTTGTAGAATGATTGTAATGATCCTAAAAAGAAACGCTGGTCAACAGCTGTTTGAAGAAGCGTGAGCCCTTTCTAGGGTTTAGTGAGCCAGGGATCCGGCTGGCCTGGTGGGCACGTTGTATACTTGAAGTGGTCTCTCCTCAGTCGTCTTGTTACAGAAACAGCAGACAAGGAGCCAAGAAGAGGGATTTCCAAGTCTGGAGAGGCAAAGGGGCATCTTCTCATATTGTTTCCAAGAAGCATCATGACAACGGAGATTTAATTGTTCACCAATAAGCACCTCATGGATTTTAAAAAATGCATCTGTTTGCTTTGTAATTACTGTGATTGTCAATGTTTAGGTGTTCCTCTTGAGACATTATTGCATTTACCAGCATAGGAATATCTGAACACATACCTGGTTTTTAACAAAACAAAGCCTTTTGGGGGGTGGAAAGTATACTTAGAAAAGCGGATGATCCTGCCAGCCCAGAATTGTTGGCGTTGCTCCTGCGGTATGTCTATCTGTGTGGACATCCCTCACAGGTGCACCCAGTTTGTAACGCCTCTCTCCCCAGGTGTGTCTCTTTGACAAGCCAAGGATGCTGTATGATCAGCTCAGGTGCATCGTTGTGGATCACCAAGGCCACTCTGGTGTAAAAATCTCCGCTTTTGTTATTTCATCTCCATTTCAGCAATCGCCTGCTGTATGTGTATGGCAGCCAGGCAGGAGAAAAAGGGTCTCAAGGGCTGGTAAAATGATCAGAGACACTGCAACTCTAGCCTGTAGAGTTTTTCAAGGAAACCAATCCAGACAGCCATGAGATGTATTTAGGGGATCCTCCAGGTTCCATGTCTATAGCTTCAGTCTGTGGGCCCCTAAGAGTGATAGTCAGTTGACAATGTGGGGCTTGTTCTCCTGATGTCCTCGGTCCCTCTTGTTTCTGCCATTCCCCCTCTCCCTCATACGTGGGGTTCCCTGATCTCTGCACAGTGTTTGGCCTTGTGCCTCTCCAGATGCTCATCTCAGCTGCTGAGGGGGGCCTCTTGCTGAGGACTGGGTTAGGTACTGATCTATGAGCAGAGCGTGACATCATTAGAAATCCTCTCCCGGTTATCCAGTCTCTAGTTCCTGCTCTCCCCTGAAGTTTCAGGTTTGGGTTCCCCCCTTTTGGCATAGAGTTCTGCCTTTCCATTGTTGTTAAGGATCTCCACCTTATTTTTTGAAACAAGATCTCTCACTGAACCTGAAACTCATTGATTTGTCTAGACTGGTCAGCCAGCAAGCCCCAAAGATCCTGCTATCTCTGCTTTGTAGCTGGAATCACAAGGGTGCACGGTGGTTCAGAGTTTTCTTCCTTAAACAGGGGTGCCGGGGATCGAATGTAGGTCCCTGTGTTTGATTGCCAATCACTTTACTATTGGAGCCATCTCCCCAGCCCCCATCAACATTACTTTTGCTACATATCAGGTTCTGTTGCCTTAAAACACCCTTCTCAGGATTTCCTCTTAGAATCTGCTTAACCTGACATCTACCTTTCCACAAGGCTTGTTTCTGACACTCCTTCTGATGAGGGTCTCCCTTGACCACTCCACGCTTCCCCTTCCTTCTGCTCTTTTCCAACATGATAGAGGATCAGATTTCAAGTTGTTTTACCATTCAAGTACCACTGCATGTTCCCCTCAAACATTTCCATAGTATCGTTTACGCCTAATCAATCAGAGTACCAGCTTTTAATTCTTCTGTTCACAGCAGCCACTTACCATTTGAGTGTATTGGATCTTTATTAATAAACCTTTAACCCCCCCCTCCATTTTCTGTAAAACAGTACTTCTAAGCCTAGGCTGCATATCTGATTAACATTGAGAAGGGTGAAAAGGCTCAATGCCCCACTGCACTTAAATTTCTAGACCAAGACACAGACCCAATCTTTACAGTTGTTCAGGGGATTCTAGCTGTACACTAGGTACAAGGTGTGGCAAAGAACCTTGGCTGTTTCATTTCCTTCAAGATGACTTTATGGAAAATTATTTAGGTAGAAATCAAAGCATCAATGTAGAAAGAGTTAAGCTTCACTGAGAAGAATTGAAACATGCTTCTGAAAATCAGAGATGGATTTCACCTGGAGGAAAAAAAAAACCAAAACTGCCTTCTGAATTGAAAATCTGAAGTGGAAGTACTTTGGAGTTTGAAAAAAATAATTCTTTGAACCAGCCAGATGGCTCAGTGGGTAAAGGATCATACCACCAAGCTTGAGCTCCTCTCCTCCCCTCCCCTGCCCTCCTCTCCCCTCCCCTCTCCTCTCCTCTCTTTTCCTCTTCTCTCTTCTCTCTCTTCTCTCTTCTCTGCTCTCCTTCCCTCCCCGTCTCTCCTAGGTCTTGCTCTGGTTCATGCATACACACACACACTGTTTCATTCTCTCTCTCTCTCTCTCTCTCTCTCTCTCTCTCTCTCTCTCTCTTGTTCGTACACCCTCACAGAGAGATGGGGGATGTAATAATATCATTCTGGGATAGGGAACAGTGGGGACAAGTGTCTTATAAAGAAGATGGAATGTCCAGTACAGCTCTGGATGAGGACTTGGTGAGGCAGGATGCTTGAGTAGTTGTTGGAATAAACAATGGTATTTACATATGAGCTAAGGCACTAGTGGATAAATGGGTGAGCTCCCTCCAAGAGTCCATGCTCTGTTTGCTAGCGCAAATTTTCCTGTTATTCCTTTTGATGACCAAGGTAACAGTGATTTTAAAACCTCTCCTGTAATCTTCATTCTTCATGTCTTTCAGTGTAGCAATATACCAGGGATATAGAAGAGGTGAAATGAGTCAGGAGTAGTTGAGGGACAGTGAAGACTAGGGAACAATCTCCCTTTATCTGGTGTGTGTCTCTGGCTTATTTCAGTAACACTCACCAAAATGGATGCTAGCAGGTGGTACAATTTTTGGTTAAAAAAAATACACACACACACACACACACACACACACACACACACACACACTCTGAGAATGCCAAATTGAGGAAATGATAGAACTTCTAGATGATAATAAAGCTGGAAATGTAGTCCTAGCCCAATTAATAAAGTGAAACAATCATCTAAAGATTGATACTTGGTAAGTACTACTACTAAGTTTTTATTTACTCACAAAAATTCCACTCATAAATTCTACTTATGATGATGATTTCCCTGTTATCTTTTTATATTGTTTTGCCTGACTTTCCTGTAGTATTCCTGATTGTAATGATGTATGACTTCCAACCTTTCAAACATATGTTTAGCCTTGATGAAGCTGGCAAGTAATTTAGAGATGGTGGAATAGTAACTATAGTTACAGTATACCAGGGAACAGTTAATTCAGTTATGTATTTCTTAGGTAGGAATTCATGTAGTCATCGCAATGAGTCTGCAAGGTTGGCACCATTAGCACTCTTCATCTTTTTAATTTTCCAGCTTACTGGAGATCAAACCTTCATGCATGTTATGCAAGTGTTCTCTTTGTAACCCGGGCAGGTCTTGAACTTGATCCATTCTGAGCAGCTGCACCGCAGTCCTGTATGACGGGGTCTGCTGTGTTCTTTTGCTCGTGGTCACGATGCCAACATGGGGACAGTATCCAAATGATGCAGCCAGTTTAATGATAAAGCTAGACTTGTATTCAGTATAGTTCCGTGGCTCATTGCCTTAACCTCTACACTACAATTAGCTTGCTACTTCGTTTTTAAGTTAGTAGAAACTATTAGCATGAGGCCAGTTTTGCAAGCTTAAAGGATAGGGCCATGGAAGAAAAACTCCAGCTCAGCATCTTGGCAGTGCTGGCCAAGGAGTTGATGCCTCTCTTGTGTGGAAAACAGTTAATTTGCTCAAAGTGTTTTGATGTGTGGGTCCCTTTCTCATGAAGTCAGAAAGGGTAGAAGTTTTCGTAATTCCCTTGCTATTTGATAGTGACTGTTTTAAGTTTAGGCATTAAACACTGATCTTTTCAGAAAGAATGTGTATCATCTCTGTCAAGTCACCTGCATTTATTTCCTGTACCCAGTGAACACCCCAGATCCCTGGTGATTCCCACTCACAACAATGACTGTCAGCTTCACCTGCACCCCGTCTTAGGTTTCACTTAGGTAGACCTGCCATCAGAAATCTTGGGGAATCTATTGGACGTTTTCAAAGAATTCCTCAGTGGCTCTGATGCACATTCGAGTTTAAGAATCTCATCTAATCAGAGGACCTGTTCCTTTCAGCTACAACGCATCACACACTTGTAATCAGAAGTGATATTAAGTGAGCGTAATTATGAATATTAAGGCAATTGCTATTAGGACATTAAGATTTGAGATGAATTTAAGCACATTTCAAGTGTGCAGTTGGACTGATTTATGCATACAAATGCTTCTTCCAGCTCACGTTGCTGGTTTATTCTCCACCACCATCACATCTGCTAAGGAAGTTGTGAGAAAAATTAATGGATTTTAGGCAGATTGAAATTTCCAAATCAGAATGATAGGAAATAACTGGTGGGAGGGGAGGAGGAACATTGCACATATTAACTGGGTTGCACCGAATAGAAAGGGATAGTTTCCAATTCTTCTTCTGTATTGTTCTTACAATGTTACAGTTTGGGTCGTAAATGTCCCCTAAAGACTCGTGTATAGGAGGTATTGCCCCCGTTAATGGCACTGCTGGAGGGTGCAGACTCCTTCGGGAAGTGGAGGGCAGTTGGGACATATGGGTAATCCCATGAGGGGAAACTGGGACTCCAGCCCCTTCCTCTCTCTCTGTCTGTCTGTCTGTGTCTGTCTATCTGTCTCTCTCGTTCCTGGAAATCATGGGTGAGCAGCTTTCTCCTTGTTACTTCCCACCATGATGTTCTGCCGTGCTACAGGTTCAAAGCAACACAGCCAAGAGGCCATTAAGAAACCGTGAGCCCAAATAAAGCTTTCAGTTATCTCATGAATGTTACAGCAACAGGATCCTCTCTCATACAGATGTGTGACTACTAAAACAGCAGGAGAGAACATCACAGGAAACTGAAGATAGAATTGAGGGTTTATAAAGATGAATGGTTGAACAGATCTTCAACTTAGCGTCAATAAATATGACAGACAGAGGTTGTCTAGAGGGAGTCTTAACTGGGGAGGTGCCTCTGTCGTGTGGCCTGTGGCCATATCTGTAGGGCTTTTTCTTGAAATTATTATTTTTTAATTATTTTATGCTTATCAGAGTTCTGTCTGCATGTATGTCTGTGCACCAAGTGTTTGTGTGGTTCCCGTGGAGGCCAGAAGAGGCCTCATATCATCTGGGACTTGAGTTTCAGAAAGTTGTGAGTTGCCATGTGGGTGCCAGGAATTGAACCCTGAGTCCTCCGAAAAAAGCAGCCAGTTTTTAACTGCTGTGCCATCGCTCCAGCCTCATGTTCTTGAGTTTTGATTGGTGTGTGAGGACCTGCCTAGCCCACAGTGAGTGACACCACCTCTGTACTGGTGATCCTGGATTGTATAAGAAAGCTCATGGCTGAGTCTATGCCATAGCACCCTGAATACGTTTGATCTCATCTGATCTTGGTAACTAAGCAGGTTTGGCCTGGTTAGTACTTGGATGGGGTAAAGCTGGCTGAGCATGTGCCATGGGAACAAGCCAATAAGCAGCATTTATTCATGATTCCTGTGTCTGCTCATCCTTGAGTCCCTGCCATAACTTCCTTCAGTAATGGATTGTGACCTGGAAATCTAAGCCAAATAAACCCATTCCTTCCTAAATTTCTTCTGGTCATGGTGTTTATCATGGCAACCAAAAGCAAACTAGAACAGACCTGAAATAAACAAATGATCTCATTCACATAAAACCAACTATGTACTATGAAGAGCCAGCAGAGTGGGGAGATGACCTGCCCCCTGAGGGACACCTGAGGCATATTAACCTGGAAGGCAGAGGAGAGTGTTATTTGTCATTAGACATTTGTAGGGTGGCCTTGGAACACATTTCCAGTTTCTTTATTATTACAGAGGTTAGGACTAGTTGAGAAAATGCCAGCTATAAGGAGACTGTTGCCACCTGGAATCAAAAGAGTTTTTGAGAGATTAGTCCTGACCACTGGTTTTTCAGCATGCAAAGTTTTGACTTTGTCTAAGGAGCTTGATAAGTGTTTGGATCTCCATGGTAGAGGTGGTAGTGGTGATAGTGGTGATGGTGGTGGTGATGGTGGTGGTGGTGGTGGTGGTGGTGGTGGTGGTGGTGGTGGTAGGTGGTAGAGGTAGTAGGGAATTCAAGTTTAATAAAGATGATTGAATTTACAAATTCCAGGCCCCCACAGTTTTGACAACCATATTCTAGGATTAAAAAAACAATAATATTGTTTTCCACACATAGTTGCCATCTGGTGGAAAAATGAATAACTACAAAATATAAACTGGAAAAGCCATTCAACAAATATGGATTGAAAGGCACAACATGCTAGGGAAATTTTGTCAGCAAGTTTTGAGTTTATTTCTCTTGAACTTACCAGACTCCTTCTAAGATTGATTTACTTTACTAAACTTTTTTTTTTTCATTTTGAATTTTGGATCTTCATTCTTCAGCTGCAGATCCTTGAGTTATGAAGTGTAAATAACTTGCCATCTTCACAGTTCATGCTTTATAAACCTAGGATCTGAGAGGGTTGTACATGATCTCTCGTGTCCTGGTAATATTGTGGGAAATATGATTTGGCTTATAGGATATCTTCTCCAGGTTCTCTGTCAATACTGAAAAACACATCATCTTCTCAAAGAGGCGTTTCTGGAGACATTGCATCTCAAGCAAAAGGCCAGTATTTGTTGGCTTTCCAGTGTACTGTGGAATATATTATAATACAAAATCATGTGTTTGACTTCATCTAATAAAAAATTGGACTGATGATGGGATGGGTAAAACAGCAAGTAGAGTGAAATGTTATTTGCAGAATCTCGATTGTTGGCGTATATACGCTCAAAACAAACTTTATTCACTTTTCTATAGATTTACACATTTTCATAATGAGATGTTGGTGGCATTTGTGTGTCATGGTGACCAAGTATCATCTGTAAAGTTTTAAACTGTCCGCTTATGGAGGTCCAGGTGACTGTCTGGATCACATCTTGAGTGTCACCACGCATGAGAACTTACGCCACTGAAGACTTGTCCTTCCACATCTGTGTGTTCACATCCCTGGATTCAAGCAACGATGACTTGAAAATATCGGTGGGAAATGACGTTTGTTTGGAATCTATGAGAAGTCCTTTCCTTATCAATATCCCTTAAACAACTCAGAACAATGACTATTTACTTAGTGTCTACATTCTATTATGCGCTGCAAGTAAAGATGATTTGTAGTATAGAAGAGAAGGTATGCTTGTCAACATTCAAATAGTGTAGCATTTCATGTAAAGGACTTGGGCATCTGATCTGAGGATTGCTGACCGATCCTATGGTTACACAAGGGACAACTATTTTATCTCATCTAATACTAAAAAAATAGTTCTAGGAAAATTTATCTCACCCCTACTCTTACCATGAGAAAGCAGGTGCATGGCGATTTGTACTCTCTTAGTTCATACCACATCTTGAAATCTTAGGTCTTCTGATGTGCTTTAAGTTTTAACTTCCCAAATTGTAAGAACAGAGTGGCTCAGAGTGAGAAAGGGGTGGACAGAACTGCACTGTTGAGTTTGGGAATCTTGTGTAGTTGTAACACGGAAGGAGGGGTGACATATTTAATTGCATGTCATGCAATAAAAATCATCTTAAGGACTTACTGCAGACTGCATGTTATGATTCTAAGTATACTATATTTAAAACATAATACAACAATTAAAAAAATTACTTCATACCATTACAATGGTGACATCAAAAGAAAGTCTTTTCTTGACAGAACTTGAAGAATAAGGTAGCCCAGCATAGGAGGGTTCAATCTTTCTATCATTCCATGAGATGTTGGAACAGATACAGGAACAACCCAGGGATGGCCTAGGAGAGGTGGTCTCCTCTTTCACCTTGGGTCTATAGGCGGGAACTTTGCTTTAGAAATTCCCATTCACCTGCTCCCTCTTTTGCTGGGGTCATGTGGCTCTGCCTCCTGTTAAGGGATCCATTCTTGTATGCTGTCACACAGATTGGGAATCCACGGTGACCTACACTTTTGAATTTGTGCTTGTAACAAGTGGCTTGATAAGTCTTCTGTATCAGTGTTAGGTAATTAAAGGGTTAAAAACAGTTGCCATTGCCTGAGCAAGACTTAAGCCAATCAATAAGTTGCAAAATACCTAGAAAGATGACTAAAGGATTTTTGGTCAATGACACTGGAAGAAAGCTTTAGAACAATTCCCTAGCACTGATAATACAATGGAAGTGCTCATTCTTTTTTAAAATCTTTGTGCTTTTGAAGTGGCATCTTTGTTCGTATGGATAGAGATTCATCTTAGTCCCTACAGCAAAATTTGATGAGATTCTGGCAGTTTTGGCTTCAGTTTGTTCCCTAAGCTTTAGATTCGATATATGGGATTTAGGTTAGTTCTAGGGAAGAGCCCTTTGAGATGAACTGTTTTCCAGGTTACTGATAAATGTCTACAAGTGTCTCTTATCTACATTTAACTTTTTTTTTTTAGTAAAGGAGATTATTTGTGGTCGGTTTTAAGAGGATTTCTTCACATTTGATAAGGAAAAGGATTGGTTAAGTCAGTGCTTACCAAGCCTTTAAGATTCACAAATCGGTAAAAATTCACCTCTGCTAATATCTAAACCCCTTTCTCTTTCTAATGTATTATTAGTTATATCTAATTATATATATATATATATATATATATGTACACACACACATACATATATATATATATATATACACATACATACATATATCACTCATCCAATTAAGTACTCTAAGAAGCATTCACTACTAGTAGCTTCATATAACAAAACATTTGTTTTCCTCTGTCTACTGAAATATTAAGTAGATTCAACTTTACTTAAAAAACTGTCTAAAATGGCTGGTACCAACCTGTGGGTCATAATCCCTTTGTGGGGATCAAATGACCCTTTCACAAAGGTCACCTAAGACCATCTGCATATCAGATATTTACAGTATGATTCATAACAGTAGGAAAATCACAGTTAAGAAGTAGCAATGAAAATAATTTTAGGTTGGGGTCACCACAATCTGAGAAACTATATTAAGGGGTCGAATAGTTAGGAGGGTTGAGAACCCATTGATCTAAGAGAAGCCTCTGTCATCTCCCTAAGCTAGCACCTGGATCTGATTACAATCTCTTGGTCTGACTATCTCAAAGTCTTATCAAGGCAGCTCAGTCTGTGTGTCTGTCTGTCCCACGATAGAAAGGTTAAGCAAACTCATGTCTTTTGATTTTTTCTTCTTATCATTGTCATAGTAGTGATGACTGTACCCAGAATATAATTTTCTTTGATCCATATCGGGGAATGAACATACAGAGAATATTGAGGAACAAACAAGTGTTTTCTTTTCTTAGAGCAGAAAAAATATGGGTTTTTTTTTTTTTGAACAATGGAAGAGAGAAGTAGGAAGGAGAGGCTAGGGGAGACCTGGTGGATGGAGAAAATGAAGCCATAGAGGGCTGTGCAAGAAACCACTGGCTGGTTGAGTTATTCAGAGTGACCCAGTACAAAAGTAATTTGTACACTGCAAAAATAAGAATCGTTTGATTTTCAATGATACTCAACTCACCATTGTTACAGAGTTCACCCACTGATAACATCTAAAAAGAAAACGGTTCTTAAAAAACACTAAATTTGATTCTTCAAGGACATTACAAATTATGAAACTCACGAGACAATATTTTATTTGGCATTGTGGAGAAGAGGCATCTCTGATAAGTGGGACTCTTGTCCTTTCTCAACTTCTTCCTGCCTGAAGACATGCTGGCACCCTTCCCAGGAGCCGTCTCGTAGATAGCCGTGATGATTTGGCAAGAAGATAATGTTTTTTCTAGTCATTATGAAATCCTTTTGAATAAGAGAATCAATGTGCAGTTCAGACCAGCAGCTCTGTGCATACTAAGTGCTGCCATAGAAGAGTGTATTTGAAATCTTATTTGGACAGCTGAACAGACTTGGCCTTTGAAGATATTGTTTCTTATAGTCATCATGTTCAATTTTGTTATTAGTTCCCTGTGACTTTGTTAAGATTCCAGTTATCTCGTTGGTACATGAGCCAGACCAATGAATGGGAGGAGTGGCATTTCAGGGTACTCAGGAAAAGGGCCATGCACAATTAAAGGTGGAGAAAAATAGCACACGGTATGTTAAAAATCTCTCCAGCGTTAGGTTCCTAATACCGAATTTGATTGTACAGAGTTTTCACAAGAAGATCACTGATTGTTAATTCTGCAGGTGTTAGCCAGCAACCAGCAGAACATCTTGGGGTACACAATGAAAGGATGTAAGAGAAATAAGTAATAGTATTACCACTGAGTCCAAAGACCAAATTTCCCACTCTTGTCTCCTGAAGGCTCTATGTTCTTAGTCTAACCATTTCTCAGCTTAAACCAAGTAGTCCACAAAAGAAAATTATAATCCAGAAAACACAGAATGATTGTGCCAATTAAATGAAATCATGTCAGAGATCTCTAGACAGACAGTACCGGTCTTCCAGTGGATTTGTTAATGTGCTTAGTTCTCATGCAGCCAACATCTTTGAGCTCTCTCAGACAGAGTTTTACAAGTAATCTGGTATTTCAGAGCAGAAAACTAGTATGTGGGAACCCCAAGACTAGAGACCAGCTCTAGACCAGCCTCAACTGTAGGCATGGTTTGCCTGCCTATAATCAATAACTCTTGTGAACAGACATGGGATTAACATAAGTGACGTTGACCTCCCGATGTCACACAGAACCACAACTTGTCCTGGAAAACTGTTTATAAAGACTATATGATTCCTTCTATAAGAACAGCACAGATGGTGGGAATTTCTAGAGGATGTGATTACTAGACTACTACAGATTTTACTTTGCTAGCAAAATCAACCTCACTCTTCCGTTAGACAATACTTAGAGTGCTCCCTTTCCACTGGGGCAAGTTCATTGTCGTATACTTTCTTCTCATAACATATTATAGAGAACCTCATTGATTCTTTAATGGATGAATTCTGAACGTGACTGACACGACGTAAAAGTCTGCTTTATTTTAATATCATTTAATCGTCTCCTTATTTCCTCTTTCCCAGTGTTTTTCTGGGGCCTCTGACACTGGATTTCACCCTGGACCTGTCTTCTGTTTCTCATCCAGCCCTGCACCCCAAGTCGTGGCTCCTACTCTCAATACCAGGCTTTTCCTCATTTTCCTGTAACATCATTTCTCCCATGATTCTTTCTTTCTACAGTATTGTTCCCATTGTATACAAGCATGTAAGGCTAACTCACTATTTCTTACTGACTCAATGTATATTGAAAGCATGCAACAGAATGAATTGAATATCTTAGATCATTAGATCATCAATTAGATGATCAGTCAGTTTCTCCTCCAAACAACTTGCTCACAGCTTCCTTGCTCATCCAGTAGATATTTTACAAGTGCTCCCTGTGTGTTAAGCCTGGTGCTTAGGTGTTACACACAGTGAGATGAGACAGTTTCCTACTTTGTGGGATTTATTGATCACAACGTATGAGTCCATATGTTAATTAAATATTATAGTGGTGGTGATAAGGTAGACAATGTTAAGATTTTTGGATGACCAAAGTGTCTAGAGCTTTGAAACAGATCCAGGGAGAGTGACTTCCTCACTGTACTTTCATCACAGTTTTTCCTAACCAGTATCCAAACTACACTAGTTATTCCTCACACTCACAGTATTTACCATTTCATTACAAAGCTTATGTCGGTACATGCATTCTTCCACTTTATTCTTTATTATAGTTATAAAAAGAAGGAAAATCCTGTTTTGCTACCTTAGTTTCCATGTCTTGTGACTCACCAGGGTACTCTAACAGTCCTTGTCCACTTCTCCGAGCCCTGTGATGCACCTATACCTTCATGAAGTCTGCTACCTCTGGTCTCTTAACTCTGGTAGTCTGCCATGGGTCCTTCCGGCAGGCACCAGTGTTTGAAACATGCTTCTTAATGTGTTAACATGAGGTCATACAGCCACCATTGGCCCCTGCATTCATTAGGACTGGCTAGAGGAACAGAAGTGATAAAATGACACGACTTATCCTGTCTTATCACGACAGACAGGAATCTACTAGATTGGCCTACATGATATGGAATGGGTAGTCAGGCCAGGCCTACATGATATGGAATGGGTAGTCAGGCCAGGCCTACATGATATGGAATGGGTAGTCAGGCCATGCACCAGAACAGCTGAGAACAGCATGGTTGCTGTTCTGGCTGTGAGGCTGGATAACTCAGCAGTTCTGATTTAACACTGGACATAATTTTAGGGAACTGCTGGTTTAGTATCGGCTGGGAGGCTGAAGAAGGTAGTTTCTAATGTCAGCAGAGTTCATCCGCAGTCACAGCAACAACAGAATAGATGTGCTCACCAGCAAGGAGTGATTTTCCCTCTGACCTCTTTATATGTGGAATGCCTTTCTGGGGAAGTGCTGCCCACCCAGTGAGATGTTCCCTTCTTCTTTCATTTTGCTAGGAAACATTCTCCAGACCCACCCCGAGACATGCTTCGTAGCTGATTCCATATCTAATCAAGCTTGTAAGCAAGGTTAATTATTATGTCATCATTAGCTAGAACCTGGACTTCTCTCTTGTGCATATGTCATTTTCTCATCTGGTCTCTGGTGGTCATCCTATAAAAAAAATTGCTACAGTCACTCTTATATTTAATATCTATATATACTAGGAATGTTTTTTAATTTCCCTTTGAAGATCTTAATGTTTTGTTCTTCATTCTTTTTCTCCTGTTCCTTTTCTTCTCTTATACTGCTTTTTATTCCCCCTGTTATTTTCATACAATTCAGAGACTATTAAAACACAGGCCCCCTTGTCTCTGTTCTGCCCCGCCCCATCTAGCTCTCACTTCTCACCAGAGTTAGTAACTCCATTTCCTTTGTCTTCCCTCCTTTTAGTATAAGTGTCTACTGTTGCTCTTGTCCTATTTCCTTTTCTTGTTGATTTTTCTCCTCGGGAAGCAGGAGCTTGTCAGGGCTTAGTCTTTGATGGATTCCTCTGTGTGCCACAGACACTTAGCAGAATCCTAGCATTTTGTTCCCACTTCTCGAATGTCAGTTACATAGTTGGAGTGAGTTCGTGCAGCCTAGGTTATAGTTTTACAGGAGAAAACGATCCAGAAGCAATGTTCATTTGTGTTTTTGCTTCAAAATGAGAGTCACTTAAGGGGACTCTAGCTCTTGGCTGTATATTAGACAGTAGGGTGAAAAAAAATAACTGCTTATGTAGAATATTAGAAATCAACAGTTTTCCTGTAGTAAGATTTGATATATATATATATATATATATATATATATATATATATCTGGTCAGGGTTTATATATATTGTACAATTTCTAAAATATTCAACTCCAGATATTTTTCAGAGAAGCAGCATTACCGTAGCATCAATAGTTCTTGTATCATCAACTGAGAAACAAACTGCATATCATTGAACAGGGAAGCTGTAATCCATCAACAAGAGTGGATGGCTACTCTGGGTGAAGAAAACAGTAAAAGAAATATCAGAAATAGGCAGAGCATCTAAGCAAGGGAGAAATCCTGAAGAAAGTCCATTCTGCCAAATCCACACCTCAGACCGGATCTCACTAAATGTGTTTCATGGCATAACAATAAAGTTATTACATTGCCACAGTGGTGGACATGGGGAATCTGTTTTCCTTGAGTTCTGAGGTGCTAGCCTCTGGGAATCTGCCAACGTGGGTATGCTTTGAAAAGGCACCCCAGGGAGCATCTGAAAAATAGCTGTCCATAGTGGTGTTACCTGACTACAAATAATAGCAAGCCCTCCTTCTCCCAATGTAACATGTCTGGCTCGCTCTATCAATACTGCCTACAATGGTATAAAGCAGTGCTTCCTGGATGTACTGATCTGACTCCTCTGCTTCCTTACACCCAACTTAAGAAACAGCCATAACAAAAATTATATCTACATATGTATAAAATTTACTGTATTTAATCAAAATATATTGTTATATATAATTGATAGGTATCTTGACATAATTATATGATTTTTATGTGCAATGTATAAATACAAAATTTCTTTATATCGGCTTCCAGTGCCTCCTGGGAGAAACAGTTAGATGAGAAAAAGAAGAGAAATAGTGACATCTCTGTGAGCTCTCTCATAATGTCATTCTCAGACAAAATATGTCATTAAGTGTCTGAGTCCCATCCTCCCCGACTGAGAGTTATTTAAAGCACTATTAACTTTTTACATCTTTTTAAAAACAAGGGTTTTACTTTATAACCAAGGTTACCCTTAAAATTTTAACTATGTAGCTGGACTTGAATTGGCTATCCCTCTGCCTCAGCTTCCCATGTCCTGGGATTATAGGTACAAGCCACTGTTGTTCTTATACCTGTATGTGTGTGTGTGTATGTGTGTGTATGTGTGTGTGTGTGTGTGTGTGTGTGAGAGAGAGAGAGAGAGAGAGAGAGAGAGAGGGAGGGAGGGAGGGAGAGAGAGGGTGTTTGGCTTGGGGACATAAAGAACAAGACATAAGATTTTCAATCATAAGTGATCTAGAGCTGTAAAAAGATAGCATGTATGTATTATATATGTTGCTGCCTCATGTCAAAGTTGCAAATAATACTTTAGTGTTTGAGACAAGTGACCAAAATATCTAAGTGCCATTTAGGAAATAAGAACAGCTTTTGTGAATGACCCAAAAGAGGACTAAAAACTAAAAGCATTTGGGAAAATTGCAGGGGTGGGGGGGTGTCCTGATGGTCACACATACCAGTTGGAAAAGCGAGTCACCTGACTTGCATGGAACACGTTTATAGCTGTTTTGTATATGGACAGGTGTGTGTGGTAGTCAAATGATGTAGTCCTAACTTAAGAGCTGTATATCATTATGATTCAGTTTTTAGGAACAAGCTTGCTTGCCATTCGGGGAGCTGGAGATACGGCTCAGCAGTCAAGAATTCTCGCTGTGCAATCATAAGGACTCAATACCCGTGGAACAAGCCAGGTGTTCTCTGCATACCTGTAACCCCAGCTCTCAGGTTCAGTAGAGACAGAGTCTCTGGAGCTGGCTAGCTTCCAGCCTAATTAATGAAGTGAAAGCCGCAGGTCATGGAGAGACCAGGGCTCAGGGGATCATTGGAGCTGGCTGGTTTCCAGACTAACTGAGGAAACTACAGCCAAAAAGCACAGGGAGAAACCTGGCCTCCGAGGAGTAGGAAGATAATGACAAAGACACCGGATATCCTCCTCTCGTTTCCAGATGTGCGTGGATTCTCACAACCCTCACGTGCATGCATGCATGCACTCATGCACACACACACACACACACACACACACACACACACACAAATAAAACCTTGTCATTTTTGTCCTATAAGCATAGTAGCAGCATACATTGCAGGGTAGCTGCACTCATTTTTCAGTCTCTTCTGGAAGAATCTATGTCACATAAGAAGAAGAAAACAGAAAGAAAAGCAGTATCATGTGATTAGTGTTGGGAACAAAAGAATTGTTGGATTCATAGGCATATCGTTGACAAAGCAGATTAATGAATCTGCAGTGCCCTTCTGATCCAAACACAGAAGAGAAAGATCAGTACCAAATCCTGTGTCTCTTCAAAATAGAATATTATTTCTACCCATCTCCCCCTTCGTGTTTTATAAGTCTATCTCACTATAGCAGTGGTTCTCAACATGTGGATCACGACCTCCAACCGAACAGCTCTTGCACAGGGATCACCAAAAACAATCTGCATATCAGTTATTTGCATTACAATTCATAACAGTCACAAAATTATAGTTGTGAAGTAGTAACAAAAGTAATTTTATGGTTGGAGGGGTCACCACAAAATGAGGAACTGCATTAGGAAGGTTGAAAACCACTGACTAGAGTCATTCATTTTGTTTTTTGCTTGTTACTTAATTGTGTTACCTGGTAATAATGAATGTTAGATGTGCTATGTTCTTAGTGGGAACGAACCACTGTTTTACAAGCATTCCCCCTTGTATCTGTTCCTTCTAGCTATGAGATAAGTATTAAGAAGTTAGGGACTGGATGAAATCAGAGCAACGTCCCTGACCTCTGGGTCATGAAGTAATATGGATTAACAGTTACATCGGATGTTTATTGACTTCAGTTGTAGTTATACAAAACTGTTGGCCTCTAAATTCTCTTGTATTTAAGAGTTACCCGGGATTCCCAAATATCCGTAGGGAAGTTGGCCGTGTATTTCCAGCTACTTAACCGTGAGAATGAGAATGAGAGAGGCAAGAAGACTGAGGAGAGAGAGACAGAGACTTATAAACAACAGAAGTTTATTTCTTCCAGTTTCTGAAGCTGGGAAGTTCTAAGTAGAAGTGCTAGAGGAGTTGGGAGGTGGTGGCGCACGCCTTTGATCCAGCACTTGGAAGGCAGAGGCAGGCAGATCTCTGTGAGTTCGAGGCCAGCCTGGTCTACAGAGTGAGTTCCAGGACAGCCAGAGTTACAACAGAGAAAGCTTGTCTCAAAAGAACAAGCAAACAAGCAAACTAGCAAAAGTGCTAGAGGGTTCTGTGTCTACTGAATGACTCTTGCCTCCTAGGCATTGTCCTCTCACCGTGTTCTCAGGTTGCAGAGGAATGAGGCAGAACCCCAGAGTCTTTCTTCAAGGTCACTGCTCACAAGCCCTGGGACTCCACTCTAAAGAAGCCTTTTGTATTTGTGTCTTTGACCTTCAGATGAGAGATATGTAGGTGACCCCACAGGCTCCTCACACTGCACACTGCCTACCTCAACTTTTCAGCAGTTTATGAGAGATGTGGACTCGTATCGTATAACATCTGAGCCGTAGTAAACCATCTGGTGCCCTGACTAGATTGCCCAACACATAGGTGTGAGTGACCAGGCCTAATTACAGACGTGTCTGATTTTGTTTTTCAGGTTTTTCTAAAGAGTGACCGAGTGGCCAGAATGGTTCAGAGTGGAGGGTGTTCTGCCAATGATTTCAGAGAGGTGTTTAAGAAAAACATCGAAAAACGTGTACGCAGCTTGCCGGAAATAGACGGCCTGAGCAAAGAGACTGTGCTGAGCTCGTGGATAGCCAAATATGATGCCATTTACAGGGGAGAAGAGGACCTGTGCAAACAGCCGAACAGGATGAGCCTGAGTGCCGTGTCTGAGCTCATCCTGAGCAAGGAGCAGCTCTATGAAATGTTCCAGCAGATCCTGGGCATTAAAAAACTGGAACACCAGCTCCTTTATAACGCATGCCAGGTGAGTACACTGGTGTCTCCCCTTCCAGAGGCTGCTGCGCACCGCACATGCTCGGAGGGAGCATTGGGTGTTTATAACCCTGTGGAGAGGTATTTTACATTCTACAATCAGTCTCCTTGAACAGTTGAGTGAGGTTGATTTTAACAAATCAAAGAGTGATATTTGAAAGACGCTTTGAAAGGAGTTTGGGAGAGGGAGGAGGATGTCAGTATCCTTAGCCAGTCAGGATTGCTCCCGTGTGCCCTATTTGAGGACAACAGGTTTGAGCTTACTGGACATATACAGGGTGAGCCCTGAATAGAGCAAAGGCAATCGTCTGCTCCCTAGACAATGTTCCCAGTATATAATGAGCCATCGCTCCTCAGGGCAAAATAATGTCATAAAGGTATGAAGCTAGTCTTCAGGGTGTGGTGGGAGTAATTGAAATTTCAATCTGTTCCCTTTACCTCATCCTAGAAGAAATTAATTGCAGATGACTGTTAAACTGGGCAGTTTAAAGCGATGACAGCTAGTGATGTCTTCTCTTGCGTTGTTATTCAAGTCATACCTATAAAAAAATTGAATAAAATGTCATGCTTTTCACTTTTAGACTGATTTATCTAATAATGCATTCCCTAGGCATTTGCATCTTTTTTGCCTATTTTGAACGTATACATCATTTAACTCAGCCCTAATATACAATTCAAATTACCAGAATTCTGTCTTTTTAAAATTCATTAAGAGAAGCACTTCTGTAACGTACATATATTTATTTTTAACCTATTTTCAAATTTATTTCTCTTAATTTCTTCAACCTATTAATGTTCCTTACTTTGCATGACTAATTTATGAATAATTTTAGATAAGTAAATTGAGAATTTGTTAATAGTAAAGTCGTATGTCACCTTAACCCTAGGAACAATTCATGCAGTCAGTATAATTATTTGTACTGCGTCACTAAACCAGGTGGTGCTTTGATAGTGGAGAGCCTGTAAATCACAGTCTTAAGTATTAACAGACATTTACAACAAAGACTTTGCATCTCACAGTGTACATGGTGGTCCTTTTGTACAGTTAATATTGATAAACATCGATAAGTAGTTAAATTGATATTCAGTCATTCGGTAATTAGTGAGAATTTATTTATCAAAAGTCTCACTAGTTTCAAGAAAATGAGTTGCTTTCCACCTTCCAAACGCAATGGAGCAGCAGGACCTCCCAATCAATTGCCTACACATTCTAATTTATACTCCTATGGCAGGCCTATAAAATGCAGTACTGTGTACTGCAAGATAATAGTTATTAATGCAAAATCTTTTGTCTCCTTTATAAAACTGTTCTTACATTTGAAGTACGGACCTGGTAATTTTGCTCTTCTGTGACTTGCTGCACACAATACTTACTTCTAATTCAAATCACTAGCATAATAGTGAATTCATGTTTACTTGCAATTCTATCAGAATTGTATACATGCCCATTAGCACCATTCTGTCTTCCTGTAGAATTGCATCCTCTTTTTAAACATGTAATTGGGTCTTGAAGGTTTGTTTGTTGTTTTCCTTTGTTCAGTTTTGTTCGTGCCCACCCAGATAGTTTTCCCTTTCAATGCTTATGTTTAGACCACTCATAATTTTAAAGCTATTACTACAGCTGACTGAAATAATATAATCAGTTGCCATTTTCTTGCTCTTT
Organism: Cricetomys ansorgei; assembly: GCA_026225945.1. Lineage (NCBI taxonomy): Eukaryota > Metazoa > Chordata > Mammalia > Rodentia > Nesomyidae > Cricetomys > Cricetomys ansorgei. The sequence goes on from JAMJFZ010000056.1 coordinate 34,563,899, forward strand.
CACTCTGTCCCTCTCTTGTTTTCCATCTTCTGTAATTTTTAACAAATACCTTTTTGTGATTTCATTTTATATCTTCCTTTGATGTTGCACATACTCGTATTCAGTTTTTAAGTGTATTTAGCAGGTTCCCTAAGTTTTACAATGTAGATCTTAACATAGCCTAAGCCCTCCCTCGAGTGGCATTAGAGGACCTTTAAGTTCAGATCAGCTTCGCTGTAATTCAGAGTTCCCAAGTTCTTCCTCTCATTTCACGTTGTGTTGGTGTTATTCATTTTGATTATGATATGCTATAATCATCCAATATGTTGTGACGATTATTGTTTAAACAGTTAGCTTTTCCATTGAGAATAAGATATTCTTTATTACTGTTACAATGCTTTTTTAATTTCTGTTGAGTTTTCAACTTTTTCCTTCGAGACTGTCAGCATAGCAATAGCTGCACTTAAATCTCCTTGCTTGACCATTGTGTCTAGTTCAGGTGTTTGCTTTGTCCCTCCAGAGTCTTTTTCATCTCTTTACATGCATCTTACGTTGTTATAGAAAGACAGGTATGTTATGTCAGGTGGTAAGATCTGAGCTAATAAGGCCTTAGTTGAGAACCATGCTAATTTGACCATGGATTGGGTTGGACCTATTGTTTCCAATAGCTATAGATAGATGAAGCTTCAAAATCCCCAAGCATGCTTGTATTTCTGTTTGATTTTTCTGTTTTATCTGCTAATTTTATCAATGGTTTCATGCATGTTTGTAAAGTATTTTGTTTACTCTCTTCCCTCACACTCTCCCTCCCTCCTAACTTTAGCAACCATCTCTATAGTCCCTTGCCCAGATTCATGACTTCTGGTCTTGTTTATGACCCACTTAGCTTAACCGAGGCCATTGTGTGACCATTGGATTGGAAGTGTTTTCTTCTATAATATATGTATGTTTATCTTTAACCTTTTTGCAAATCTATTTTTCTTAATTTCTGCCTCCTATTCATGTTCCTGACTTTGCATCACTAATTTGTGAATAATTTTACATGAATAAATTAAGAATTAATTAATAATAATACAGTATGTCACCTTAACACTATGAACAATTCATCATAATCGTTTTCACTGTCATTTGCCTGGTCGGGTCATCAGTGGGTACACAACTGAAGGTAGTGGTTTGTTCTTGCCCTGAATCTATGAAATAGTTCAGCAGTAAAGGGGAGGACTTCTTAACTCCTCCTCCATCCATGATTTTCCTGTTCCTGTCCTTGACTCTAGGCTTCCCTTCCTCCACAGAGAGTCTGTGTTTTGCATCTGTTTTGGCTGCTGTCCTCTGTGATATTGGAGATGTGTCCATAGCGATGTGTTGGAGATAGGAAGAGGTGTCCTGTAATCTGATTAATTTCTTTGGCGGACCTCTGTCTCTGTGGTAGAACCTTTGTGTTTCTGTTTCTTGTCCAGGGGACTCGTTCCTTCCTACCTCAAAAATCCCCTATTTCCTTCTCTGACTACAAACTTTGCAATGGGTTTTCTGAAGCCCTGAATGCCTGATCACTGTGCTCTTGCGGTTTGGGTTGTTTTTCTCCAGTAGATAATACAGGAAAGCCACAGGTCAAGTGGTATTATTTCACTGGAGCTGGAATAAGTGCTCAACATTTCCCGTTAGCAAAACCTTTCCCTTGATTTAGGATAAGTATCTGGCAAATTTAGAAAAAGCCTTCCACTGCTCCTTACAGGGTTACTTGGAACTCTTCCTGGGCTCTTCATTGACAGAGGAGAAGTCAGTGAGGTAGGGAACTGCCTTATTCTCTGTACTCAGCTTTAGCAACTTGTCAAAAGTACTAAGTAAGCAAGTGTTCTACCTGCATGGCATCCAGTTGCCTGCTCATTCAAATATTACGCCTTGTGTCTCTTTTCCACATTGAATTAATGGTTTTCCCAATCTTTCAGTTTCTAAGTCTAAGAAATATGTTTGATTTTTTTTTCTATTTGTTCAGCCACTAGCTTTTATGAACGGAGTGATGATGCCCAAGCTCTTTATATGTCTGAGCTGAAAATGGAATTCTTTTGAGTTTTTGACTGAAGAAAGGTTTAGAGATTGGTCATTCAAATAAATAAGAAACAAAAAGAGATCACAAAAATATACTCTTGTGTGGCTAGTTTTCCTGTGGAATTCCAGTGGTCTTGCAGAAATTATGAGATACATTAGAAAACAAATGAGATTCTCTTTTCTGTAAGTGAAGTGCATGCACACATGCCCATTTCTCTGTCTCTCTCTCTCTCTGTCTCTCTCTCTTTCTCCCGCCCCTGTGTGTGGGGGGGGGGAGGTGTAAGAGAAAGAGAAGGTGTTTGTGTGTGTACATGTTGTGCTTTTGTAATTTTTTCCTCTGTTGTCTTCCAACAAAAGTTGAAAAGTAAAGAAAACAGTTCGTGTTTTATTGGAAAGGAATGTTCTGGAAAGAGAAATAGCAAGTTAGGTTTTGGAGAGCATAGCAGGGACCTCGTCTAAGCAAGCTCCTGGAGCCTGTCTGCAAGCTTTCCTGAGTGCCAGGAAAGGTTTGAGACTCTTATTGGCTGTCACAGTCTCTGTTGCGTTTCTTCGTGAATAGCGTCTTGCATTTTGTCAGCGGAAATTAATAAAAACACGCTATATACTTTATGGTCAGAAGCTCAGATCTGAGAGCTGTTCAGGGAGATGGGAAGAACCCAAGCAGCCAGTGGGTCTCCAGGGCCTGGACAACAGAGACAGAAAGGCCAGGCATGAGAAAAGACCTTGGTCATGGCTGCCACCAACACTTGCTAGATGTCACCTAGATGGATCCCTGCCCCACAGCTGCAGCGTAGCATCTGGCTTAAAACAATGGGAAGCTAATGTTTAAAAAACATAGTCTTTATCATCACTTCTGGTCAGAACTAGTAACTTATTAGTTGGTAGAATTAAGGCATTAAGGAAGCTCCTAAAACGTGAAGTTAGGAGATTTAACACACCATGCTAAACCTGGGAAGTCTGAGGTGGTTGAGAGAAAAACAGCTATTGAGTTGTTATTTTAAAAATGCGTGTATAATATATACTTTTTATAAAAATTAAAATAAAAAAGATTAAAAGAAACAATAATCTAAGCATTACCATAAATTAGGTATTAATAATATTAATACCATTTGTCATTCGGTTTGAGGACAGTGTTTCTGTGCTGGTACACATCCATGCAACAAAATGGTACAAAGAAATACAGATAAGAAACTGGAAGGGTACATTGTAAAGAACACGTCCAAGGTGTTCATTGTAGCTCTACAGATCATTAGACGTGATTTAGTTAGCCCAGAGTAGTAAAAGTACTGGCAAGTAAGGGCAAAGAATAGCTCCATCAGTCAAAAGTCGGATTTCAAAAGAATATTCCAGAAATGCAGTGAATTTCAAATAACATCTCTATTCTTCTATGGGAATAATACCAGATGTTAAAGATATGCACTTTATAGTCTAGATTACTAAATAATTTTATTTCGCATATCTTAACAAAAGTGGCATTAAGTAGTACCAATCAACTACTTTTTAAATCAGAAATTAAATGTGTGTACTATGGATCATTTTAAACTATGACACAAGACAAAAACAGCAAGTTCAAATTAATTAAGTTCATCCATAAGCATACATGCCCCATGAATTGTGTGAAATGAGCGGAATATTAGTGACAGATAAGATCTAGACACTCCCTAGCCTAAATCTTTAAAAGCATGCCTTTGTAAATGCCACAGTGACGTAGCAACTCCCTGCGTGGCCCCACTCTTTGGAGACTGAGGCAGGCAAGAGAATATTTCAACATGTCATAAAGAAATTTACCAAAATGAAGATTTTGCCTAACTGCCAAAATTCTCTGGGCTGAGAGACCAGCATGCAGACTACAAAGCTGGAGGTAGGGTCATGACTCACAGTGACATTCACACAGGAAGCTAAAGGTCTTCCAAAGTATAAAGACACATGCATCCATGAAGGCCAGAGCCCCAAGAGTCAAGCACATAGTAGCATACACTCAAGGCAATTCTTATCTTTTCGCCTCTATATTTAGATTTTAAGAGGATTAAGTCACTCAATTTTACAGCTGTCTAGATCCTAATCTTTTCTGCCAAAAGCAACCTTCATCAATGTTTGATAATCTCATTCCATTAGCTGGATAAAATGACTCACCTAGATTTACCCAAAAGTCAAAGCAAAGTTAATTGAGATCTTGATCTCTTAATATCTCTCCCACCCGAGTTCCTTGTAGTCTGAGAACCTGAAGAAGAATTAAGAATAGTACAGAACTGCCTCAATGTTTTTAAGTGCTTTAACTGCCTAGATGTTTTAAGTTTTTAAGGATTATTTGTGAATTGTTAAACTCCAGTGTTTAAGATTCCATTTCTCTAGAAGCTTTTAAAACCTTTAACATTAAGGTTTGGAGGCTAATTTGGATTTTAAGTTTGAGCTGTGGGTACAAAACTTCACATACTTAAATAAATAAGTAATTACTGTGTTTCTTGGCTCTTTCCCTATGGAAGGGACTTCCTCCTGGAAGCCCGGGAGCCACAAGACATTGAGCGTTCTGAACACTCCAATTCAAAGCCTGTAAAAGAACAATACAGTGGAAGGGAAATGTCCCCAAGATTGGAACTAGCCCTCAGTACCACATTCTTCTTTTCCAATTTATTTTCACCTAACAGGATGTACTAAACAGTATGCAAACACAATACAAAGTAATTTTGTATTTCAGTAGAAATAAATGCAAGTTTTATGTAGACTTATAGTTGATAACTTTCAAAATAATTACAACTCCTTAGGTATATTTTTGTAAATATGTACTTTGAAATGTCAACATACTTAAAATATTCAAGTATGATTAAGACCTGAAGAATAAATAAATTTTATTATTTTCAATTTTGAGATATTAAAATTGATGGTTGAAATACCTATAAATACCTACAAATATGTTTGCTTCTTTTCTACAGAAATTCCTGATACTGTAAATGGGATTAGTTTGATTTAAGTGAATTTGAAATATTTAAAATTGATGATTGGAACAACTATAAATACTTATAAATATGTTTACTTCTTTCCCATGAAATTGCCTGATACTATAAATTAGATGAGTTTGATTTAAGTGAATTTGAGACTCTTGGTTAGTAGTATTCAGTAAATTTCCTCTCTAAAAATTAGACTTTTTTTAACAAAATAAATAAATCAAATTATACATTTTATTAATCTGATTCACTTAACTATACATTTTTATTTCTTAATTTGGACCTATGTATGACCATTCAAAAGGTTACTGCTGCTGGGTGTGGTGGTGTCCTCTTATAGTACCTACACCAAACGCCCTGAGGCACGGTCTTGAGTTGGAGGGCCACCTCCACTGTACAGCGAGACTTAGTCCTTTTTTTGTTTGCTTGCTTGCTTGCTTGCTTTGTCTCTTTGGCTAGACTTGGTGGCTCAGCCCTGTCATCCCAGCTGAAGTGGGATGGTTGTGAGCTACCAAATGATAATACTGTCTTAAAAATATAACATAAAGGAGGAACCTTATTAGTATTTGTCAACATGTTCTGTTAGATGTGCTTTTCATTTCTAAAATTTCAGGTTCCGGTGGGGCTGCTTCTTTTGTTGTTGTTGTTTTTCTTCTTTGCCTAGGTCCAGGCTGTTGATGTTAGAATATGTTTTCAACTTTTCCATTTTTCTTTTAAAAACTGAGAACACATTTACAGACTGATGAGAGTTTTTTATAATAATACTAGAAAAGAATATAGTTTTGCTAATCTACGGTGGTTTTTCTCAACTGCTAATGAATGTGCTATCTTCAATGTAGTAAGGACTCATGTCTGTATCCTTCCTGGCTGGTTGTTAATGAAAATATTCTGTCAAGGTTGACCTTGTAGTTTCGTAGTGTAATTTGAGGTACTGTATTGTGGTATCTCCAATTGTGTTCTTTTGTTGTCCTGTATGATTGTCTTTTCTAGATCTGTGAAATGTGACATCAGAATTTTGATGGGCGTTGCATTAACTCCCCACATTAATTCCAGGAGGATAACCATTCTCATGACATTGATCCTGCCAGTTCAAGAGCGAAGAAACTCTTCATCATCTAGTATCTTTCTCATGATTTCCTACCATAGAGGTCTCTCAGCTCTTTTACATTCAATACTAGGTACTTTTTGAGCTAATAAAATAGTGTATTTTAAACAGTGTCTTTTCTGAGAGTATATTTTTGGTATATATGAAGGTCACTGGGATTTTTTAATTACCTATTTTTATTTTATGTATATTAGTACATATATATATATATATGTATATATTCTGAGTGCATATATGTACACCACATGTGTCCTGCTGCCCATAAAGGCTAGAAGAAGGCATCATATCTCCTGAGACTAGAGTTACAGGAATTGGTAAGCTACCATGTGTTTGCTTGGAACCAAATCCCCAAACCCTGGTTCTCTCCAAGAGCAGTAAGTGTTTTTAATTGTGGAGCCATCTCTGCAACCCCAAGACTACTGTTAGTTTTTTTTTTTCCATAGAGATTTTGTATCTTGCAAAATTAAAATGATATGTATGTGTGATACATGACCCAGATTTGGATATTTGCCTTAAATTATTTTCATGTGATCAGAAGATAGATATTAGTATAGTTCATCAGTACATTTCTGGGGATGTGTGACTGTGTAGCTAACATGAACACATTAATAACAGTATCTTGATTTGGTATTGGATTGCATTCAGGGGTGCCTTTAGGTTTCTTCAACTCTGCGTGCTTTGAAAACTACTTGATGCTGGGTACATGCAGACTAAGTCCAGCAGTTCGGGCAGGTGGGCTCAATGTCTGCCCTTCCTCAGTGATGCTGATGCAAATTAAGTACTGAGGAACTTGCCCCAAAATCCCATCTTAGGATTTTGCTCCATGGCTATATCTAAGTATCAAGGAATAAGGGACATTTGTCAACGAAGGAGAGGTGACATGACAATGAGAAAAAGTCAGCTTCTATATTGGAGTTGTATTGAGTTTGACAGGTTTTTCTTATTGTTGAAAATTTTCTGCTTATGTGTGTATGTGTGAGTCTCTGTTAGCATATGCCACATGTGTGAGGGTGCACATAGATTTCAGAGAAAGGAGTCAGACTCTCAGGAGCTGGAGATGCAGGTGTTTGTAAGTTCCCAACTTGGTGCTGGGATGCAAACTCAGAAGAGCAGCAGGTGCTCTGAATTACTGAATCACCCTTCTAGAAGATTTTGAGAAGATGGCAATTCCTGAATTCCAGAAGATGGACACGAACTTAATTCCTGAAAAAAAAATTGACAAATACACAGAGGACCAGATGGCCTTTTCTAGGATTTGAATATTAAATGCTCCCTACAGGTGCACGTGTTGAGTACTTGGTACCCAGCTAGTCACACTATTTGGGGAGGTTCCAGGAACTCCAGCCCCTCACTGGAGGAATTGGGTCACTGGAGGCATATCCATGAAGACTGTATATCTTCCTAGAAACTTCTGCCGCTCACTGCTTCCTGTCTGAGTGGAGAATCTCCTCTCCTACATGCAGCTCCTCCTGTGATGATGTACTTCCCAAACACCTTAGGTTAATCAACCAAGAACTGAAAGCCACAAAGCAGATAAATACTCCTTCTAAATTACTTTCTCTTGGGTATTTGGTCATGGTGATGAAAGTCTGCCTAAATACGAATTGGAATAAGTTAAGAACATATACCATATGAATTTCTAGAGAAGAGATGAGCTTAAAGAGTCAAACATTAGTATTTACCTTAAAATAGGAAAAACTGTTGAGGTAAGAGCAAAAGCAATGGCAGGAACCAAGTGGGATTCTAAATAACTTTTTTGTGGTGTGGCTTACAGAAAGATTGCCCTGCCTCAACTCACCTGTAGGGATGGGCCATGTCTTTTGTTAAATAGAAGAAAGAGAATGGACTAGGAGATCCATGTTAATCCTTAAGTAATTTGTCCACATTCCAGATGCCTCTTGTTTTAGCTGTGGGTATAGTAGAACACTGTTGTCCAAATACTTTATAGATACAACTTAAAGAGATAAAATCTTTAGTTTGGTTAATTATTTCTGAGGATTCAGCCCATGTGCTTGAGCATAACATCATAGTGAAAAGATGCATCATATAATTAAGGAGAAGGGTTTACTCCATAGAAGCTAGAAAACAGAAGAGTCAAGGTCGAAGGACCAGTTACCCCAAAGGATCTACCTTCAACATACCACTTCCTCTGTGACCTGCCAAATACATTTTCAGCCTCCTGCCTGGAAAATAGGAGCTGAAAAAAATAAGAGTGTTGAAAACATGACCCTGAATATGTTTTCATATTCACTGTGCCCCTGGGTGTGAACAGATCCGAGCCCTCTCACAATGGAAAATCTAAGATTTCCTAGAACTTTAACAATTCCATCATTACTCAGATGTCTAAGTTTAAAGTCTCCTCAGAGACACAAGGCGAGCTCTTAGCAGTGAGCCCCTATGAAAAAAAAATCAAAGAACAATTTCTACACTTCTAGCATAACAATGATACAGACCAAATATTTTAATTGGAAAAGGAATGGATAGAAGAATCAGAAGTAAGGATCAGATCAGAACAAGACAAATGCATCAGGGTACTCACTGAATGCTGTAGCAGCTCCCTGCCGTCCAGCCCAGGCATGAACTCCAACCAGCCTTCTGTTCTCTCTCTCTCTGTCTCCCTCTCTCCTTCCCTCCCTCTCACTCCCCATCCTGGCCCCTCTCATCATTCCACTGTGACCCTGACTCTACTTGGCAGACATTCTACACCATGGCATCTCAAACACACTAGGGTCTCCACTACACCCTAGACCTCACCTTGACAGTTTTACATTCCATCCTTTCTCAGATCTTTGCAGGAAATCTAATCCTGCTACACACTGTCAACTTTCAAAGCCTTCCTTTGAACTCTTAGTAGAAGTATCCTTGATCTTGTCGCACATTCTACATGCCAGAAAAGAACCATGTCAAGTGATGATTCCAAAGCCTGCTGCTACCTCAGGTGGTAAGCAAGTTTCCTTGCATAGTGGCTGCTGTTGCTTCTGAGTGACTGAACACAAGAATACAATTCCTTAGTCTTCCTTGTGTAAGCAAGAATACCAGGTATCTATCGTGTCTGGTAAAAGTTGTCGAAATGATCAATTTTACGTAATTTTTATAATATGTTTATTAATAACTTGAGTTTCATTTGATATATCTCAATAACACCCTCTTCCCATTCCTCCATGTTCCACCATCCCACCCCTGTGCCATCAAAAAAGAAAGAAAAATAAAGAAAATTAAGTCAACTTTGTGTGACAGGAACATGGATGGTGGGCTTCACCATGATCTTTGGAGGCAGAAGACTTCTCTAATTGTGTACTTTGTCCAGGCCTATACTAGCCAGAGATGAAGCATATCAGAGTTCAACCTGAAGCTGGGCCTCACTGCCCAGACCTGGACACCAGTCAGGCTCCCTGATATCTTACAAACATCCCACAGGCCCCCTGACATTCCATAGGGACCAGGATCTTTCAGAGGCAAATGGTCATCCCTCAGGGACCAGGACCTCACATAGGCACCTGATCATCTGGCAGTCACCAGGACATCCCCATATGCATCAGTGCCTCCTGTAAGCACCTGGACATTCCACAGGAACCTGGACAGACATCCAGACATCTTCAGGCACTAGGGAACTCTCCAGGTACCAGGACCTACCAAAGGCATCAGGGAATCCCACAGATACCCAGCAACCCTGCAGACACCTGGACATCATGTAAGTATACAGTCTCCCCACAGGCAACCATGGGCATCTAGTCATCCCACCAGCACCTGGACAGCCCAACAGCCCCAAGGAGCTCAGACATCCCTCAGGAACCAGGCCAACCCTCGGGCACCTGGGCCTCACACAGGCACCAATGCTTCCCACTGGTATTTTGAGTTCCCACAGGCACTAGAATATACTGTAGTCACCAGGGCCTCCCACAGAGACCAGAGCATCACACAGGAATCCTGACATACCATAGGCACCAGAACTTTCCCCAAGGCTCCAGGTAATCCCACAGATGCCTGGGCATCATGCAGGCACTGGGCCAACCCACAGACACCTGGGCATCTCAATAGTACCCAGAAATCCCTCAGGCACCCAAATATCACACAGGCACCCAGGCATGTGGCAGTTCTCTTTAACCTCTGGGCTTCACTGGAGTCTATCCATGCATTCTTGTTTCCATGATCCATGTTTTATTTCAGAATTCTGCTTAATTACTACACATCTGCCTTTATCAAACACTGGACTGCCAATTTTCCTAGGAAGGAACAAAATGTAAATGCAAATTCTAGCAGGGTTGAGGATTGTTGATGCTTGTCTGATAGAGCTTTTATATAAAGCAGGGCATGGTATCTCCCTGGCTATTGTTCTAATACAGTTTTTACTGTGCTCAAGAGTTACTCCAGACTCCTGTTGTCTGGTTGCAATTCTCCTGAAACAGTACTTCTCACTGGAGTTCCTGGAATCAGTTTGGTATTATATGTATTAAAATCCAAATATTATCTATGTGAAAATAATATGTGAAATTAGATATGAAAATTTGTATTTGTAATTAGAAGTAAGATTTTGGGATATAAATTTGGTAGTCATTTGGAGACTTTAATATGGTAAGCCTATCTTAAATGTTCTTTGCTTTAGACCAGAAAAGAATTAAATTCTTTTTATTTTGTCTATTAGACTATTATTAGAGAGTATATAACTATGGTAGTTAGGCAGCTGGGTGGCTTAGCCAGGAAGAGATGGAGGCATTTTCATAAGTGCAAACTTTTCTAGACCTCATCAGAGGGAACTACTATCATGGCAGGCACCATACTGGACAGTGGAACACTGAGCATCTGAGCTCAGGTGATTTTAATGATACAAAAGTCCTCAACTGTTCTACTGATAGCACGTGCAGATCATAAGCAATCAAACATCACCCACATAAGTCCAACACTTGCAGACAATACAAAATACCAAGACCTAGGCAGCTCCTCACCCAACAGAGCATAAAAGAATTATTTTAAATACAATTAAAAATAAGCTTCTACAACAATTCTCCTTTTCTGTATAAGCAAATAAAAAAAATTGCTTTATCTCTACAACACAATTTAACATTACACCAGCAAAACAATTTATAAGAGGAACAATCACAAGGGTCACTAATGCACAGGACCAAATGAAACAAAACATGTATCAAACTTTTCACAAGTTCTTTGGACAGCAGAAAAACATTATCAATGTCCAATTATCTGGAATTCACTCACAATCTTCTGGGCTCCTCCAAAGGGCTTGAATCACTTCTCAGGCTCTGACATCTGTAGCACACACAGCTTGTCCTCCAAGTTCTGGCTGGCTTCACTCCACTGCTGCTGCTGTTCTTGGTGGTTGTCTCATGGTACTGGCATCTTCAGAATGCTGGGGTCTTCTGCTGCAAATGGGCTGCACTTCCACTAATGGCTTCTCTTGGGCTCTCTTCATGCTACCAAGCCTCAACTTCTCTTCATGACCCCTTCAGTCTGGGCCTTCAACTGCCACTGAGGCTGCACCTTCATTAATGACCTCTCCTGGGCTCTCTTCATGGTGCCAAGCCTCAACGTATTTGCATGACCCCTACAATCTGGGCCTTCAGCTGCTACTGAGGCTGCACTTTCACCAATGGCCTCTCCTGGCCTCTCATAATGCCAAGTCTCAGTTGCTCTCCATTACCCCTTCATGCCTTCAAATCCGTACCACCTGGGTGACTCTTACCTCATTTCCTGTGTTAATGTGACTTTATAAACATGATATGAGCAACTTCAGATGAATAAGACTTATTCTTCCATCTATGAATCACCTGTGTATTTTAACTCACCGTGCAGTTGTTTGTGGAGATCTGGATCCAGAACCCCCTTCATATATCAAAATACATGAGTCTTTTTTCTATTCCTTAAATAAAGTGGTATGTAGCTTGTATAAAATCTACACACCCCTATAATCATATAACATCTAAATTTCTTTTAGTACTGTACAGTACAACTGCTACATACATAGTTGTCATACTGTGTTTTCTTACTTTTCAATTTTACCTGTTACTTGGATATCCTCCTCTTCAAGGCCAAAGGAAATCCCACTTTCTCCATGAAGACCTCCCTTCTCCCACCTCCATGTCTTTTTACTAAATGTCGGGAAAGAAGAAAAGAGAATGAAGAATGCAATTCTGTATCATAACCTCTAAACCTGTCATTTCCTACTGTGTGATCTGTAAGTGTGTGTGTGTGTGTGTGTGTGTGCATATAAAGTACCCCTTTTCCTGTATTTTTAACAACACGAATATAGGATAAATATTGTTTTCCCATCAACTGTACAGTAATGTATAATGCATTTCCCATTGCGTGGACTTATTCATATATAACAAAAAATGAAGAACAGAAGACATGGAACATAAACTGAGGAGTGTGAAACGGTTGTGCTGAAACCTGGAGCCAAGCAGTGAGATTCTCATACTGGTCCATCCCTTTCCCAGCTGTGTCAGGAAAGTTGCTCAAGCTACCCTGTGGTTTAGATCATCATCACTAAAGTGTGATAGTAGTAAGGATAGCATAGGAATGCTCTAAGGCTTAACTGAGATCATGTTTTCAAAAGTAAGAACAGTTTCTGATATCAAAAAGTGGTGGTTGGTTTTAATTGTTATTAGTCACGATGAAGTTACAGTTCTAATCTGGAAAAAGGAGTCTACATGCATTATTTTACTTACTGGTAAACGTCCAACCCTAGGGTGATTAATGTGAATATAAATTTAACCATCTTATCAAGTAGATATTATTGCAAATAGTTACTTCAAAATGTTAGCTAACTAATTTTGTCTGAAAGATACAATGTTTAAATATTTATTTATTTTGTTTTACATGCATGAGAGAGTGCTTGCATGTATATATGTGTACCAGGTGCATGCCTGGTGCCTGTGGAGGCCAGAAGAAAGTATTGAACCTCCTGGAACTGGAATTACAGCCTGATGTGTGTGCTAGCAACTGAACCCAGATCACTGTGAAGAGCATCAAATAATCTTAGCTACTGAAACTTCTATTTAGTCATACAAGATAAAATATTAATACAAATTCTAAAGAAAATTTTGTATTGTATAAAAATTTGCAAAGATAGACATTTTAAGGTTATTTGCATGGGGATATGTTTACAGAGATGCATGTTTACCTATAGAACCTGTATGCATAGCCTCCAGGCTACAGAAATCCCATGGTTTTAATGTTTGAGGTTAAATTTCTTATGTTCTTGCCTTTGAACATTTTGATCCATTATTTAATATAGTTTAGTTCAGTTCACATAGGGTAATTTTATATCTAATTAACTCATTCATCTTTTCCCTGTTTTATGTATTCAAAGGAAAATGTGGTTTGGGAAATGAATTTTTAAGAGTCTTAGAACTGTTCTACAAGAATCCTTGGCAGAACTGCTATTTCTGAGTCAGATTTTTATGCATAATTTAAGAGGTAGATATAAGGGAGTTCTTTTAAAGGTTTGCATCTAGCAGACAGGGATGTTATCTGATTCTCTCATAGATAACATCATACAGGGAGCACATTGCTCTTAAGAGTCGGGGAATACTTTTGTTTCCTTATGTTCTTTTGTTGTATAAAATTACAAAAGAAATTAATTATTTTTGTAGTTGTTAGCTCATTTTTAGTGATCAAAAAGACAAGGGACAGATTTTTTAGTTTTGTTCTCGCGGGGATTGATCCATGGAAAATGAGTCAATATAAAGAAGATGTTAGGGTTCAAGGAATTTCCTAATAGAAGTGGAATTCTTCCTTGTATTTGCATTAAAATTGAGTTGCTTGATTCCTATCATTAGAAATGGGTGTGTTTCATTCCTGTCGATGAGGTCAAATGGGAAGAAAGCATGTACATTTGGAGGAAGAGATCATAGTTATCTGAGAAGTTTAAGATGATTGTGAAAAGTGTTCTTTGGATAGTATGTTTGTATTGCTAAATATTTGGTTCAGATAGTTTTCTCAGATGATTTGGAGATTGGGCTAAGAACACAAAAGTAAAGTTTGGGAGAAGAGCATCCCTCCAGGATAAATGAGCACAGCAAAGCATACTGTGTGGAACATGTTTGAATATATGTGTTTGAAGAAGGAGAAGGAGAAGAAGGAAGAAGGAGGAGGAGGAGGAGGAGGAGGTGATGGTGATGATAGTGATGATGATGATGATGATGATGGAGGATCAATTTGTATAGATAACACAATTGTACCATAGGCTAGAATGGTGGATTGGTACAACATATTAGATGGTCTAAACTAGGCTGAGATGGTAGGACATTATTCTTCCTTGCTTTTTATTCGCATCCATTTACTTCCTCTCCTAATTCCGGTGGCTTTCCCTCCTGCTTCGGAGATTTCTGTATGATCAAGAGTAGTCGGATTCATATGCGAGTATGGGGAAACATTGAGGAGTTGGTACTAAAGATCAGTTTAGTTTTCAGTTTGAATTCATATTGAGAGGACTCTAAGGAGAGAACTTTCTTCATACAGACTCCTACAGCTGGAACTTGAGACATGGATAAGCCCTGTGCCATAACTTATGACACCTCATTGAGAAATGACCACACAGACTGAAGCACAGCAGCCCATGACTAAGACAGTTCTGCTCACAGGCCGAGAGGATGGAGGGTCAGAATGCACAGCAACATAAATAACTAGAGTAATCTGGGTAGAGAAATGCTCTGTTTTTATAATCTATGGTTTGAGTACTGACAGATTATTAGCAGATGAGTTAAATAAATTTGTTAATAATAAATCTTTTGATCAGTATTTTGAAGCCATATTAGAGAGTTCGTTTATATTTGGACATCATCAAGTAAGCAATGGGTGTTATTAAACTATATGATAAGCAGCAAAGGACTGGGTAGAGTGGTTGTTGAGAGGAATTTTGTTTTTATCAGTTATTTCTTATGAATCTATGTAAATAAACAGACTTATAGATAAAATTTATGGAGTGTACTTCTATGAATTAACCTCAAGAGATCAAATATATATATTCAGTATAAATCATAGCAGTATTTTTATTTTTATACTGGTAAATAAATTAGCAAGATACAGTTAATTGCAGGCAGAAATATGCCATAATTGAAGTGGAGATTCAGAGAAAATTGTGATTGCCTTTTTTTCCCCCAGTGGGAGGAAGAAGGGCACACGTTACTAGGCTTAGCATATACAAAGATGTCACCATAGAAAAACAGACCTATTAATCTTTCCTTTGTGGTCAGCAAGATTAATCTAAGAATCATCGGCCTGGTTGACAACAGCAGTTTAATCACAGAGGGATTTCATACTTAACAATGCCATGAGGGACACTTTTAGAACAATCTATTAATATGTGATTAGATTTAATGAATTCAAGAATTTGTTGGTAGTTTTTAGAGCATCAGAAGGGCAATACCACAAACTATGTAAACAATCTGTTGTATGAAACTTAGCAAAGTTATCCTAATACTGAAGGTACAGGTTTTCTGAAGCTGAAGCGATGGCTCATTGTTTAAAAATACTTGTTACTCCTTCAGAGGACCTGAGTTCAGTTCTCAGCAGCAACCCACACTGAGAGGTTGTGAGCTTCCTGTAACTCCAGCTCCAGAGGATCGAATACCCTCTTTGGGCAAGACCACTCAAGTATGCACATATCCACATGAAGACACATATACACATAATTAAAATCATATATTTAAGATTTTCTTGTCCTTAAGATAATGCTCTTGAGCACAGACTTCTGGTCCTATGGGCACAGTACTTCTCAAAAGTATTTGTGTTCTCTTGGGCTTTCTCATCTTTGCAGAACAAGAGAAAAACTGAGCAAGGGCAGTTTAAGGGTTTGAGATTAGGATGCCAAAGTTCTCCCTTTTTAGTATTTCCGCATTCACAGATCTTTTCTGGTCCCACTAACAAAAAGAACATTTTCATTGCCTAATTTCTCCAATGCTCGTCACCCTCCTTGTGGCAATTGTATTGTTTCATATACAATTTTATTCCATTTTCATTTCATTATCTAAAGTATGAGTTCCTAGGAGGCTACAAGTTTATAGCAGCTGAATTGTCTACAGCTCAGCTTGTTTCAGTGTTGAGAATGTTGATGGACTATGTAATGATTTGAGTGTGTGGTTCAACATGTTGAAGAGCTTGTGCCTCGATGCTCCCTTAGTAAGAACTTAGTTAAGTGCAGGTTGATGGTCTGGAGGAGTGAGGAGGCCACTTTTGTGGGTTAGGTTCCAAAGGCCTCTCAGCATAAAAGACAAGGGGCTTCTATTCATCCAGGGAAGCATTTTCCAGAGTAAATATTTCTTCTTTTGGATGAACTGTCTTGTTGAGGACTGTAGGTAAGCTACCAAGTCCAAACAGTGCTTTCTGGGAAAACATAGATATCTCTACAAAATCCTGCTCACAACTTTAAACAGGGTCATAGGTTCCTAAAAGGCCAAGGTAAGAATTCTCAGCCCAGAGAATTCTGAATGGGGAAATAGTATTCCCATAGTAATGAAGGTGAGGAAAATCACAGTACATTTCTTGACATATGTGTCAAGCTAGTGAAATATTTTGAAACTTGAAGTCATAAGATGTCTGTGTGGTATAATTTAGAGGCATTCTGGGATAAGAGTTGCTTTTGTGCATCTGTCATGGTCAAGGTTGAATGACACTCTTTAAAAGCCCTGTCCCCAGTGCCGTGGAAGACATCTGTGAGGTAAGCAATCTTTTGTCACATAAAATATTAAAATCATGAACTTAGAGGAAATGAAATTGCAATAGCTGGTGCACTGCTCAAATGAAGACTTGCCTGTGACCCCTACTGTGGCGCCACGAGTCCACAAAACCATATGCTCAGCTATAGGGTCTGCTGTGTCAACAACATCTTAAAATGCTCACTTCTGTAATTACTGAGGCTTTGCTGTCTTCTGAGTGTCATACTTCCCCTCGTGCGTGTGCAAAATCGCGTATTTACATTGCAGAGGATTCACAGAACAAAGAAAGTATTTTCTCTTTCACTCCCTTTTTGAGAGTGTGGATATATGTGTACCTGTGCGTGTATGTGCACTCACATGTGTGATGTGCATGTTTATACATGTGGAGGCGGGAGTTTGATGTCTGTTCTCTCTTCAGTCGTCTCCCCTATTTTTTGAGACATCGTCCATTGCTGAACCTGGTGCTGGATGATTGGATCACGTGGTTCTCCAGCCAACTTCCGGAATCCTCCTGTCTCTGCCTGCCCATTTCTGGGATTGGAAACATGTACCACCGTACCCCACACCGGGCTTTTTATGTACATGTTGGGAACTGGAACTCCAGCCTCCACACAAACACATTACTCACTGGGCCATTTCCCTCCATCTTCATTTTTGTTCTTAATTATTTTTTTTTAGAAGCAATTTTTTAGCTGAATTAGCAAATTAGGATATGTTTAATGGGCTTGAAGGGTATATATATATATGTGTGTGTGTGAGTGCTCACACAGACACACACACACACACACACACACACACACACACACACTATCCATGTACAAACAGTGATCTGTTGAAACATTCAGAGTACAAGTCTGGCCTTCATAGGCTTCAACTATGTAACTCTAGGTTTTACTTCATATAACTGTAGGTAGATCTGGCGTGAGATGTTCAGGAAATAGAGGTCAAAGATGACCCCCTCAATTTGAGGCTTAAGGAATTGGGAAGGTGACACAGCACTTACAACATGGATAGTATTCATGAATGCTTTGAGTAAGGTAGTCAAAATATAAGATTAATCTCTTCTGGGGGTCATTAAATTCACTGTGATTTTTCTTTATGTAAGTTGAATTTTCAAGTAGACAGTTAGAAAGGTAAGTCTGGATTTCCTATGGCAAGTTGTAGCTAGAATAATGCACTTCAGAGTTTTCAGTCAGTGAGGCTAGTTTTGAGCACTAGTATTCAAGAGGGTACTCAGACCCTTTCAGATTGCAAAGAGGTCCAAGGCTTCAGACCCAAAGCTCTCCAATGTTTATCAATGTCAGCTTCTCCAGGAAACACATCTTATTTTGTTATGTCCATTAAAAGAAAAGTCCTCGTTGGGTTTGCTGAATATAATTTTAAACATTGTGTAAGATGAAGTTCATCATTATCAAAACTAACCAGCTGGGGTTTGGGTAGAAGGAGGGAGGTGTGGTTATAAATGGATGCCAGGAGGGTTCAGAACTATTCTGTGCCTTGACATCAGTAGTAGATATATAGACTTTGTAAGTTGATTTATCCTGAGGATATCTGAATGAAATAGTTTTTTCATAATCAATATCCTTGGAAAAAAATCAATGGATTCCCTTTACTTTTCTGATTGGTCTGCAAATCTATAATTCTCTCTACTGAAAAAGTACCACTTTAGTTTATGTTGGGCATGGTAGTGCATATCCGTAATCTCAGCATTCATGAGAGATGCAGGGAACACTTTAGTCACAAGTCAGAACCCAGTTTGGTCAACATACAGAAATCCAAATACAGATAAGTGATGCATGGGGAAAGAGAGAAAATTGATAAATTTTATCATAAAGAATATTATGAACAAAAGTATTCAAAATGAGACACAACATGAGACATTAATCCAAGATGCTCACATACTGGAAAAAAATCCATAATTCACTGCTTGAATCCTTATGGGATTTTAAAAACAGGGATAAGCCCTTAAAATTGTACCCGTTCTCTTTATTACACTCTGTTCCCAACATTCATTTGTGATCATGCTCACGAATGTGATCTTTTATTATTCACAGGGTGGCAGTGGTATTCACTAAAGTCAGCGCTCTTGATCTCTCAGATGTTAGCTTTGTGAAGAAGAGCTTCAGTGCAGCAGTTCTGACGTTTACATCCTCAGAGAAACGCAGTTAAGACACTGGCGCTTTTACTGTAGTTAAATGTCTCTTACAGAATAAACTCCATTAGAATTCAGAAATGACCAGAACAACTCTTCTTAAAAATTAACTAAGACTATTAATCTAAAAGATGAAGAAGATCTTTGATGACATAAGTATAGTTCTGATGAAATTGGGAGGATTTTCTGGATTCTTAAAATACTAATGTTCTGAAAGGAAAATCTATGACTGCTTTAGGTGCAAGCTGCCTTTGTTTTGTATTTTCTCCTGTGGAAAAAAATTAATATCAGTACTCACAACCACCTGAAACTCCAGCGCCATGGGATCCAACACCTCTTCTGGCCTCAGGAACACTTGCACACGTGTGGCGTGAAATCACACAGAAACACGTATACATATAAAACATAAAATATCGTTGTACCCTTTGGTCTAGCTTCTTGGTGGTGAGAATAGAAAAGGAGAATGAATTAAAGTGAGAAGGAGGGCCTAGAGAGATGGCTTAGTGGTTAAGAGCACTGACTGATCTCCCAGAGGACCAAGGTTCAATTCCCAGCACCTATATGACAGCTCACAATTGTCTGTAACTCCAGCTCCAGGGGATCTGACACCCTTACACAGACATACATTCAGGCAAAGCACCAAAGCACATAAAATAAAAATAAATTATTAAAACCAACGAGCAAGCAATGAACAAAAAAGTGAGAAGGGATTTAACATTTAATATCACCGGCGTAACATCTTACGGTGAACTAATGAAGACTGAGTAATTAGGAAGGGGAGAAGAGCATAGGACACTGGAGTAAAAGTCGAGAATGATTCCAACTCATAAATGAAAATAATTTTCCATATCAACAGGACATTTCTGAGAGGTTATTGTTACTTTTTAAAAAATTTTTCTTCTATCAAATTTAAAACAATTGACATTGATGAGGGTCTATAGAAGCCTGCAAACAGTTCTTGGCAGCGTGAGTGTCGTCTGTCCTTGCTAGGCTGAGCAATGCGTGCAAACTTAAACACGGAAGAATGTTGTCAGTCAAGTAGTACTTTGATCGTTTAGCATTTGTACAGGCATAAAAATGAGGAGGTACTTTTAAAAGTAGAAAATAAGAAATGAAATGTTAATCAACATCTTGTCATCCAAAAGAGAACAAGAGAAGAAATCCATCAGCGCTGAAATGCTTGGGGGTTACAGGATGAGGAAGCTTGGTGATGAGGCGGGGCAATCCCAAGGAAACAAGGACTTAGTGGTTGAGATTTGCTGTGAACACATTAGGAACAAAGTCACTACAATAATTAGATTTCTTAATGAACTGAGCTATTGGATCCTTCAGATGTAACATTTTGTGACTAAAATCAAGTGGGAAGTAACATAATTGGGCCACAGTGGAATCAAGCAGACTTCTGATTAGATGGCTGAGGGAATTTACTGAACCTTTTGTGTTCCTTTAATCTTTGTTTTTATGCCACCGAGTTATCATTTGTGCACACACCTCCTTTTCTTTTCTTTTTTAGCTGGATAATGCCGACGAGCAAGCAGCCCAGATCAGAAGGGAACTCGATGGCCGCCTGCAGTTGGCAGAGAAGATGGCCAAGGTATGTTGCAAGCCCTAACATTCTGTGTCCCGTGTCTTTCCTGATCTGAATGTCTGTCCATCACAAGCATGTTTGACACAGGCAGAACTACCATCATGATTTATGGTTTGCTCGTCTATATTAATAACCTCTTTATCCCCTGTATCTGAATTCACATCTTCTACATAGAGTACACTGTCTACCTGGAGTTTCCATGTTTGATATGTGAATTGCATAAATACAATGATAACTTTTGTAATACTTCAAAAGTATCTGATTTTTTTTCTAACTGCTAACTGGATTTGAAATAGCTTTAATATTGCACAAAGATATATAGTCAGGGAGAAAAATCTCCCTATAAGATCATATGAATTCCAAAAATTCCCAGGACACTGCTTGGCAAATAGTAGTGCCAACTAATATTTGATGTAATGATTGACAGTCGAAAATACAATTTGAGATGTATAAGACAGAAACTGACAGATGAAATTGAGTTTTCTGTAATAATCCTAGTGATTTTACTTGCATAATCACTGTTTCTAAGAACAGGAATCTATTTAAAACAAAAGCTGGTTTCCTTTGTAATAATTTAAGTATTGGAGAGATGCATCTTAACCATCAAAACTATTCTTTGGTGTGAATTGACAGATTAATTTATTTCAGTGATATAAAAATTCTAATGCTTCACAGTAGTGCAGTGACATTGATGTGTATTGTTCAGAGCATAGAATTTCCTTCCTTTTCCTTCTGCTGAACTGAATGGTTGGTAGGGTCTCTTCCTCTTTGTCTCTGTCTCTGTCTCTCTCTTTTCTCTTCCCCGTCCCTTCCTTTCTCCCTCCCCTGCATGGCCCTTTCTGCCTCATCCCTTCCCTGTCCCTCCTCTCTCTCTATCCCTCCCTCTCTCTGTTTCCCTTTCTGTATCTTTGTCCTCTCTCTCTCTCTCTCCCTTTCCCCTCCCTCCTTCCTCCTGCCTCTCTTTTATCTGACATATATATATCCATATTTGGAAGTGTTTACTAGTGAATGAGAATATGACTGTCCACCTGAGCCGAGACAGTGAATCTCTCTAGCACTGGGAAGATATTTCATGTAATGACTCTAACAGTTATATTTTGCACTTCTGCTAAGAATAAACATATGTATGATTATATGTTATTTTCAGAGTGCTAATATTCTGCCTATTTAAATTTAATGCTAGAGAACAGATTGAGATAATTGGAGAGGAAAAAAGAAAGACAACAAGAATTGGGTAATAGGGTTAGTAGTGGGACCCAAGGCAGATTTCTAGAGGAAGAATCTCGAGATGACTGACCATGTGGGATGCCATGAATGAAAAGCTAAAGAGTGGCATTCACACACAGATAAGGGTTGAAGGGAATGCCTACTGTTATCCTCTAGACCGAGGCACTGAACCATTCCAGAGAGTGCATTATGCAATTCACAGCATAGAAACGCAGCTGTTTCCAGCTACTGGAAACTTTCGAGGTTAAGCAGTATTAATTGAAATGATAGTCCATACTGAACCTGGCTAGAAGGCTGGCTGGTTGTCTTTCTTATAGGCCAAAGGCTAGGAAAGAATCCAGAGAGGTTTCTAAATGTAACCTTACTGCTACCTAATTATAATAAATTGGACTTCTTCCTCCAGAGGCCTGGGTGTGCATGATTATCTTCCAGTACAGTTTGAATGGTGTTCTGGATGGTTACAGATAAAAAGGAAGGTCTCTGATGCGTTTTCAAGTTCATGTCTACAGAGAATGCATTTTTCCAAGCCCTGGCCTGAGTCACAGGATTGGATCAGTAATGGCCAAGAAGCCTTCCCTTTGAGACACCCCAGTGGTCTCAGTAAGATCTGACTAACTGGGAAAAGTAGGGAGAAAGAAGTGAAGCAGGTGGGATTCGAAGAGTAAAATGTTTCACAACTAAGAAACACTGCAGCAGAAATCAATGCAGCGTGTAAAACAGGGTCATCATTCTCCTCTTGAATACACCAAACCAAAGCTCTCAGCAGCATACTGACCTTGTTGGCAGCTGTTTCTTTCATCACCCCGTGAGCTACAAGGGCAGGTGATAGCATGGGTTCTAAAGATGCTGTAGAGGCTTTGGGAGATTGCACACCCTACGAAGACCATGGGCCCTACTGTGAGCTCCAGAGGCTAGTTGCTCCCTAGGTTTGCTACCTCCTTAGCCTGGTAATTGCAGACTAGTGATCAGTTTGTAATCAGGAACATGCTTTCCATACTTCATAAAGCAGTGTAAGCAATATAATAACAATAAAACATGGGACAGAAGTTGTCAAGCAGTAGGTATATTGACTTTTAGTATGTTAGCCAAGGAGCAATTAGGAAGTGTTGTGGAAGTTTATTTTTAGTTATGTATAAAACATTTGTTTTGTGCACTGTTGGGTGAGGGGCTGCCTAGGTCTTGGCATTTGGTATTCTCTGCAGGTGTTGGATTTATGTGGGGGATGTTTGACTGCTTATGATCTGCACACGTTATCAGTAGAACAGCTGAGGCATTCTGTATCAATAAAAACACTTGAGCTCAGACACTTGGGATTCCACTGTCCAGTACGGCTCATGCTATGATGGTGCTTCCCTCTGCTGAGACCTGCAGGGATTACATCTATGAGAATGCCTCCTTGTCCTTGGTGAGCCACCACAGCAGTGTACTACCACAAGGACAAAGTAGTACGTCCTAACACTCGTGTCCCATGATGGACACGGAGCCAAACTAGAATTGTATCTATGGGAAAGACTTGTGATTAAACAACTAGAAAATAACTCCTTGTCTAATCCCATTCTCATAAATGCTCAGATTTAACATGTGTGCTGAGCTGATATATAATGGACTCTGTTGTTTCCAAAAGGAAACAAAAGCAGGCTAACTGAAGTTGATGGACTACTACCAATACATGCCAAAGCTTTAAAAGATTTATGAGCATTTTTTTCTTGAAATAAATAAAAATCTAATATTGTCAGTTTCCCACAAAACTGGAGATAATAAATCTATTTTTTCACAGTGCCTATCAGTTTCCCCTTTGAGAGATGATGATGAAGTGTGTTTAGCAATAGATAAATGCAATAAGGTTGTGTTTTTTCATGTGCTAATGCTGGTTTTTCATAAAGCAACACCTTGGAAATCTGAAAAGAAATTGATGCTTCTGAGTTTTCAAATATGTCTCACATTTCCTTTCCCCCTCCTCTATGAAGATAGAATTTTAAAAGGCAAAATTATAAATTCCATACAAGTACAAAATGAAAAGACAGTATTTTATTCAGTGCATTTTCAATGGGCAAACCAGTTGAATAGTTAAAATTTTCCAGAGAAAATCTGAGAAACAAGGCATTTGGGCATTCTTTAACTTTTGTGGATTAGTTAGTAAAGCGGATAATTTGTAATGCACACTTAAACTCTAGCCATTGGGCTATTTTAGCTAGGAGACAAACATTTGCATTTTTTCCAGATTAAGTTGTGCAAGCTGACTTGTAGCTTCTCTGTCTGGAGTTTTTAATCCCTAGTAAACAGAAAGTGTACTGGAGACCTGGCCCCTGGTTGTTACAGATGAGCATTGCCCATTCTGAATAGACCTGTCCCTCCGTCCTCTGCCTCATTTCTGACAGTCACATGATTCTTTTTCAGAAAGCTCTTAAAGCTTGTCCAAAATACACAGCTGGGGCTAGAGAGATGGCTCAATGGTTAGGAACACTTGATACTATTACAGAGGTCATGGATTCAGCATCCATACAAGACAGCTTACAAAACCATTCCTAACTCCAGTTCTAGGGGATCCTTGCACCCTCTGTTGGCATCCGTAGGCACCAGGCAAACTCATACACATAAAATTGAATTTTGTGTGCTGTGATTTAGTGGATTCTCTTTCCTTTTTGCCTTTGTTGGAAAAAAAAAAAAAACCATTCTGGGTCACCTTGGTGTTTCTCAAGAGAAACTAAGAAATTGTCCTGCTGAATATGCAAACTTAAAAGTTTGGTGTTGTGGCTTACAATTTAAGGGTCTTTGGGAAAATTAATTATTAATGTGGAAATTTAATCTTTGTGAAAATGATGCAATTGAATATTGATTCTACGTAAATGATTTTAAGAGGAATATATGAAGGTTAAACTGTAGGGGAGCAAGCAGGTGGCATGGGACTCTGAGGCTGCTTCCTGATCTGATGCCAGATGTCCCAGTCTGTGCAGTGAATGAACCGGTGTGAGGGAGTCAGAGGCCGGGTGCCTTGGTTATGAGATTGGTGGATGCATTCCACTGCTCTTAGGGACATGGGCATCACAGGTGAGGTTTCGAGTGTTACCAACAGAAGCAACAGCAAAGGCTGAGATTTTTCTGTAGCACTAAAACAAATCGTTTGAAAGATAGCCATCCTAAGCCTTCATCCTCCAGCCTTTAGTTTAAATTGGGAGAGACATTACTCTCGACCTTATGTAATAATGCATTCCCTCTACGTTGAAGGAAAGAGACAAATGTTCTGTTAGCAAAGATTTTAAAGAGGAAAATAAATATGTCCTCTTTTGCTGTTTCGTATAAAATAAGTTAGCATAATCTCCTTGAAGGACAGTTTAGCTCTAAGTATTAGTATTTCAGGCATTGTATTTTACAGTTTTCAATTTATTTATTTTCTTTTCTTTTATGAATATGAGTGCTTTGCCTGCATGGATGTCTATGCACCATGTTCATACCTGCTGCCTGCTGAGGTCAGCACAGGGCAGATGGATCCCATGGAACTGGAATTACAAATGGTTGCAGGGCAACATGTGGGTGCTGGGAACCAAACCCAGGTCTTCTACAAGAACAACAAATGCTCTTAACTGCTGAGCCATCTCTCCAGCCACTGGGATTTTGATTTTAATTGAGCTTTTCATTAAGAAATGAAAAGCTGATTTCAGAGATAAAAAAATATATAAGCTGTCAGTGTACTCGTGCAATAAAGTAGAAACTTCCAGATTAATACTGTTAACTCTCTTTTTCACTTGACAGATTTCTATCATAAATTAGCCTTTTGCTTTAAATTCACTTTTTTTTAAACCTTTAGTGAAAGACTGAAGTACAGCCATAAGGGATCTTTGCATGTTTGTACAATGTGAAAATGATACAGCTCTAAAAATATATCCTTACTCTTTATGGTAAAGGGGAGATTTAAGCGTGAGCACATATATACAACGAGCATAGCTTCCCGATAGTGTGCCTGTATGCTAAGACTGATGCTGCTAAAATGATTTTCTTCCGATTAGCAGCAGTATAACCTGAATATTTTCTTGCAGACTACTTACTCCAAGTCCTTCAAAGATATTGGCTAATTAAAATTCATCTATACACTGAACCATTTTACCATACCTGTCTTTACTTATATAAGATGTTATAAGTTGCATATATAAGATGCATGCAATGTTATTCCTTCCATATCATGACAGTTCTCCATAGAATATATAAAGTACCTTTAGATATGGTCAAAATTACCAACACCTGGGGCTTCTAAATGCATTGTATGGAAAGTATCATAGTACCAGGCAGGTGAGTCATTGCATCATGAACTCTTTTCTGGATTACTGCAGTGGCACCAGCCTAACATTATTTTTTAAATTACTTTTAAGGAAAGAAGATTCCCCAGATTTATCTCCAAAGAAATGGAGAGCATGTACATAGAAGAGTTGCGGGCCTCTGTGAATTTGCTCATGGCCAATTTGGAAAGCCTTCCCGTTTCAAAAGGCGGTCCAGAATTTAAATTACAAAAATTAAAGCGGTCACAGAATTCTGCATTTTTGGACCTAGGAGATGAGAATGAGATCCAGCTGTCCAAGTCTGATGTGGTTCTGTCCTTCACCTTGGAGGTAAGCAGCTTCCCCTCCCGCGCAGAGCAGAAACAAGGCTGCGCGCAAATCGCCATTGACCTTCGTGATAAGGTTTAGAATTTCAAGTGGGGTAATGTGTTTAGAAAGTGTTAAAGCTGTCCTCATTTTCTGAACAAACATGTTCTAAATACAAACGAACACAAGTTGTGTTAGATGTAAAACCCATATTAGAATCAGTGAAACAGCTTTGAGACGCGTGTGTGTGCCCTTTGCACTAGGGTACGGACATTGATAGAATAAGCATCAAATGCGCTGAGGTGCGAATAGTGTTTACACATGCGGCCGGCTTCTGTCTAACACGGCTTTTGATTAACTTTGATTTTATTCACTTTACCTGTGGGAGTAGTAGTTCTAGAACAGAATCAAGCACACACTTGTGAAGCACAGCATTAGGAAGTGTGAATAATGAGGGACGGAGGAGTCTTCTCTGGGAATCCTACTTTCATCATAGACAGGAAACACGGCCCAGAACAGGAACAAATAACACAGGTTTGGACGTGTGTCTGACAAATCCAGAGAACCCGGGATGCTGATGATGCTCGCCTGTGTCTCCCGTGATTGTGCGCCCATCTGTGTCTCTGTCTGATCTAGACGTGTGGAATGT
The DNA here is from genome assembly GCA_026225945.1 of Cricetomys ansorgei. Taxonomy (NCBI): domain Eukaryota; kingdom Metazoa; phylum Chordata; class Mammalia; order Rodentia; family Nesomyidae; genus Cricetomys; species Cricetomys ansorgei. The sequence goes on from JAMJFZ010000056.1 coordinate 34,590,834, forward strand.
ATCTGCAGATTTGTACACCCGTTTCCACAAAATTCCTTGGAGAAGGTCCTCGTGTAAATGATGACAAAAGACTGCGTTATCATATGGAGTCAGGTTGTCATTCAGCTTACAGTCTAGTTTTTTCTCATGATATCTGTTCTATGTGCAAATGTTAGCAGTGTCAAGTATACATTTATATATTTTCTGAAATGTGTGTGTGTGTGTGTGTGTGTGTGTGTGTGTGTGCATGCAGGCACGCACATGTGTAGCATGTTAGTGTTTGTGTTTATTCTTCCTGGCACATGTCAAAGCTAGAGGTTAACATGAGGTTATCTTCCTCAGTCATTTACCATCTTATATTTTGCCATCGGGTCTCTCACAGGAGACATGGAGTTCTCCATTTCAGCCAGACTGGCTGGCCAGTGAGCCCTCAGGATCTGTCTACGGTTATTAGCTCTCTCTCACTAATGCTCGAGGCTGGATTTGTCTCCCTCTTTGGAAATTAGACCTGTGAGGCTGCATTTTTTTATTTATATGTATCAGACACACTGGTGATGGTAGTAAGTTCATCAGTTGCTCTTCCTCCTCCTGAATGTCCAGGCTGCTATTCCTTTAAAATTTATTATTTATTCTTTGAGAATTTCATACGTGTCTATAATGTGTCTTGATCATATTGACCTCTCAACTCCCCTCCTCCAACTCCTTCCAGATCCCCTTTCATGCCCCCCCTCAACTTCCACCTCATATCCTTTCCTATATAGTTATTTGGTATTTTGTTACCTTAGGATGTGTGTGCATGCGTGTGTGTGTGTGTGTGTGTGTGTGTGTGTGTGTGTGTGTGTGTGTATCTTCCACTGAGTCCAAACTTAGTGTGACCCAGATGGGCATGGGTGTGAGGCCATCCATGGAGCACAGTTGACATATCAGGAGTCACAGCTCTGAAGAAAACCGGCTCTCCCTTCCCAGAAGTCATCAACTGCCAATCGGTCCTCATCTAGGAGTGGGAACAGGATCTCGTGAGCCCTGTGCCCGGTTACCCGCCATGTCCTGTCTCTGTATTATTGACCACTGCCAGCCTTACATATTGACTGCAGACTGTTTCATCTTTAGATTGTCATAATGGAAGTGCAAGGCTTGAAGTCGGTGGCGCCCAATCGAATCGTCTATTGCACAATGGAGGTGGACGGGGGAGAGAAGCTCCAGACGGACCAGGCTGAAGCGTCAAGGCCACAGTAAGCTAGATGGGAAAAACTGACATTGTATTTCACCCAAAGAAATGTATCTTATTATACACACAATCGTATGATTGTGTTACTTAGGAACCGTTTGGCTGGCTTTGTGTCAACTGTGCTGGGATCACTGCACACATTTCTCGTTTCACGTTATTTATTTTTAGTTAAAATATCATTGCATCGCTTCCCCTCCCCCTCCATCTAAACCCTCACATGTCTCCACTTTCCTACTCTTTCCATGTCCCCACCACCACCAACCTCTCAGATCGATGCAGATGTGAAGCTGATGACTAGGCAGCAAAACATTTGCTTCTAAGTTATTTACGAGGACTGCGCGGGTTGGTCCCAGTGTTACTCGGCAATGTGTATAGATTACTGCAGCCGTGCTAACGTAGCTTGCCCTTCCCTGCGGCTCTGTAGAAGATGTTCTGCACTGAAGCTTGGACTGTCCCAGTGAGTTAAAGAACTAGTTAATAAATACTGCACAAAAATCAGAAATGGTAAAGTTGCCACCTGCTGACTTACCATGTTTCAAACTCCAAAAATGACTTTAATGAAACTGAGAAGATAGTCCCTTTACCTGATTTAACTTTGGCAAGCTTCACTATCTCTGATAGAAATTGCCTCTCTGGCCTGCGGGAGTCAGATGTACATCGGAACCCCGATTTTAAACACATGTGTTTTCTTTCTATCACGGTGTCAACATAGTTCTTGATCACTCAGGAAACTTCTGCAGAGGTCCTGGTCAGCACTGCTTAGGCACCAAAGAGGAAACGAACAAGAATCACACTGCTTCGAAGTAGGCGATTTAGCAAGACATGGAGGGCTGCCTGTTAAGAGCAGAGATGATAAAACCCCATAGTGTGGTGTCCAGAAGCAGCCATTCAAACTCCACACCTGCCAACCTCCTGGCTGCTTCTGCCCAGCTTCCCATTCCCTCTGGGACCACCTCGAGCTCTGTTCCCTTGTCTACTCTTGCCCCTGTGCCTGCATTCATGCAGCCCAGAATCATATCAAGCCCCTGTGGTGTTGCGGGGAAATATTATCCCTGCTACTGTCTCCATCTCCTGTGTAGGGCAACTCCAATTAAACTTTTCAATGCAGAATTTTAGAAAGCTTATGAAATAGTAAGTTTCCACGTGGTTTTTTCAAGCCTTTGTAGTGTAAATTACCCATCCTCCTACCCTTCATCTCTTCTACCCTCCAATACCCCCTCCCTGCTTAAACTGTTCCCTCCCCTAGATTCTTTCTAATTAACTTTTATCTTACATGATTTTCTTCTTTTTTAAGTTTAGTTTGTTTTATTGTTTATTTTCACAGTATCTTCACGTGGAAAGTTTGGCTTTGATTTACTTTCTTATTATGAAGTTAGAACTGTAAATTAATCCTACATATGATTTTAGCTTTACCTGTATCTCTATTGTGTGTCTGTTTTCATTCATTATGGTGCCTTCAGTCGGTTAAAAAAATGTTATTTGTAATAAATAAAGTCAATGGCAGGAGCTTCTTGGCTATAGGAAATGAAAGCCCCAGGTTTCCCCTGGTCACCCCAATACCCCAATGGCTGATACAATGGAAGTCTCGTTAACACAGAAGAATTGAAAACACACTCGTACACTTGAATCCTTGAGAAGCTCTTTTCTAGCACTTACATTTCTTTATTTAAACTGCCCTACTACTCTGCGAGACTTTGCGAGGATCAGCTACCGTAAGAGTTCTCTTTGCCATGCCCTGTTCTATATAATCTTCTTAAACAACTTTTATTTTATTTATTTATTTATCTATCTATCTATTTATTTACTTATTTATTTATTATATATAAGTGCGCTGCTTCGCAAGCTAAATGACAGGTCCTAAAGTTATCAATTACATTCTTACTTTCTTCATTACTGTGTCTTAAGAGATAGTTTGCAAAGATTTGCCACACCCATTTTTGATCTGTTCTTGCCTTCACTCACAGTTAGAAGAACAGACACATCAGGGTGGAGGATATAAGAATGGAATCCTAAAATGTGTATTCCTTCTGTTTGCCTTTTATTAGCATAGCATCTGCAAAATCTTATATTCAATTTATACCTTCATATATCCTTAACATTAATATTTTTTCACAAATAATAGAAGTTTTGTGTGGAACGTTGTTCATTAAATATCTAAGATATTCAGAATACAGTTATAAAAAGACATATCTGACAGGGAACTTATTCATCAATATCTTGGTGAATCAAAATTCTTGAGCAAAAATATTGTGGTAAGGACCTAGTACTCTTTTAGACTACTATTTAGAACGAAATATGACCAAAATAGCCTTCCTGGTTTTCTGTGAACACCGAGTAACTTGTGGAGTAAATTAAGACATGGAGCCATCAATGGATGGCTCTTTCCCCTGGGCCGATAACCTTAAACACACACTGCCTGAGTGCTAACCAACTGCATTTACTTTCATCCCAAACTCATCTCGCACAACAGGAAAGAGACTTGTCTTTTCCATCATCATTCTAAATTATGCCTCAGACACATTTTCTGAATTTTTACTGCTTCAACAGTTTGTGCTTTGTTGGAGATAAGTTCATCCTTCTGTCTAATACTAATTAAAGTGCTTTATTTAGTCCATATTTCCAATAAACTTAAGAGCTTTAGCCATTGCCTGTTTCATTCCTGTAGTTCAGAATTCTTGCCGATAATTAGGTAGAAATAGCAGGAAAAGTTAGTATATTACTCAGAGTACAGAACTTGGAGGTCCAGTGAAGGTAATGTTGACAGACAAGTTTGATTTAAAGGGTTGGTGGAGACAGAACCTAATTTGTTAAGGTTTTGCCCTTAATGTTCATATTTTAATATATAGAAGATAAGAAGAAAATGAGGAGAAACCATATTTTTCCAAGGAAAGTTTTACTCCCCAGGCATGAGTTATAAAATAATCTCGATATAGCTTTATGGCACTTTTCCATTTCTCCTTGCCTCCTTCGTCCGAGTTTTAGCTCATACCATTGATGAAAGCGCCTGAGGGAAATAGAAGGCTAGTAACGTGAACGAGAAGCAGGTGCATTTTGTTATGTTCATGTAATGGACACAGATTTCCTGATGCGTCTGTACCTTTCAAACCCATTCCAGTGCTCCTGTTCCAGTGCTCATCCTCCTTTGAGTGTAACAAGCTTTGTAGGCAGGGTCTAGCTAGCTCTTGGTACTTTGGAAATAAAGGCAATGAAATTGTTTCAAACAGACATAAAAGAACTTACGGGATGAGCTCTAGCCTCAAATTTTTAAATGTATAATTTGGTATGATAATAGTGAAACAGTTTACTGTTAATCAGAAAAATGAATTAAATATTGGTTACATTCATTTGCTAAGACAAAACAATTAGGCAGGTAGAGGTAGTGTCACAGACCTGAAATTTCAGTATTAGGAAAGCTGAGGTAGAAAAGTAGCAATTTTCAAGCCAGAATGGGCTATATCTCAGGACCTTCAAAACCCAATCCCTAGTAAGCAAAAGTTCACTTGTACTACAAGACAAGAACTCACTGTGTCTGCTTTATCTTTTGGAGTGGTTCGATTCGGCTCCTGATTCTGTTTCCTAGCTCCCTAAGAGGGTTGAAAGATTAAAGAATAAGAAGAAACAAGAAAAATTGATGAGTCACATTGATAGAGAAATATATTTACGGACGCTAGACAGAATGGTGAGAAGTATAGTTTGCTTCTGATATACATTTATGTAAACTTAACATTTTTAACCTGAATTGTTATAATTGGTGCAACAGTCTGATTGCCAGTACAATAACAATATTATAGATTCAAGTATAGAGCTTCTCAGAATGACAGAAGTACTCTGGCAGATGTTTGGAAGATTAAATACACAGACCACATACAAACTAAAAGAGAATATGTTCCTGAAAGTTATATTTATTTCCAATTTAATTTATTAAGGTCAGAATTTTGAAGTGTAATTTATTAGTCAGATATTATTTTATATTTATTCTTTTCTCATTCAATGACAGCTTTGTAAGAATAATGCTGTTGATACAGAGAAAAATGGAGCCTAAAGAGACCAACAGTGGCCAAAAACAGGCACTAAATGCATTGAGAATATTTTTGTAGTAAAGAAAGTTAGTCTAGGATCTTCCTAATTGAAGACATGATAAAATGTGAACTTAGAATAGTTAAAGTGTCAGACTGTAGCTGGAGAGGATACATAAGCTCCGGTGGAAAACTGCAGTGACATTTGGAGACAAATGTCTCCTTAGGGTGACATACATTCTGCTCTAGGTTTACAGCTTGCAGATAACTTTCCTCGGGCACTTAACCTCCTTTACAGCAATCTCTTGTAATTGTTACCATTTTGTTTCTTTTGGACAACCTTCTTTTCTCAGTTACTGAGTTTGACAAGGCATGAGTAATTCATTGCTTGTCAACACTTATTTATCCAACACTGTCCTCTAAGATTAGGATTTTCCTTCATAAGGCATCTTAACAGATACCGTGTCGTGTCTTTCCTGGCCTCCTTCAAAGGTTGCTCATGGTTCTGAGTATTAGAATTTTCATGCCAGTTTAAGTAAATCCTACACATTTTTGGCTGTTTTCTCCTTTCCTTCCAGTGTACCCAGAATCTTGTACTATGGGGACAATGCTATCACCTGGCCATTTTATTCTTTCCTTTGAGGAAGAAGAGAGATAGAGAATGGAGAAAGGGAGAAAGGGGAGAGTAAAGAGAGATTGCTTGATTGATTGGTTGGTTGATGATTGATTGATTGATGATTGATTGGTTCGTGTATTCTAAGCTGTCTTTGAACTCACTATGCAGCCAAGGATGAGTCTGAACTTGTTGTGCTGCCTCTGCCTCCTGAGTTCAGAGGTTGCAGGCATGCAGCCCCACACCCAGTTTCCCTACACTGTAGGCCAGTGTTGTATCCGCTGAGCACCACCCCACAAACCCAGCCTTCTTCATTTGCCTGTTCCTCACTCATTGGCAAGGCTTCCTTAGGGTTGAGGTTGAAAAGAAAAGCAACAGGGACATGTGTTTCTTTCTCTATGTTCTTCATATCTGTCTCTGGTTGGTAGGGACCTCTTCTGTGATAAATGTGCACATAATGACTTCTCACTAATGCTGGTCTTTGGAGAAGCTCCTTTCACCCTTCACCAACCCCCGGGTCTTCTGTTATTCTCCATCCCTTACAGAATGATGCAGCCCAGGGCTACCGTCATTGCTCTACCACTGGGCTACTGGATTAATGATATAACCTATGTATTCTCTTTATGTTTGAACTTTATCTACTTAGAAGAGAGACAAAAAGTTGGAAACTCCATGAAAACAAGGTCTGTATACTATACCACCTGATTCCCACCGGCACCAGCACAGTAAGAGATCTCCACAGGTGCTCCAGTAATCTACATGAAAACATTTCTAGAGCCAGAGGACCAGGGACTTTGCTGTGAGATTGTGCCTCCTTGGAATGTCAGGAGCCACACCCATAAAGTCTCACCAGCATGACGGCCTTAACAGGAGCCGAATAAGGACAACGCCAATAGACCTGTTAAAATGAACAAGAGAATGCACAACTCCTAACCATACACAACCTACAAAAGAACAACCTACAAAAAGAATGACAGCAAACTAAGGAATGCTGAGAGTCAGAGAAATAGTCTACCCCAGGGAAGAGCACACCAAGTGGTTAGAAATGGTCAGTCCTGAGATTAGACATACAAGCACACCAGTTGGTCTCCGTCTTCTTTTTCCTGCCCCAAACACCTGTATTTCTAGAAATTCCTTGGAAAACATTCTCTTCAAGAGACTGGTTCTTTTCTTGCGTATGTTCACTTAGGCGGCTGTTACATAATTACTTTTGGACATTTGCCATTCTAGCTGAGACAGTATTTTCTAATCTGAGATGTGAGCTCTCCTGGGTAAACAAGAAAGTTTGCTTCCCCAGGAATAATTCAGCCCAAGGCTGGTGTTAGTAGAATTGACATATGATTCCTCTGGCTCCGTAAGTCCTCTCGCCTAATAACACTTCTGTCTAAGAGAGGGTTTGTTGCCTGCAAAGCCTCTTTCTCAGACTCCTTTTCACTTATTCTTTTCCTGATTTCCAAAAGAAAGATAGACCTCTCAGCCAACTTCTTCCTTCTATGTTGTTTCTGCCCCAGAATGGAAAAGCCTCCAGGGCAGTCAGTACCCAAGAGGAAAATAGTACTGTTGATTTTGAGAATGTGATTGACTTATGATTCAATCATTATGATTCAATAAATCCTTTTGCAAATTAGATGTCTACCATGACTTTGTTTTCAGCCAAGTTGATGGATTTATTCAAGTCCTTACCTGCTAAATAATTGAAAGCTAGTTTTTTTGTCTGTTAATCGCTGTATGCCTTGGAGACATTTAAATGGAAAGTAAACAAATTGATACGCATTACTATCATACTACTCCCACACGCTCATTTTCTTAGCTCTTAGAACAGGGAAAAAAGGGAAAACCTGGATTACCATCCATGCTGAGCTCTGACTCACTCCCTCTAGCATTAGACAATAGGCACCTATAGACACAACAACTCGGGACACAAAACAGCTGTTTCGTAGAGATGCGTGTTTAAGGAATGGATTTACACTTTATCGTTTACACTGAATCCCTTGAGTGCCAGTAATCCTAAGAAGAGCTAAATTCATGAGTTTTAGTATAAGAACATTCTGGTTAGAGCAGATAGTCATCCTTTTCCTGTGTATAAGTTTGACACAGACAAATAGACTCCTCATCAAGGCACGCTCACACAGTGATATACACTACGATCAAATTCTAAGTGTCTTGAGAAACAAAATCCAAGGAGCAGTTCCAGGAGAAAGGGAACACTGTGTTTCTGTTCATCGTAGGACTGGTCCACTTTAACGGAAGGTGCTACCGTCACACTGCCGTAAGCAATAGATATCATGGAACATCGTGGTTGTTATGCTAAATGTCAGTGTTTAAAATACACCAACTCTCATCCCCTTTGCAACTTGTTAGACTTACAACAAAACTTCTAAATGTCTACCCACAAATGCGTGAAGAGATTATGTAGTTCTTCAGAAGGTTTGAAGGCTTATTTTTCTAAGACTTGTCGTGTCCCAGAGTTAGAACTAAGCCTTGTGGTCAGGAGACTTGGTACCATGAGTCGCATGAAAATTACATACAATCAGAGGCAGGCTTTTCACTCTCTGCTGCTGCAGCCCTTTCATCTAGAGCACAGACTCACAACCTGAGAGAGCTGCCTGGGCTCCCTCCAGGGCTGTGGTACAGAGCTTTTCTAGGAAAAAAACATATCTAGTGGGACACAGAAATAATACTGAGAGTACTGCGGGCAGAGAAGTAGCAGGTGTCAGTACTTTTTGCCAGGATCCTCTGAAGAATCCAGGGAGGACGAAAATGAGGAAGCATAAGTCATTTGAAGAAATCTTGTCAGAGACCATTTCAGCCTTTGTTAAATAAGTTTATGATTTGAAAAAATAGTCAGAGGTCATAATTTTTTAAAAATATAAATACATAGGGTAACAGTTAAGGAAGTAAATGATCTTTAAAATAAAATTTTCTTTAGTTGCCAATGGTTGTAAATACTCGTGGTATGTGGTTCTACCGCGTTCTTGGTGGTACACACATACGTAGCTAATGAATCTCATCGTCAGTTTCGTTTTGTCTGTTACCACCAATACTGCTGCACGTTGGGTCTCCAGAACTTCACCATCTAATACCTGAGGACTTTGCATCTTTTAATGACCCTCAGTCAGCCCTGGCCCCTGTCCTTCATCTCCCCCCTGCTCCTGGAAACCACTGTTGACTCTTTTCTTTTCCCCACTTTTTTAGTTTTCTGTATACAAGAGGCCATACAACAAGAGAATTGTCCAATGGCTCACAGTCTCATGATCTGAAAACATTGATGTCTGGGTTATTGTGATGGGCATTTTTCAGCATCACATGGGTGTCAGGTGAATAATGAAATCTACCAGAGTATAAATCCTAGCACAGATGCTGATCACCTGTGGTATCATGGATAGTTATTTGAATCCTTCTGAGTCTGCTTCCTCACTGGCAAAATGGCCACAGCAGTACTATTGGGAGGAATATGTGTGTGTGTGTGTTGGAATTCTCAGCTCCACTCCTTTGCCTTGACTTTCCGCTACCAATTCCTACTCTTTATTTATTAACCTTTGCTTAATTTGTTTCCTTATGTTTTCCTCTATTCGAATGTTCATAAGTCTCCTCTCTTTAAACTTTTTCTCCTTGCGTTCTGTTTTTAAATCCAGGAACTTCTAGATGCTGCGGAGGGAGGGATGTTAATCTTAATGAAATACTGAGTGTTCTTGATGGCATCAAACAAAGTTTTTTTTGTTTTCTTCTTAATGAAGTAAAATGTGCTTTTGTCTTTTAAGTCCTATCTGGGATTTTTGCTTGGATATTTGCATTGTCTTCTGATATTTATTCAGTAAGCTCCTTTTTTTAAAAGAAAGATTTTAGAGTTATTTTCCATCAAATGGATGTTGTTTTCAGCATGAATAATATCCCGTGTCAGTTATGATGGGAAAACATCCTTTGGTTGTCATGTATTCACTTTCAACATTGGTTTTGTTTCTCAGTTGATGTCATAGAAGATTTATATCTGTTCTGGTAAAACTCAGCTGTCAAAAGATCTCTAGTGCTCTGCTGTAAATTTTGGCATAAGTCCTGCAACTGTATCTCCCACATTGGCATGGCATTAATATATTATGTCCAGGGCACTGAGCTGTTACGTAGTTTGGAGCTACGGAGTGGAAACGCAGCTGGGAACTCGCACTGGGAGCATGGATCAGCGCAAGGAAGGCTGGCCCGATAACACATGCAACTTTATATTATCAAGATCCTTTGAGATACAAGAAAGTCTGAACGAGTCTGTAAAAACACAATGGAAACTCATGACTCCTTTACCTGCTGTAATAGTGTGCCTGAGATGGGGCAATATTTAAAGAAAGGAAACTTATTGATCCTAAGGTTTGGAGGCTCAACATTCAAACAGCGTGATTCCAGTTGTAGTGAGTCCCTTTTTCCCATCACTGCATCTTATCTCCATCCTAGCAGGATCACCTGTGAGATGGGGAAGTCACCTGAGGAAGCAGGAAGTCAGAGAATGCCTAGGGAAGAACCAGGCTTGCTTCCTCATAACAAGCCGCTAGAGCAGTTTAACCGGATGCAGTGAGAACTGCATTGCCTGGCTCTCACAGGCTTCACCTCCCCATGGCTGCCCCACAGAGGAACATGTTCGTAAAACACTAACCCAGGAACCAGCAGGAGACAGGGAACAGACTGTATTCACACCACAGCAAGCTCCTTACAGTCGTTCATGAGAAGAAAGTTATTTAAAGAAATCATTGTATGTGGTGTCATTGTGGAATTGTCACACAGCTAAGTGGGGCGAGGGTGCTTATGACCCCAGGCTCTCATTCTGAAGAGCTGGCAGGAGTCAGCCCCCTTCCCTCTGCAGGACACCGCCCCCTCCGAGGGTGTGCCATATGACAAAGTTGTTTATATCTAGAGTTACAGCTAAACCCTTCCATATAAGGTCTATCCCCCTGGTCCCTGAAAAATATCTAAAGCATCCCAATATGCGAGTGGAGCTATTCCAGTATTCCTGTCTTAACCAATGGCCCCTGTACCTGGGTACCAAAGACCCTCCCTTGCTTTTATCCTATAAATGTAACCACCCTTGCCTCAACAAACTGAGGTGTTCTACTGACTGCACTCTCCTGAGAATCCTGTACATTTTCGTCGGCTCACAGGTCTCCAATCTAAGACCAGATGGGTACGTGGTAGAACCAATCCTCTCTGTGGCTTGCTGCCCCGGAGCTGCTGTGCCTCGGAGCCATCTCGCAGGACCAGGAAGCTGCAGCAGGATGTTTTGTTTTATATTACAACAATTGTATTTCAGTAGCACTGGTGAGCTAAAGCTCCAAGGAAGGCAGGAGCCTAAACACCAAGCTTTTTATTCCGCTGTAAATACCATGCTTATTTATTCCACTGTACTTGCGCTTCTGTGCACAGCCCTTCGCCGGGTCCCTCTCCAGCTCAAACTCTGATTAATGCTTTAAGACCAGTTTGACTTCCGAGAGCTTAAGCTAAGAACTCACTCTTATGTTTTGATTTTTTTTAACTTTTTATATGTTTTTGCATGTGTATGTGCATTTATGTATCTGTGTATAGGGAGACACATGTAGACATGCATGTTTGTGTGTATGTGGAAGCCAGGTGTTATTCCCCAGGAACCATTCACATTGTTTCTGAGACAGGGTCTCTCACTAGACTGGAGCTCACCAAGTAGGTTAAGCTGTCTGGCCAGTAAGTCCCGGGGCTCAGCCAGGCTCTGCCTCCCCAGAGCTGAGATTCTAGCTGATTGCCACTTTGCTCAGCTTTTTTTATGTTGGTTCTGGGGATCAAAGGCTTCGTGCTTAGGAAGTAAGCACTTTACCAGCTGAGCTCTCTCCCCATTGCAAAAAATCCTCTTTTTTTTATTAAGGCTTTTTACTTTAATATTTAGTATTTAATACTAATATAGTATTTTATAATTCAGTTTTTATATTCAGTCTAGTGACATATGTGGCTTTATATAAAGCTTATCTTTTAATGCTTACACACACACACACACACACACACACACACACACACACACACATTATATAATGTTTTTCAGTTAGGCGACTGTATGAAATATGATTTTAGTGCTTGTAATAAGATAGAGAGGCTGAAGAAATGACTCAGCAGTTATGAGAGCATGGTGTCCTTGCAGAAGACTCCCATCAGGCAGCTCATAGCCCTGGAACTCCAGCTCCAGGGATCTAATACCTCTGGCCTCTGCGCTCACATGTAGATACCCACATGCAGGCACACACACACATACATGTAATTTAAAGTAAAAATAAACCTTTGCAAACAAGGTTTATTTTTATGTGTTTACTCTGTGCCATTTATCTCACACATCCAAAGTGGATACTTCACATTTGAAAACAAAAAACAAGAAAACTGAACTTCCTTTCCTTCCCCTCATGTTTATCGTGATTCTGAGCTGTGCTCTACCTAATTTTATGCAGAAACATCCAGCTCAAATCACCTTAATGACACCTTTGCCTTGCTAAAGCAGTTTTGTGAATATATCATTACATTACTTTTTCCTTGTATTTTCAGCAATATTTTAAACAGTAAGGTTATGCTTAGTAAGGTTATGCAAGTTGATTATTTTTAAATAAATGTATTAAAAACAACCAGAATTTATAAGCATTCCCCTGGATCTTCTCAGATACATCACCTGATGCAGATCACCTTATTGGCTAACTTTTGTAGGTAAGATGCAAACAGCTTTTCCTTTTCTGTGAAATTTGACAAAAAGGATATTAAATACAGGAACCCTATTACCTAGAATATATAACTTTCCATTGGCTAAAGGAAGAATATGTTTATGTAAGCTCTAAGGCCTTGTTTTTCTGCTAATATGTCCTCTTCTCTTGGTGTGTGTTCTAGTGAATGCACACTCCAGAAACACTCTGCAAAGCTCTGGGCAGGGCATTAGTTAACAGTTTGAGAAGACACACTTGCTTTTTTTTTCATTTCTTTTGGTTTCTGAAAGAACTTCATTGGCTGAAAACCACTGGAGAAATTGCACCAGTATTCAGTGTGGCAGAAGAAATAGAAATGGAAAGTTAGTCAATTCTTAGACAAGTATCAGTTTCACATCCCTGGCTCAGGCTCCCTTGTTACATAAAGTACAAGATGGATTTGGTTGGCAATGATTCGAAATCTTTTGGCTTATAAAATGGCATAACTTTACCTGGAGCAAGTCTGTGAGATTCTCACTGTGTTCTGATGTTTAATTTTCCTCTTTTGCCATAATATAGCTTTGCTGGCAGATGGCAACATTTGGATTTTTGTTGCATTTGGCAAATTCTCATTAGAATCCTCAAAATTTTTAATATTTGCATGTGAAAAAAATTAAAAATTTTCTATCAGTCTGCCAAAGTGGCAGAGACGACGTCTCCTTCATTTTTCTAATTTCATTCCCCTTATTACTTCAGTTTGAAACTGGATAATGTCTAGGAGAAAAAGCTTTTAAAAAATTGACAAACTATGAGTGTAATGTTAAGGTCGTAAAACATTAACCTGCTGTTTAATATACAAGAAGTTTGTTCCAAAAGGGAGCACCCAGTGTTTCTGTGCTCGGTAGCCAAGGGCCAACCTTGCTGTCAACATTGAACAGCTAGACCCAAGTTTCCCTCTGAGAATTCAAAATGATGTAGTTGAGCAGCGTGTTGAGTCATGTGATTCTCAGGTTCTTGTCCAAGTACTGGTTATAGGAAATCCCACTGAACCAGCTAAAAGCAAGTGAGAACTCTGTTAACAGGTCCAGAACAGGCCAACCAAATGTTTTTCCAAGTTCACCTTTTGACGGCTTGGTCTCATGTGGTTATACGATGTGGTTTACTGTTAATGAATGCCACGCTAAGCACCTACCCGACTAACCATGAGGCTGAAATAAATTCGTAATCAGGTTTAGAGTTGGGGGTCCTGGTTTCTGCTGCTGCAAACTCATTAAAATTGCAGAAGCAATGTTATTTTTGGAAAGCCTAGAGCAAGTTCATGGACCTCATGTGATTAGTCACTTCTGTGGTGAAACTAACAGATGGACTTCTTTCCCTCATCATCAGACAGATTGGTGATGGCATTAAAATTTCATCATTGATGTTTTCTCGGGCGTATCTGTGAATGCTTTAAGACTCCCCTTTTTCAGAGAAGGTCCCCAACCTAGCTAGTGACCTTTGCTTTGTTCCTGCAGGTGGTGGGATCTTTAGAAAGAAAAAGCTTGTTTACACCAAGCTGAGCTTGACTCTGCTGCTTTGACTCTATGGGGCTGCTCTTTTTGTTCACGGAAGAGGCTAATTCCTTTCCTTAGCTACTGCATGTGTTGTTTTTTGATTTGGTGCCTTCTGCTCCATCGTGAACCTTTCTGATCATCTGAACAAAAAAGTGTCAGTATGTTCTCCTGTGATCGTTTTCTTAAAATTGGTCAACATAAGAAACATCCTTAAATAGCATATTCTTTTACCTTGATCAAGCGGCCCACAGTTTTATAAAATCACTTGTGTAAATTAAGATGTAGTACAAGAGAGATAATTAATATCATCTAGGAATGTTTATCCATATGGTATAGATAGGCAAAAAATTTCATAGTAAAATGTAATTATATTCTTTTATTTAGTAGGAGATGGATAGCTTGTTATGTATTACTTTAATATATGATTTGTATTGTATGCAGCCTATCTATTTTGAAAGAATTTTTCACAAAGAACCAATACCCATAAAAGTTCTAAGAAATAGCCTTCTGGTATAGAAAGAAACTCTGTGATCGACAAAATCTAGTTTGGGTCTATCTAGACTAGAAATAGAGAGCATGCCCTCTTCTGCCTGTCTACCTTCCAACCCTTTAAATTCATCACATTCGCATAAAAAAATACTCTTTGTATTCTCTCTTTTCTCGCCACTGTATGAATGTGTATTATTTCTACCTGTACAAACGTCCTAGCTAGAAACTTGGGTGATTCTAATTGCTTCTTCTTCTTCCTGAGCCCTGCATCGGAAGCATGCTGACCTCAACATGTTGCTATTGAGCAAATCTGTCTCTCACTGTGTTTATTATTGCAGGCCCCTTGCTTTGAGCCACACTAGGTTTTTTCATGAAGTTTGACACCAGCTCCCATTCCTGTTTGCATTTCAGTCCAGTTTCTGCAGCCTACCCCTGCTTGTGTCATACACCACATTCCTCAGTAATGACTTTGCTTTGTCTTCTGGGTAAAGACTTACCGAAAGGCTCATTCCAACCTGACTACTGCTTCCTCCAGTCCACTTGCTCTTTTCCAACTTGGATTCTTACCCCACAGCTTGTCCACAGGACAATGATTGCCTTTTGATGGGAATCACTCTTGCCCATTGCCATAGCCCCCTGCATGGCCGTCTCTTTAGCTTCCCTGGACTCTGGTCCATCCACACTTTTAATGCTCATGGTAGGAGGAGGTGCCACCTGGAGAGGAGACTCCTTGTCCTCACACATGTTCTGTCTGCCTGTGATTTTGTGTCTGCCTTCAAAGGCTGGGTTTGGGGTGCTCATCACTGTAGAGCTTTGCGTAAGCCCCTTGATTCTGTAACACTTTGTATCTTCTCAGTGCCTGGAACTCTCACTGTCCATGTTTGCTGTCTGCCTTTGCTTTTCCTCAAAGCCTGTGAGCTCTTTGAAGACAGGGTCCAGCTCTTGTCTAGAGTTACACCCAGTATCTGGGTCACTGAACAGTCTCCTTTCGATGAGCCACTCAACTCCCCCAGTAAAGAACTATAGTATTATCTTGAATCTATTAATGAACTATCCATCCAAATATCCAGCTATGCGGAGAATGCTGATTAATTTAAAAAACAAAAACAAAACAGATATGCTCATAAAGCATTCTACACGCACCACCATCCATCATCCATGCAGGAGAAGGGTAATCTGGAGTATTCAAAATGTGCTTAGTAGCAGCCAGTAGCTAATTGTTACCATCTCAACCCCACTACACAGCTAAACACAGTCTGCTACGTAGCATCATGCAAACCACTTTATATTGCATGGATTTTCTTTCACAAAATCAGCTTTGTATCCAATCTTACCCACTATTACACTGCTGAAAGCAGCGTAGGGTTATAAAAACTCCTCCGTAAATCACATGGAGATTCTTTGTTGTGTGAGGGGGAGAGACTTCCTATGTAAGATGTAATACTAACATTGCTAACGCTATTATGATGCCATTTTTAATAGGAAATGTTGTCCAAAACAGACATCTTTGAGACATAAGTAGAGTGCTTTATTTAATCAAATGTTCAAATGTGTTTGTTTGTGCTTAAAAGTTCTCCACCTACGTTGCCTACTTATTAATTTAGCTTACGTAAGTAAGTACTAACAAAGAAATTGCTAAAGCTCTCCTATAGGCAATCTAGGAAGGAGATTGTACTTCCCAAATAGATAAACATCCAACCAGATTACTAAATTTCAGCTCTGTAAACACGTACAGGTTTTGTGGTCAAAGGGCACAAACGAAGTTTTTTTTTTTTTTTTTTTTAGGAAAATGTATCATTTATATATTATATCTGTTCTGGTTATTTTTTGTTTGTTTGTTTGTTTGGTTTGGTTTGGTTTGGGTTTATTTTGTTTTCTCAACTTGACACAAGCGAGGCATTTGAGAAGAGGGAATCTCAATTAAGGAAATGCCTAGGACCACTGGACTGGCCTGTAGGCAAGCTTGTGGGGCATTTTCTTAATTAGAGACGACGCGGTGTGGCCCACCCATGTAAGTGGTTGCCACTCTTAGATGGTGGTCCTGGACGGCATAAGGAAACAGGCTGAATCAGGAGTATGGCCTAGCGCTCTAAGGCTCTGGATCAAGGAAGCAGGCTGAGCAGTAAGCTGCGCTCCTCTGTAACCATCTGTATCCATTCCTCCAGGTTCCTGTCTTGAGGTCCTTCCCTGACTTCCCTGAACGATGGAGCTCAAGCTGTAAGAGTAAATCAACCCTCACTTTCCTAAGTTGCGTTTGGTCATAGTTTATTGCAGCAATAGAAACCCTAACTAAGGCTTTTTTTAAAAAAAGGTGTTAAAAGATGCTGTCTGCCCTTGTCACAAGTTTCCTGAGCTTCCCTGGAAAAAAACACACTAGTAGAGTTAGCCTAACTAAATCAAACCACCAAGCAAGCGGTCATTTTTGACTCGTTCAAAGTTATAAGCATACAAAATGCATTTATTGATTAATGTTTGTGAAATTAATTCACTGTGTTAAAAAGGAAATTGAGGGTAAACAGCTTTTTAACCTCCTGAGTAGCATTTTCGCTGGAAGTGATAATTTGTGCCTTTAATGTAGGGGGTAGAAACGAGAGGATCAAGATCGAACTACACGCCTCAACTTCCTAGTGAGTCAGAGATCAGGCTGGGCTTCAGGAGACCTTCTCGTAAGCCAAACAGAGGTATTATTTGGTTTTACAATATGTACCAGTGAACTTTGCCTCAATTTGTTTTTTCATTTAATTTAATCATTTAGTTTAATCATTTAATTCATGTGATATATTCTATAATAATTCCTGAAACAGGAAACAGATACTACAGTAGAACCATAAAAAGTGAACCCAAGAAGACAAGTAAAAAAAAATATTAGATTTCTAAAGCACCAAAAAGCTTAAAAAATAAGTTTAACCTTCTAAAATATTTTTTTAATTTTTTTTACTAGTTTTATTTAAAAAAAAATATTTTACTCATTGAAAAAAAATTGCTCAGAGAAAATTCCCCTTCTTCATAGTTGCCTGGGGGCAGTGATTCTGGGTCAGAAATGAACAGTCTTGAGTAAATGCTTTTTAAATATTTTAAGATCTTTGTTGTTTATCAACTGTGACAGTTCTGGCATGTAGATACTCACTTAAGTCATGAAATCTTTATAAACCACTGTAAATATGCTAACACCACATTGGGTTTTAGTTAAATGTAATTGCACGTTTTAAAATGTACACTGGTTTGGAGCCAACTGTTAGGTCTTATTAATAGCCTTCCCTCCCTTGAGCTATTTGCATTATCCATAAGAAATGTTAGTCTGCAAACATAAAGTACTTGCGTGTGTTTTGTTTATCAGTCGCAGTCTCATTTGGAGAGACTGGATGTCCAGTCTGTGCAGTTGTCCAGTGTGGTAGTTACTGCCTGAGAACAGTTCCTGACTTGACATGATTCCTGTCCTGTGTTTAGCACAGTTAAGCACATGGAAGAAAATTAGTGCGTCTACCTGTTACAGCCCTCTTCATACAGTCTTCTTCTGCCTTCTGTAATGATTCACGTTTATGGGGGTTTTTTCCCTAATAGTTAAACAATAGATTTTGTACCCTTTGCTACTGGCTACTGATACTTCCACTTGCATACAGTTCTTATATGCACTGGGCTTAGTAATGAATCAGGCTGACTCCATCTTAAGATCAGTAGCCATCTTGTTACAAGATCAAAATAAGTTCATTTCTGTTTACCGTAAAGGTTAGGTTTCTAGAATTTGAAGTGGTGAACACTCTGACCATCCCTGACCTCCACTTTCGTAAGATAAGATGTTCTGCAAAGTTCCCACGTAACCAAAATTGCCCCTGGAAATTCTCCATCTCTTGGAAACCAACTAGCCTTGCAGCATCTGGGATATAAAAACCCCACTTCTCCTATGTCCTGAGAGGGGTGACCTCTCAAATCCTACATTTAGGGAGAGGCAGTTTCCAGACAAGCTATATTGTGCTCATATAATAAAGCTTGCTATAAATTTGGCTAATTTTGGTGATGATCTTTCCCCTCATTCAATGAGACTAATATTTGGTTATTCAGTTTCATTTTTCTGTATATTGATTTATAGTCTTTTATGGATTGATTAGAATAAGGTATATGTTGTCATGATTTGTTCATTAAACAGATTGTTGAGATCCGCTGTGTGCCATGCACCCTACAAGTTCTGGGTTAGAAGTGATCAGTAATGTTAGGTAGTTAAAAATGGTGCACAGTGTGAAACAGCCACTAAAACTAAACAGCCAAGAGCATGATTACAGACTAGGCAACCTCTTTGAAAAGAATGTATTACGCACATCCTGCCTAGAAAGATATTTGCATCTGATTGTCTTGCTTCTCTTTTGACTTTCCCTACAGTTCACAGTTAGTATATACAAGAGAATTTTTCATTATTGTTTTTGTTATTTGTTGTAATAAATATAAATTTCCTTCGAATGTCTTAGAGTGCTAAGCTCTAGGGAAACAAAGAGAAACTGCTGAGGTTT
Source organism: Cricetomys ansorgei (assembly GCA_026225945.1). Lineage (NCBI taxonomy): Eukaryota > Metazoa > Chordata > Mammalia > Rodentia > Nesomyidae > Cricetomys > Cricetomys ansorgei. The sequence continues at coordinate 34,609,882 of JAMJFZ010000056.1, forward strand.
GAAACAGCGACACTCATGAAAGAAGTCCTTTTATAGATTGGCAGCTCTCTACTCGCTCAGTACAGGGACCGGTTATTCCAGTTTAAAGTTAAATAAAGGCCATCATAGAATTTTCTATCTTGCTTCCCCAGTTAACTTGAGTCTCTTTCCCTGGGAACTTTTACCCTAGTTTATCTCTATGAGGCATCCATTCCTTAGGTGCCTTATCTTGGGTCTCCCTTTTCTAATTGCTTACTCATTGCAGTCTGCATTCCGTTCTGAGTTCTCCACCACGTTGAATTAACCTTTTTGTTTGACTGTGGTCGTGCTACCTGCCTTGGACCTGCACTCATTCTGTAGCTTATAATGTTATCAACACCTTACTAAAATGAGACTGTTTTGATTATTGCAAGAGTCCCACTCAAGGAGAAATGAATAAAGAGATAAAAATCTCACCCTCTGAGTACACCAGCCAAAAAACGAAGGAGCTGAAGGATTTCCAACGCTCTTATGCTACCACTGTACAGTTGGAAGTTCTCATAATTTCAACCAATGATACTAGCATTTAAAAAAGAAAAACAGTGTGAAAATTGTGCTGTCTCTGGGGAGACACTTAGAAGACAAATTGCAGGGGACTGTGATATATGTGTGTAGGTGATTCAATTATCCAGGTGTCCCCTATTAAACCTTTGATGCTGGCGTTCCAAAGCAGGACCAGTCCGTTATCTGTGGAGCCACTAGAACAGCTCAGGAGCATCTGCTTTTACTGACAGACTTTGATAAGAGGATATGACTTTAAGACCTTGAAGTTGAGAAAATACCAAGCTGCACATTTTCATAGCCTCCTATGACTGGTCCCAAAGAATATTAGCCCACTTTAACCCTGTCAGCTCTGGTCTGAATTATTGGAGGGTATCTGGTAAAACAAAAACTAGTAGCTTATGGAAACTCTGACTTGCAGGTAGCAAATGCTATCATGGTTACCTAGAGATAGTTATAACCTAATACTTCAGATTCTATTTTGTTTTATAGAATTTTATTTCTTTAAAAGTATATTTAGGAGCCAGGCGGTGATGGCACATGCCTTTAATCCCAGCACTTGCGACGCAGAGACTGGCAGATCTCTATGAGTTCGAGGCAAGCTAGGTCTACAAAGTGAGTTCCAGAACAACCAGAGTTACAAAGAGAAACTCTGTCTCAAAAAAAAAAAAACCAAATATAAATGTAAATATATATGTGCGTGTGTCTGTATCTACACATATGTGTGTGAATATATTTGTATATACATATGTGCATATAATAATAATTAGTTTAAAAAAGAGACTGTGAATTTTAAGGAGAGTCAATATGGAGGGTCTGGATCAAGGAAATGGGAGGAAGAAATGTTGTAATTATATTTTAATCTCAAAAATAGAACAAATTTTAAAATTAAAAAGATACATTTTATTGCATTTGTAGAGATTTTTTTCCCAGTTAATCTATTATAGCTAGCTTTTTACATATGCACAAAACTAGTAGTAACCAAGGTAATTCAGATAAACTCGAGCTCACTCCTAAAGTGCTATAGGTGGCTCGCTATGTTTACATGGTATTGTGTTTGTGTCTATGCTATTGTCTTTTTTTGTATATACTGGATTATATGTGTGTAAACATTCAGCTTTATTCTTTACATTTTAATTGATTCCTCTTATATATAAATTCTTTAAAGTATCTGTATATGTAAACTCTTAAAAACGTTAGTTTTCATCTTACAAAAAGTTATACTTTTTTTTTGGTATTGTCTTGACCAGGCAAAACTGTAATACAGGATGTGGCCGATTGTCTCTTTAAAATTAGATGCTTCAATCTAATGTTTTGAACTACCCTACTATGAGGGAGAGAAAGGAAAATGCTTGTAAGAGATTGTCTTCTGTCTTTCCTGATGTTATGCTAACGCACTCTCTAGACTTTCCCAGAAGAAAATGATGCAAGTGTAAATGATTTCTCCATGCTGGAAATGGAGGTTTAATGGCATGAATACTTCATAAGAGAAATACAGACATTAGAGAACAATTTTATCCTATTATTCTGAGGCTTTAGCAATCTTGAGAGCAACAGAATAGGAGCTATCTCTTTTAAGGGGAAGGAAAATACCGAAGGGACCGTAAGGAGAGAATGAAGCCCATAGGACTTTTTTCTTTTGAAAGTAATCGCTACCCACCCTGACTCATCCCCTAGTAGTTTTCTGCTTTCCAAATATGAGATATCATCCAGAATTATTTCAGTCTTTATCTTGTTTGGAGAAATAACTTTGTATTGTCTTCCCACCCTTGTACAAAATGTTAATCTGTTTAAGGACAGAGTAACACCTCAAGAACCTAGGATGATAATACTTTATTACTTAAACAACATTTTTAGTTCTATTAAAATTAGTCTTCTCTCCTCCTGACTATTCTTTCTCCTTCTGTTTCTCCTCCCAACTCTCCTCTCATCCTCATTCCCTCCCTACTTCGCTTCTTCTGGCTTTGAGGCCACTGTCTCTCATTGAAAGTGTTTGATTTTCGTCTAGATTTTAATAGCAACATTTAATGAAATTGATTAAAATTACAACATTCTAAACTGCCCGTTTCCGGTAGCTGTCATTTGTACAGGCAGTAGAGAGAAAGTCATAGCACTACCATAAACATATTCATGATGATGGCCCACATTCTGTGTGGATTTTCTATGTGAAAAGTAGTGTGCCCTTAATGTTAAATAAGTCTTAAGATGTGAAATGAGTGTTAAAATGACTTACTTTCATGACTGCCTCAGTGGTATTCTATGAAGCTTTTTATTGAATTAGTGTAGAGCAGTTGCCCTTTTGCAAGCTAGATTTTGCATCCAAGCCTGAAATCTGTCTCTGAATTCTGCCCTGTTTAGCCCGGCCTCAAACTACTGTGTTCCTGTGTGAGTACAGGTTAGTATGCCAGCTATTACTTTAAAAAATCAATTTAGCTTTCCCCACACACATGCTTATGTGAAAGTTTCCTAAACAATATCGTGATGTTTGTGTCATCAAGATTGTTATTATGATGTATGTACATCTATAATAATATTTTTTATCTTATTGAAAAGATGAGTAGTGTATAGTTTAGTGACTCACCTGACAATGTGGTGTGGCGCATAGATGTCTTACAGCCTACAAAGTTCTGCCATGATTTCAGTATGTATCTTCCTAAGTTTAAAATGGATTCTATGGGTGAACTATTAAATTTTAAAGGGAAAATGTTTGTTTGTAAAAATTACTGTAATTCTAACACTTATTATTATTAGTTTGAAAATGTGATTAACTCACACTTGGCGTTGTTAACAGGGCCAAAAATGTGTGGCTAAACAATCTGAGGCCCTTGGGGAGAACCCGTTACTATTACTCACATAGTATCAAACCGATCCTGATGACTTATTGTTATACCCATGGATCAGCGCACTGCTAAGTCCTCGTCAGAGAAGCTTCTTTCTTCAGTAGATGCTTAATGCAGAGGCTCACATCTGGAAAGGTGCAGACAGTAAGATGTTGCAGAATGCTCAGCCCTAAGTGGGACATCTGTATCATACCTTCTCTCCCATGGCTCAGGGATCATTGGTGCAGAGGAGGCGGAAAGATTGTAAGAGCTACAGATGGTGGCTATTAAGGAAAAGGTGCTGTATGAACACAAGGCAGTTGCGTGAACGAATTCACAGCACTTGAGACAGCATGCACAAGAACTCTGAAGACTCAAGCCACAGAAAATACTAGCTTAGAGAGAGGAGTTGGGCACGAATCCCCACCCCTAACTAAAAAGCTAGTGGAAATTGATAGCTCCTGGGAGAGGGAGGGCCCATTTTGGTTAAGGGTGTGGACCCTGGTGGGTTGACTACTATCCAGCAAAGGCCACACCTCCAGGAGTATAAGAGTAGTTCAGGCTGCACTTGGTGTGTTTTTCTTTCTTTCTTTTGAGACACAAAATTGGGTGGATAGGTGTCTTAATTCAGTTTCTATTCCTATAAGAATCCTGACCATGTCTGGGGGACAGGAGAGGGAGTTATCATGGCATTTGAACTTTGGGCAGAAAAAGTCTTCAGTGCTCAGAACTGTCGGGGGCAGAGCTGTGCAGTGAGCAGCAAGCCAGTTAAGCTGCATTCCTCCATGGCTTCTGCTTCTGGTCCTGCCCCCAGGTTCCTGCTTCCAATTCCTTCCCTGACTTCCCTCAGAAATAACCTGAGAGTTGTAAGGTGAAATGAAAGATGTAAATGTAAGATGAAAGCCCTTTCCTCTCCAAATTGCTTTTGGTCTTGGTTTTTTAATGCAGCAATTGAAACCCTAAGACAGTAGAGAATGGGAAGTAGATATGGGAAGAATGAGAAGGGTCAAAATGGGTTTTATTAATACCCTCAGTGAGCTAATAAAATGAGGAAATACATAATTAAACAAAATAGCTTCTAGTAAAAATTTATATAGGTAAATTTTGGTTTAAAAATTTGTAGCATATAAAGAATCAGGTTTCATTGTAGCATTTTTTCCTATTTTAGATATTTCAACTGTAGGGATTTTTTTTATAAATCAACGAATTTTCTTAGAACAACCTTTTTTATTTGCAAGTAGCTTCAAATTTGGTCTCCCATCTAAGAATCCCATTCTTGTCTTTCCTGCTTTCTAATATTTGTGCAGAATAGTTGGTATAGGAAGAAGGCATATGCAACAGGCCAGCTTATAATATTAAAACCAGAGACAATCCTAAGATCCATCATTTGGTTGAATAAATTATAATAGAGTCTTATGAATGGAATCTGTTACGATGTTGATAAGAATTATATGACTCTATTTACTGGATAAAGTTGTCAAAGATAATAGTGTTACATTAAAATATAGGATACACAACAGCCACCCATGTCCCAGTGAAACTTAATTATTATATCATTTTTTCATTAATCTTTGGCCTAAATATATAAGTGTTATAGAAAATTATGATATGGTTTGGATTTGTGAGATAACATGGAAATGTTTACATTATTACTTATCAGTAACTTCCCCTGTGTATGTGCCCTTTTTCTTACATTTTCCATGAAGTTGCCTTGTTTGCTCGTGGTAACCAAGGACCCTGTGCTAGACAGTTTTCGTGGCGTTGACAAAATACCTGAGACAATTTACAAAAGAGGAAAGGTTAAATTTGGCTTATGGTTTCAGAAGTGATAGTTTATAGCCAGCTGGCTCCATTGCTGTGTGGTTATGCTTGAGGGGGGGGGGGGTGGAGAGCAAAGCATCATGGCTACAAAGGCACAGTGGAGCAGAGCTCTCCAAGTTCTGGCAGCTGGGAAGAGGAATCTGAGATGCCAGGAACATCTCCAGTGACCTATTTCCTCCGACCAGGTCCTGTCTCAGTAGCGCATTCAGTGCAGACTCACAATAGATAACTCGAAGAAGTTAGCTCTGTTATGACCCAGCCTCCATCTCAATAAAGCCACCAACTGGAGACCAAACGTTCAGTAGTGAATGTTTTGGAAAAACTTCATATCCAAAGCACAACAGATGGTGCATTTTAAAATATCTATATTTAACATTATACAAAACCATTATTTTTGTCATTATTTGTAAACACTTTGTGTGTTTCATTGTTTAACTTCTGATCCTAATTTTCAGATGGGTGATTCTTCTATTAAGCTAAATTCCAAATTTTCAAAGGTTATTATATTATCCAGTGAAAGTGATGGTTCTTTACATTAGTATTCATGAAGTCATGGATGTAGGACTATTTTTGCAATTTGTCAGGTTTATATATGTAACTGGTTTTCCCATTCCCAGTGGCTTTAAATGGCTTTGTAGTATTCAGAGCTACTGTAAAAAGGACAGTGACTAACCTACAGACTCAAACAGATACAGAACAGGGAAACACACTTGTTTAATGTAAGAGCAGTGTGCCTGCATTACAGTAGCTGCATCGTACAAGGCACAGTTTTGTGTTTGTAATAACAGTTTATATTGCCTGACACTAAGGCTATGATAATGTTATGTTCATAGCCTGCTGCATTCCATTCTCAATTATCCTCTTGTTTCCTTTTGGTCTCTAATTGAACTTGGGAAGGGTGCCCATCTACCTTCTCATTAAATAAAACCATTGAAAAATAACACAGCCGTTACTAATTTTTATGAACTGAGCAAGATTCAAACTTAGGTGCTTCATGGGATTGAAGAAAGAGACCTCAAACTTAAAGACTAAAACCAAAAATATTGGTTTTTTTGTTTTTGTTTTTGTTTTTTTACTTCCTAAGAGAATATCTAAATCAGTATGAGCAACTATCTAGATTTGGGGTTTTGAGATATCAGTCAAAGCTTTCATTAGGCCGCTAGTCCTGATGAATGTTGTCACATATTAATCTTAAGATGCCTACATTGTGAAAGATGATAATCTACTTGTATTTAGAGCATTTCATTTTAATTATAGTATGGAAATTTTGAAGTATTTCTTATATTTTATGTAAAGACTCAATTTTGTTCCTACTACAGTTGGGTCGCTGATGGTTTGAGTTTTGAGATTAGTGAAGTATGCGAAATTGAATGTCATTGTGATTTGCTTATTTTAATAGCCCAATTTTTATAGTAGAATACCAACAATTTGGTGAAAAGATGCTGTATTTTAAGTACTCAAGTTGGAGATAAGGAGGAATTTCTTTTTTGACAAAAATAGAAAACTTTGCTGTAACTTTTTATATACTAGCAAGGGTACAATATTAAAAAAATAAACTCCTTAGGAGCTCAAAATAAAATTATTGTCAAATGAGTTCACAAGGAATGTCTAGAACCTATACAGCAGGGTTTGTTTTTTATTTTAATTTCATTAATGTTTCTGGTATTCTTGATAATAGATGCTTCCTTTTCCCTAAATAAAGATACAGATTGAAAATATCTAGTTCCTTTTTGTTACAGTAGACATCAGAATGTTTTATAAAATTACAGTAAACAAAACAGCATAGTGTAGTTCAGGAGATAGATCTGTAAGACACACTTCAAAATTAAATGCAAGTTTTTGTAGTTTTAGAAATATTTAACATTTTAAAATGTTTTTGGCTTAGATTAATTTGTTGTATGTATATGAGTATTTTGCCACCATTTATGTATATGGGCCACATGTGTTCTCTGTCTACAGAGGTCAAAAGAAAGCATCATCTGATCACTTGGAACAGGAGTTATGAATGATTCTGAACCACCATGTGGGTGCTAGGAACTGAACCTGGGTGTCTTAGTTACTTTTCTACTGCTGTGCTAAGACACCATGACTAAGGCAACTTACAGGAGAAAGCACTTAATCTGGGACTTATGGTTTCAGAGGACTGGAGTTCATGATGGTGGAGCCAAAACATAGTGGTTGGGACAGCTGAGAACGGGGGGCGGGGGGATGGGGGGAGGGGGGAAGGGAAGGGAGAGAGAGAGGGGGTAAAGAGAATGGGGAGGGAGAGGGAAGAGAGGGAGGAGAAATTGGAAATGGAAAAAGTCTGTAGAAACTGCAAAAACCCTCCTCCTGTGACATGCTTCCTCTAACAAGGCCATGCCTCCTAGTCCTTCCCAAACAGTTCCACCAACTGGGGACCAATTATTCAAATGTAAGAATCTATGAAGTGTAGCAGTACGCTACAGTCTTCTAATACTCTCTATTTAGGGAAGGAGAAAAGAAAGACAGAAAGAAATCTTCACTGCTTTTGCAAGCAGCCTTGATATAGAAAGAAAGGTAGAAATCTTCACAGCCTCTTTTTAGGCTGTCCTAAACTTGAATCTCTCCAACCTTTGTTGTTTCAGGAATTATCACACTAACTAACGACAGCAACCCAACCAACAAACCACCGACCAACCAATGCCCACCTTGACTCTTGGGCTTCAGGCCTTTAATGCCCTAAGCCAAAAGTTCATATGTGGCATGCAATCCCCAAAACAAGCTACAGGTGCCAGAACGACTGCAGCTAATCAAATTATAGCCACCTGCATCAAGCATTCCAATTCCAACTCGTAAACAACTATACTGCAGCTGGGAGCACAAAACCTAATCCAAACGCCGTTTTGCGTTTTTAAAAAAACCAAAATAACAAAAGCGTTTTCCAAGTGTTCCTCTACAATGAAGGCCATTCTCCTTCAAACCACCAAAGCTACAGTCAGTCCACTGAAAGAGAAACGAGCCCTCTTAACCCATGAGCCGTTTCTCCATCCTATAAACACAATTAACCTTTTAACCAGATGAGAATGAGACATAAAATTTACACTTCCTTTTCATATCACAATTAAATCCCAGACAGCTTGAAATTTAAAAAAAAAAAAAAAAAAAAAAAAAAAAAGGTTCAAAAGAAATACAGGTCAATGTTCATATAATCTCTAATAAAAGAAGGCCATCAAAACGAGAAAGTTCATAATCAAAATGACTGAACTGGCAGCCCAGTATTTTTTTGGGCTAGATGTTTAAAAAGGCATAAACAGGAGTTAGGCAGAAAACTGGGTAGAATGATTTCATGTGATTCAGTGCTGCCTATAGACCTGGGATATTAGTTGCATATGTAAATATTTAGCTTTTTTTCTCCCTTTCTGTTTTTAAACATTACGGATTTATTTTTATTTTTTACAACTTCAGACATGCACATACTCACTCTCATTAGCCGATCTTCTTCTACTCCTGCAGACACCATGCTTTGTCTTCCCAACTCATGTGCTTTCCTGTTTCGTTTTTGTGAGATTCTCGTGCCTGCAGCCACAGGTACAGCGTGTTCATGATGGCACTGGCCGTGCCGTATCCACATCAGAGAGGCGTCCTCTGCATCTTCTAGCCCTTAGGATATTCCCACCTTTTTAAATGATGTTCACTGGGCCTTGGGGCAGTGATAGAGAAGTCCTGTGTAGGGCTGGAAACACTTATTCTTAGCGTGTTGACTAGTTAGGAGTCTCTACATTAACTCCTGCCCACTGGAAAAACAAGCTTCTCTGACCAACGCTGAGAGCAGCCCAAGTTTAAGGCTTAAACATAAATATTTAGAAGACAGTTTGGCTGGTTTCTTAATCATGAATTTATTGTATATTTATAATATGAATTTGAATTAAGAAATTTGGATGATTCCGATGCTACTATTTTACCACTCATACCGCTCATAATCTTTGAACATATTCAAACACAGAGGTTAATGGGTTTTGAGGATCTTCCGGATCCCAGGTATAATTTCTGTAGCTATTTGGAGGTAGTGAGATATAGCCATTTCCTAAGATTGAAGGACAGCTGTCCATTATTCCTGGAGGGGGGGAGCGCACAGGGGGAGGCATTGCTAAGAAGGAATGCATGGGGACCGGACCCAGTCACTTGTAGAATGTTCCAGAGGAGGAGACAAATGGCTGCGGTGGTTCCCAGACTCTGCTACATCTCAAAGTTTGCCATGAACAGACGTGGTGCCCCACTGCAGAGTTCTGACTCAAAACTAACCTGACAGAGGTAAAGGGGGAAATGGCTTCATGCCTGTGTATTCATTTATTTCCTTCGAGAGGAGAGCATCCCTTCAAAACAAACAAAAAATCATCTTATTTTGTTAACCTGGGCTTCGCTTACTTTTAGACTCAGCAGGAATTCTCCTGGAAATAATGCAGGAGTCAGGCCAAGTTATTCAGAAGGCAACTAGACTTTCACAAGGTCACTCAACTCTGTTAGACTTGGGTTACCAACACGTGACTGGGTTTTTATCGTAATGACAAGTAGCTGCTTACATGCGAAGCATGAGGGGATGGGGGCCACTCAGGACCCTCAAGGATGTGGTGAGCGAGGTAAGTGGATGGGGAAACTCCTTGGTGATAATCGAAACAAAATAAACAAAACAAAACAAAACAAAAAGCCAAAAAAGGATCGAAGGGCAGGAATGGTGAGGAATATAGGTTACAATATATAGTCATCAAGCTATTTCGTGTCTGGAATTTACGAGGGTAGTTCTAAGAGGATAGGGCCTTCGTTAATGTTGTATTATTACTTGCTATATATTGGTACTTAGTATTATTTTGAATGAATTAAGGGAGTACACATTTGCTTTTGGATCCTATTTTTCAATTTTTCATAGTTTGCATGGTTTTCCATCACCTGCATAACCATCATTACTTGGCAGCAAATTATCCCATCATATACCCAGTTTTTACCTAACCACCCTGTGACAGTAGGCATTGATACACTCAAATATCTGCTATTATAGTGTAGCGGATTCCATACTTAGTGTTATTTGGTTGTATAAATACCAGGATGAAAAAGCAGCACATATGTCATGGCTCCACATAGAAAAGCCAATATACTTTATGTATGTAATAGCCAATGCATAAGTAATGTTAGTTATTTCAGTGGCCTGTGAACTATCTTGTTTTCATAGTCAGGAAGTCCCGCTGTCTTCGTAACAGTGCTTTGTAGATACTTTATTCATTTGAAGATTTATATTTTAAGTCTGAATCCTCATAAGTAATGCATCTATACAAGCTCAGAAAGGCAGTGTATTTCGAGGGAAGCAAATTGACTGCAGGCGTAATGTATTCTTCTATCACTTAATAATAAAAAGTAGTAGGAAGATAATGATTGGTATTAATTGCAGAAAGTGTTAGAACATGCCACTCAGGTAGGAAATAGAGAAATGCATTGCTGAGCACTAAAGGTAGACTTATTACCGTCTTGGCTCTTCCTCTGCAGTTTGGAAGGGAATGTGAGAGACATAGGATATTAATTTATTCCATACTCTAGATCCATATGCATTTTGTAATTGTACATACATTCTTACTTTTTAATTTTTTTTAAATTTTTTTTTTTTGTATTTTATGTGTGTGATTGTTTTGCCTACACATAGGTATGTTCACTACATGAGTCCCTGGTCCCCACAGAGGCCAGAAGAGGGCATCAGATCCTCTGGAAATGGAGTTACAGATAGTTGTGAAGTGCACAGTTGGTGCTGGGAATCGAACATGGGTCCTAGAGAGAGCAAATAGTGCTTTTAGCTGCTGAGCCGTCTCTCCGGTCCCTTGTTCTTATTTTTCATTGGAGACATTATCAAGATGGTATCAATCTATGCTTACATAGAAAGATGTTGCAATTAATAAGTACTATGGGATTCTACTTTACTATCTATACCCCTCATTCAAATTGCACATTGTTTGTATCTATATTTTTATTTTACTTAGTGCAAGGGAGGGTGATGTATGGCACCACACATACGTTGAGTTCAGTGGACACCTTTCAGGAATTGGTTCTCTCCTTACATCATGATGTGGGTTACAGGGCTTGAACTTGGTTCCTCAGGCTTGTGTGGCAACACTTTGACTGGTTGACCTTAAAATTACATGTATTTTTTAATGGAATTAAACGTCAGTGTTCTGGTTTGATATCATCAGGATTGCTGGTATCCTTGCTCCTCAGCTTCTTCCAGCCTGAAAGCATATTATGTTTGTCTTCCTCATTTCACAGAATGGCCTTTGGCTTTCCCTGTCCTTGACTCAGAGGTCACTTGTGTAGATTATTCATCTGCATTACCTACAGGAACCTGTAATATAATGAGTTGTTGCCTACTAGACCCTGCCTTAATTACCATATTGGTTTGTGGTGTAGATCACTGGGACCAAGTTGTATATTCTAGATTAATAATTCCTTTTTATACTTTGTGTCCAAATCAATCATTGATTATACCTAAATGTATTGACTGCACACCTCTGACTGCCTTAAGAATCTCTCTCTCTCATCACCATTACTAGCCCAGTGTTATTTCTCTAGTTTTGTTTGAAAGATAATTATGGTATTGAGCTTATAAGCTCAACATATACCTCCACTTCTCCCCCTCCCCCATGTGTTTTTTTTTTGTGTGTATGTGTACACGTGTCACTTAATATGGTGGATACAATTTGAAAATAATGTTAAGGGTTTTTTTTCTCGCAAGCTTCATATAGTAATACTTAAACTTGTAGCTGATGCACATTTAAATATGTGGGATTACCATCCTGTATGTAGCCCACTGTTGACCAAAACTATGCATCCTGTGATGTATGTATGTGCATGTTTATTTATATCACACCTATAAATCATTTATTAGATGTTATATGATATATATATGATATATTGCATACATGTCCTTCATGTTTACTATATATATGTAGTATCAGTGATGTGTGTATGCTTAATATATGTGTGCATATACTTACTGATTTATTTCTATGCATCTCATAAGAAGGGATACTTTTACACCAGTTAAAGTCAGTCTACCCCAACTGCAGAGCTACAACCACACAGAGTGCTATAAAGCTATCTGGAAGGGAGAAGCTTCCAGATCGGTTTTAGCTTGCTTTATCTCTATCTTTCAACCGAAGTGTATAGTGCCTTTGGTGATAAGGTCTTGTCCATCTAGTTCTGGTGGGTAACCAAGAGAAATAGCAATAGCCCATATTATTCTGGGAACTTTTAGACTTCCGTGACCCATAACTCATGTGAAAGTATCAGTGCTTGGCATGAGGAGCAGCATTGTCCAGCTCTGCAAGATATATTTCTCCCAGTTTATAGTCTTTAACTTACGTACTTTAATCAGCTTACAGCGTAGTAGGTTTCATTATGGTTTCCTCCTGACTCTTACTTTGGTTAACCTTCTCTCATTGTTCCCTCATCACTCTGTCCAAACACATCATTTCTGTTGAACTTTTCAACTCCCAGAATTCCCCTCTCTGTTTTCCTATTGCCTATGTTCGACTAGCCCAACTTCTTAAAGACAGGCTTCTTCTATGGCTCTTTACTAGTTTGGCTTCTACAGGTTCTCCAAGTGAATCACAGAAATCTAAAGAAGTTTTATTAACAGGAGTTTGTTTTTTTGTATGAGTAAATTCTATGGAAGAATATTTGGTGCCTCCCAGACTATTAGAAATATCTGATCCTTGTCATAGCAAAATGTTTTCAAAGGTAGCCTTGACATTGTGACTATCTGATAAATAATGAGAAGAGTCTATTGTAGGAATCTTTCCCAAGATTTCCAGTCAGACTGCCCAGCCAAACTCAAGATTTGCATTTCTACATGGTACACTGAGAACTACCACCCCACCCCCATTTTGGCTCAATTTTTATTTTAGTCTTTTGCCTCTGCTCTACTGCAGAACAACTTAATTCAGTGAAATGGTAAAAAAAAAATTACAAATAAAACAAGAACATGGTGTTTGCTTTTTAGAAGTCTGAAATAGAAACTAAGCTGCTTTTCCATCCTCGTTGAATCTCCTCTCTCTGGTCTATGACTTTAATCGCAAGAGCTTTCATAGCTGAATTCTCAAGTCATTGGGAGAGCCTTTACTGTTGAACCCCATTTTTGCAATATTTTCAATGTTGTGATAGAAGACAGACACATAACATTTACTCAGTTTTCAAATTATTTATTTTTGAGAATTAACAAACTTTCTGAATGAGAGCTATATAATAAAATGTATTCAGCTCTCCAAAGGTGACATTTTGGTTGGGTTTTTTTTAATAATGCAATAAAATTGGCATTGCTTAATGTTTTATTTTTAACTTTCATCTGTATTTTGTTCAACCACTTCATTTTTTTCTCTTTGTGGCATTTTGTTCAATGGTGTTTTGTTTGTGCTGTGCCAAGTCTCTGTGCCTGTGATCTTTTAGAGTTTCAAGATATATTGAGAAGATTTTTAATATCAGATGTGTGCCAGCTGAGTTTGTCAATAAGCCCAAATGAATTTGGTGTGTGATAAAGACAAGATGGCTATTAATTAAAATAAGCCAAGAAAACATGTTATTTTGTTATGATTTGAAAAGCCAGATGTCAACAGACTTATTTCCATCCCTAAGAGAATATATTGAATATATTGGAGAATGAAATGACAATTCTTCAAAGTTGTCTGAAACATATTTCATGCTTTTTGAAAGGTCCTATAAAAAGTCATATAAAGAAATAGGCTGAGATAATTGGCCTTACTTTTCAAAAATGATTAGTGAAGCCCTTCCAAAAGGATGAAGACTAAAGGTCTATGGCATGTAAGAGCAGTTTCCTACAAAGCCATCGCTTACATTCATAAAAATGCTGTCGCATTGTTCATTGTAATTAATAAGACAATAGATTTCACCAGATGCATCTGAAATGCCCTTCCTTAACCTAAATTCATATAGTGTTCTGTATTTTGCAGATCGGTATGCTGGTTTTTGAGCAGCTGAATAACTCTTACAAGCTATAGAGCTTACTGTTGTTTTTCTTCTTGGTGGTGCCATCTGTCAGAAACAAAAGAAAAGATGAAAATCTCATTGAGTCATAAAAGGTCCTCCATCGCTTAGTGCGCCTTTTATGGAGACAAGCCTATCTGTGATTGGGGATCAGTGCTGCGTATTAAAGAAAACCTTTCTTACTTCATTGCAGATGGGGGACTCAAGGAGATTTCAACACTACTCATCCTCGACCTGTGGTCAAAGTGAAACTCTTCACGGAAAGCACAGGAGTCCTGGCCCTGGAAGACAAAGAACTGGGCAGGGTGAGTTGTGCTCAGCCCTGAGTGTCCAGGGTGCCACCACAGTAGCACAAGACAGAGGAAGGTAGACCGGCATTCATCAGGTGAAACTTGGGTTCATAAAGTACTTAAAATCTAAGCAACAAGATAGGTCAGTGGGTGAAAGCACCGGAAGCCAAGCCCCATTACCCGAGTTCAATCCCTATAATGCATATTCTGGATCTCTACAGGAAGCCTGGCTGGTTCTCAAACCTCCGTAGGTGTGCCATTGAATGCACACACATACACATACACATACACACACAAAATCAGGTAATAAATGGGGGAAAGTATGTAAGGCTGCCTACTTGTAATTTTCCATGCATCTACTTTACAGCTATAATCTACTAAGCATAACTGTGTATAGATTAGAGAATGCTATGGTGGGCTTTAGATACAGAAGAGGTGCACACGAGCTCAGAGTCATCCTGACTGCCATTCACACCAGCCCTCCTGTCCATCCTGAAATGTCAGTCTTCTTTAATATTTCTGCTTAAGGGTCGAAGGACCGTTTCTAATACATGGGACCACCTGCTGTTTACATCTGCTGAAGTTAGCCAAATTGGAATACCCCTAAAGGACACTTCTCTCTTCCCTCCTTTTTCCCATTAAGTCGTCTTCCTCACACACCCTTTAACACTGCATTGGTATATTTTCCTACTCTCACTGCCCTATATAGAGAATCTATATTTATAACCGCTGTGTATCCTCATACCCTGAATGAGCTAAGTAGTGCACTGACTTCATAGCCCCGTGTGGAAGGTGATCTGTGTCTCACTTATGAAGTACATATGTTCTGAGGATGAGGCTGTCTTTTGTTATATGAATACATACTACCCATATCTAAAATCAGCTGTCACAAATATTTCCAAGAGAGTGAACCTTTAGAACTCTTACATACATTTTTTAAATTATGAATGGCTTTTGCAATTACAGATACGGAGGAACACTAGTAGCCTTCTGGGTTCTGGAGATTTTTCCCTCTCAGAATCATGTTTTTATTCACTGTAATTCCTCTTCCACCTCTCCTATGCTGTTGGAATTGTTGCATACTCAAGTTCCAGATTACTTCTTCTTTGACTTTAGTACATGCATTGGACAACTGAAGTTTGTATTCATGTAATCACATATTTACACATGTATTCATTCTGTAAAGGTGCCTGTAGCATGATGTCATGGAAGATCCCAGAGAGTACATTTGATCTTTATGAACTTATGAATCAGAGTTGTTCACCTAAACTGTAATTATATCAATCTATATCAATTATATTATCTCCTTATTGTAACTATTCTTCAATATTAAACTGCAGCCCTTTGAGAACTAATTTTATATGTAATTCTTTGAACATTTTAACTTATTTTTAGATGATC
The DNA here is from genome assembly GCA_026225945.1 of Cricetomys ansorgei. Lineage (NCBI taxonomy): Eukaryota > Metazoa > Chordata > Mammalia > Rodentia > Nesomyidae > Cricetomys > Cricetomys ansorgei. Next base: position 34,625,729 of record JAMJFZ010000056.1, read on the forward strand.
AAATAATATATTTAAACAATTTTAACTTGAACACATAAGGAATATATTTTGCTATATAATTGTCAATCTGACACACCGTTTACACACTCTTCAAAAACAAGATAATGTTTCTATCAGTTCCTCAACTTAAGTAGTATATTTTGAGCAAAATCTTAGTGTTGGGTGCTGCCCTATTCATTTTATGATATTCATCATCATCTCTGTCCTCTCACAAATTAATATCAGAGCACAATATTAAGAAATGTCTCCAGACATTGGCAGATTTTCTCCAGAGGCACACATAAAGTCATCCACATTCAAAACCACTGATCTACACTAACGACCTAAGTGTGTTTGAAGTTTACATATATTATTTGTCTGTCAGTGCCTTCCAAAGTTACTATCCTTCCTTGGAGCTTCAGGTATATATATATATATATATACACACACACACACACACACACACACACACACACACACACACACACACACACATATATATGTATGTATATATACATACATACACACACACACACGGGCATTATCAATCAATGACCTAAAGGTCCCTCCTGTTTCTCCTTCTCCCAGTCTAATATCCCACCTATCTGCAAGTTCTGTCAGCTCACTCTAGAATGTTTCTGATCTGTCTACCCCTTAGCATTTCCAGCGACCTAGTTCAGAGTGCTGCCATTTATCACCCATGCTGCTGTAAGAATCTGCTTCTGCTTTCCCATTTGCCACCATGGCCCCTTTGATTCAGCCTTTACACTTCAGCCACTGTGATTTATTAAAACATGAAAAACATTCCATCATCCTATCCTTAAAATCACTCCAAGCCTCTCTGTTTGTCGGAGTAAAAAAACAACTCCTCATCTTAGCATAACCTGATAGGGCATCTCAGAGGTTCCAGAGCCACAGCAGCAGCAGCACCTGGGTATTAGCTTAAAATGCCAGTCGTCACATCCTGCTCTAGATCGGCAGAATCAGAACCAGGAGAGTGGGGTCCACCGTTTGTTTTCACTGTCATTCTTGGTGACTTGGGAACACAGCAGATCTAAAGAAACCCTGCTGGATGAGCTGACCTCTGCTTCCAGGTGCATTTTCCATACACAGCAACCTCCCTGTTACTGGCATTCTTCCTCCAAATCTGCCTGCCTGCCTTCTTTCCTTCCTTCCTTCCTTCCTTCCTTCCTTCCTTCCTTCCTTCCTTCCTTCCTTCCTTCCTTCCTAAATAGCTATGCTTCATTCCTGCTTTACTCTTGAGGTCTTCCTTGTGTCATATTCTGAGCACGAATGACATATGCAAACCAAAGGTAATCATTGCTGAAAGGCAGGACAGTGCTGATAAAATCCATATACTTATCTAGCTTTTTATACAACTCATTTGAGTTCAAAGACCTTGTATGATGTGAAATCTGTTGCCTAAAATATCAAGGATATACCTAAAAGGCTTGTTTTTATACATGAAAATTACTCAAAACTGCATGCAATATTTGAATTTCAAAAACAAACAACAATGCAGAATAGGTTTATACCTCAAGATATCACTGTACATCTACTAAAATTGGTAAAATATAGAAAAAAATCCCATAAAATATGCTGATAAAGATCCAGAACAGAAACTCATTTGTTGATGGAGGGTATGCAAAATTAAGAAGCCGCTTCTGGAGAGCTTGTTGGCCCCTTAAGATTAAGTGTATACATATTAAATGACTTTTATACTGGACTTCTAGGCATATACCCAAGGCTTATGGATTTTACATTCTCACAGAAAATGCATGTTGTTGTTTAGGGGGTTGATAAACAGCAGTACAACCATGCAATGAAATACCAAAAAATATAATTATGTATATGTAATTATATATATTATATAATTATATGTGTATATATTATATAAATATAATTGTAAAATGTATATATATTATATAATCATATATACATAATTATATAACACATGCAAACTGTAAATAAAACTTATATCTCAAAGAAGACAGACATAAATGATGGCAAAGTCTGTGATTACACTCATTCTAGGAAAAAGAAAAGAAAAACAAAGCTATAAGACTGGAAACTATGTGCCTGCTAGAGACTGACTGCTTGATAAGTGGTTGGCTATAAAGAGGTATCTCTGACACTTTCAGACAAGTTCTGTGTATTATAAGTGACCGGATTAATGAATTATGTATTTGCTAAAATCCAAAATACTCTGTTATATAGAATGTACTTTAATAGATGCATAGTACCCACTGTGTGCACACACACATCAACCCACGGTATCAAAGGGATCCCCGTTTGGAATAGAAATTATGCTAAATAAAATCGACTGTATTAAAAAATGTAAAAATTAAGTTTACTTAAAAGAGAAAAGATCATCTCTGAGTCACTAAGATGAGAAAATAACCCGCAAGCAGTACTCTCACCTGGCCAGGAGGCTGGCCACCACAGTGCCCATACATCTCCTGCAGGACCCTCAGAGGATGCTGCAAGAAGGCTTTGCTGAATGCCCATGTCCTTCTTTCCTGGAGCCTCAACATAAGCCCAGTTTGCAGATGAGAAAGTTGTCAGGCAATGCAGCACTGAGGACAGTGTGTGTAGTGACAGGCCCAGACTCTTCAGGATTCTCAGGGTTATGGAAACAGCACTAATAAAACATCAGAGAAGGCCAGGTGGTGGCGGCACACACTTTTAATCCCAGCACTTGAGAGGCAGAGGCAGAAACAGGAGGAACTCTGAGAGTTCGAGGCCAGTCTGGTCTACAGACTGAGTTCCAGGACAGCCAGAGCTACAACAGAGAAACCCTGTCTCGGAAAACAAACAAACAGAAACAAAACAAAACAAAAAAAGATCAGAGAAGAATAAAATAAATGTACACAGTAAATGCAACGCCGCATGTTGGATTAGTTCATGAATCAGAAATGGCATTAGTTTTAAAATAGCTGAAACCCAGTAGTACCTGTAACTTAGTTGTAGAGAAGTACTGTTGTAAGCTTCTTGCTTTCGATAACTATTCCTTACATATATATATATATATATATATATATATATATATATATATATATATAGTCTGTTTTTTAGAAAACTGGGTCAGGTGTATACAAAACTTTTCTGTACTGACTTAACAACTTTTTGATATTATTAAATTATTCTATAACATAATCTTACTTATGGGAAGACTTAGAAAAATTCTATTGAATATTCGTTGGTAGGTGCTATTGATATGTTATTTATGGGACTATTTTGTGTGTGTCATAGACAGAAACTGAGAACCTAGATGAATATGTATGGGTCCTGCACACTCATGACTTTTGAGAATATATGAATATATTTAACTAGAAACCGGTACTGCATATGATATTAGCTTCTAAATTCTAGTATCACTAATGGGACCAAGAGTGATGGTGGGCCTGGAACAGGGGAATACACATCAGTGCCTCTGCCATGGAAGAAATTGGAAAGTAAAAGACAGTGATCTGTATCTTTATTTTCATCTGCTTTGTCTTGTTGTCTGCCCAACTAGGTTCACACTTGACATGGTCAAAAGTAACTGAATAACCAAAACCATTGAAGAAAATGTGTATTCCCTTCTTATGGAGATTGTCACCAAGTCTATGGTGTAACTGTTCTCCCCTGAGAAACTCACCTAAGGACCCATTGGATCCTTTCAGCAGATGGAGGAGGGTGTGTGCACCATATTGTCACATTTTTTAATAGCCTGAGAATCAGGGCATCTTTTAGTCTCCAAACCTCTGACCTCTTGTCTCTAAACTGACTGAAGGGAAATAGAAATGCATCTTTTCTTTCTCTACTGCTCTCTTGTTTGATGAATTACTGGCTACTATTACTACTTATTTTATATACGTCATTACATTTAATCCCCATGGAGGATAATGAAAACATCTTTTAAATGAGAAAAGTAAGACTCTAAATTTATCTGCAACATATGTATGTATGTATGTGTATATATGTGCAAGATAGATAGATGATAGATAGATAGATAGATAGATAGATAGATAGATAGATAGATAGATAGATAGATAGATATAGGGGTGAAAGTACAAGGGGCACTATGAATAAGAGGAAGATCTCTAAAAACAAGAGGGTAGGCAGAAAAAGAGTCACGAGAGGGAAGGGATATTGCAGGATTCTGTCACATGTAGGTCACAGAATCGCACACACATGATACATGAAAGCAGGAGTGTTTGGAGGAAGAAGAGGGTATGGGAGGGTAGTGAATGGGGTGGTTATGAACATAGCATAATTACATACACGTAAAGATGTCCTGAGGGGTTCCCCAAAGGTGGTGAGTACCAGAATTTGATTTTTAACTACAGACTGTGTTCCTCATACCAGACAAGAAGTAGCACTGACAAGGTGACATTTGAAAGTGTTTTATGTATTAAGGTATAGGATGATTTAACATCTCATGGTTTAAAAAGCAGAGATCAAAAAATTATTTAAGCTAAAGTAATTTTATATGTGATACACGTTTTAGGCTTTTTTGTCACTTTCTACAATGATTTGATGATTTGAATCACATTAAGTACCCTCTGTCTATTTATTTACAAATTAATTATATTCTTGGGGAACTGCTTAGCTTGCTGAGTGATATTCTCGTGTACAGATATATTTTGGAAGATCTACCACAATAAATTCTTAGTTTTAGAAATATTAATATGTGGGGCTAGAGAGTTGGATCAGCAATTAAGAATACTGGTTGCTCTTCTAGAGGACCCCAGTTCAAATCTCAGCACCCACACGGTGGCTCAAAATGTCCATATCTCTGGTCCTGAGTGCCGTCTTCTAACCTGTGGCGGTACTGCGTGCATGTGGTGCACAGACATAAATGCAAAACACCCATACATGTAATGCTTTAACTAAAGAGAGAAATGTTGATATAAAATGATTCTTGAAAAAATGACAGGAAAAAAAAACCACGTCTCTAGAAGATTTAGAAAGAGCAAACCTCTACCTGTGGCAGAGTCAGGAAAGAGCATTCAAGCACTCCCTGGCCATGCCAGTGTGCACATATTGTTAAGGAGCACACCTGCTCCTGATTCTCAAATTGCACCCAGTGTTGAGACCTGGTGACTGAGAGGGACAATGGAAAACAATCTCCTTCACAGCTTGGTGACACTCATACCCTACACACCATTTCCTTTTTCCATGAGGATGGGGAAGCATTGAAAGCAGAGCCTATTTTCCCTTTGAGTGAAGCAGATTCAACACATGTTTTTAAAAGTAAATCTCACAATTGAAAAGAGGCTGAAATTTTATGCATATCTTAAATACATGTTTTGGAGATATCCTTGGAATTAAGACTTTATTTTATAGACTTTCCTTTCCACCTTTTATTTACACTTCTTTGCAGTATTTCTTAAAGTAGAAGTGTTCATATCTGGTATGTGAAAGTGGTACTTACTGTGCTTGTTTTATCAATATAAATACTATGTGGAAATACTAGATGCTTTTTTTCGAATACGTTTTAAGTATTAAGATACATTATCTTTGTAGAATGGATTATTCCGTGGAAAATGTTATCTTTCAAAAACTTTATGACATCTTAATTTTGCAAGTGAAAGTTAGCTCTTACACTTGTCTTTTTCTTAAAGTGTTTATTTTGTTTGCTTTCTTGAACATCAAAGTAGACTCTCCAGGGAGTTATCTCAAGCTAAGTGTTTTAGACTTGATGGAAGAGAAGCTATATTATGACATAGTCACACAGCTAACTCTGGGAAGACATTGTCTCACAAAGCTTAATGTGCTGTTCAGTCTACATTCTGTTTCCCTATTCTTCTCTGGGTATATTATTTGTAATTAGTTCCTCTTCCATTATCTAGAAGCCTTAGTAATTCTTTAAGCCAAAGGTAGCAAGATTAGCTGGAAATCTCATACATATTATTAGAACATAGGTTTTAAAACACATCCCCAATTGTCTAGTTTATACAGAGTCATTGTGAAACTTCTCCTTTCAACATACAAGGTCAGGAATACATTTTAAATGTTGATTGTATAATTAATCATTGAAATGTTTTTAATAAGTCATCACACAGTTAAATTGATTAAAAAAAATCATTTCAGGCCCTTTCTTAATTCAAACAAGCAAAATTTACATTTGAAGATTTTTTTTTTTTAAGGGCCAGCACTGTATATGAATTCAGGAAGCAGTAGAGCTGCTGGTGAAATCCTAATCATAGGTATTTTCTTCAATTTGAAAGCAAAGTTTAATATCCAATTTTATTGAAATAGCCAGTGCTTGCTGACTGCTGTCTGAGATATATTGGGTTTATATCATTTGCTGCAAAATGAAATGTGGACTTGGTTACATTTCATCTGTCTAACTCAGCTGGCTGTACACAGGAGACCTTTTGATTTTGTTGTTTTAGAATGTGCTAGTTTTTCTCAAACTGAAAAACAACAGACAAAAAAATTTCTCCGCCCTTCTTTAATCCTTAATTCGGATGTGCCTCAGGAGTGAAGGACCAGAGACGGTCCACCTGTGGCGCACTTCCTTTCTAAATCTTGTTTCTAGCACAAAAATTCTAGCACAATCATGTCTGGTTTGTAAAACCACATGCTATTGCTTCGGAAGGAAAGGTGTGTTGATACCTTAGGCCACCGAGAGCTTCCTCGGTGAGTTTATCTGTCACGTGCTGACGGGTGGCCGGGGTCTTCACTAAGAAAGTAGGAGAAAACAAAGCTTACCTTCTTTCCATTGAAGAGGGCTGAAGCAAGCTATAGACAGGCACCCTCCGTGACGGCGCCCTGGAAGGGTTGATAGCCACAGAAGCCGACGTTTCTCTGCACCCCTGGGACAATAAAGACCTCCCAACAAAACAAGAGATAGACTTTACCTGCCGCGCCAATGGTTTATTACGGATGGGTGTGTTCCGTTGTTGCGTTGCCACTATACTCTCTGCGCTTTCCTAACTCTAACGCCTTCCTGTGATTCCTTGACATCTGCGCCTCCTTGGCGAAGACTCTGCTCCAGCATTTTACCCATCTTTGTTATTACATAAGTTATACAAAGTAATTGGGCGTGCATCGAGCGTGTGTTGAGCATATTCCGCCCCTTCTCTCTTATCCCGTGTTGTTTCTGATGCTGTCTTTGCCCTTTCCAAATAGTCTCTCCTCTTTCTTAAAATTAATTTATTTTTCACTGTCTGAGAGTTTCTGTGCGGGTATGTAATGAGTGTATGTTTTTTCCGTCACTGTTACCCTGTCTCCCGCCGAAACCCTTCTTCTGGACAGGGCCCCCTCCATCCCTCACGCCTGCACTTTGTGTGCGACCCGCTGAGTTTAACTGCCAGTTGCCTGCACGGGTCTGAGAGATTTACTGAAGCATTGGTAACATACAAGTGACGACACGTTGAACAAAGTGGCATGCTTTCTGTCGGCAGCCATTATCTGCCAACAGTCCCTCAGAGAGAGGTGGGACCCCACGAGCCCTTCCCAGTCACGAACCCTTCCCGCCTTCCAACCTTCACCCCGCAAGGTCGACGAGCCAGTCTTGTGTCGGTGTTCCCGAGGCAGCGGCAGCTACAGAGAGCTTATGGGTGCATCCGCCAGGGTATTTCCAGAAGACACTGTTGCATAGTACTCTTCCCCAAAATGGCTCTTACGTAGTTCTCATCCTCCCTTTTACGGGAGCCTTTGGATGGGGAAGGTAATACAATTGTCCCGTTTAGAGCCATGAGCTCCCCTGTGTGCACATCGAGCCATTGGGAATCTCTGTATTAACTACCATCCTCTGAAAAAAAGAAGCTTTTTTTTTGCCCCCTGACCAAGGCTAATCTATGGGATGAAGAACTTCAAAAGCAGTTGCTACCATGTCTGTTTATCAAAGCAATAGCAGTAGGTTCTCCCTGACAGAGATCCCAGAGTTTCTTGGTATGTACTAAGTATGAGTTCCTTCTTGTGGGACAAGGCCTTAAATTCAATCAGAAAGCAATTGGTTACTCCCAGGACATCCATCCTACGATTGTGCCAATAGACACAATTTGGTAGACCTGTCGTTACTTCAGGGTTCACATCCCCGTAAGACTGTCTTTTCTCAGCTTGCATTACATCTTCTAGCACTAAGAATGCTCACCGGCAGGGAGGGAGCTTCCGGATTAGTTCCAGCTTTATCTCTCCAGGTTCTGTGACAAATACAGCATCGTATCCCTTATATGTACAAGCAAAGAATCAGACTTGTGATATAGGATAGAATGGTAACTTGATTTTGCATTGAATGGAGAGATGCAAGTCTAATGGCACAAATTTACAGTTATGCAGGATGAGTAATTTCTGGCATTCTGTTGGTGATTGTAGTTACTAATATACTTGAACTGTTTCTAACATGACAAATTTTAAATTCTTTCATCACGAGGGCACAAAATATGTGTTAAGTTAGTATGAAGCTATCATATCTTATAAAATAGGCATGTGATTTTTATTTAGCAGCTCTACCTCAGTGAAGATTGGGTGAGAAGAACATACAGCTTGGCTGCTTTAAGATCCCTAAACCCTTGACTTGGAGTTAGTTCACATTCCAATATAAATTTCATGAGTCTTAAAAGGTACAAGAGACTCTCTTGGTTGTTCAGCATAGACTTTGCAACCCGCTTACATAAGACATCAGTTCTGGAATGGAGTCTTCCTCAGCAGCTACAAGGACATGAATGGGCACAAGCCCTTTCTTCCTTTGCCTGCTCTCAGGGTATTCTTTCCTGGGCCTTCTTCTTCCCTTTCTCTCCTCCATCTCGGCCTCTTATACCACATCTCATTACTTCAGTTTTTGGAGCATGAAGATAGATCGCATAGATTTCTTAACCTCACAGTCCTATCTCTTTCTTCCCTATGGTTTGTGTGACTTCTGACTCTTTTACCCCCACCTTTAAAATGCCAAGTTGGGAAGGCTTTCGTTAGTCTTGCCTTAGCATGTTTAAGCTAAAAGTTCTCTGACATCATACAGAGTGGCAGTTAGTTTTAATACAAATACTGACAGGGACATATAGTCTACAAACGAGTTAGTCAAACCCAGAGCACCGTGTTTTATTCTATGCCCTGCACTCCTCAGATAAAGGATATTGCTTGCAGGGTCCGTCACACTCTTCAGTTTAAGGATATTGCTGGTGGGGTCCATGCTTAAGTAATTCCCTGTTCCTCCAGCATCATGTTACAGATACCTAGCAATTGACTTGGCTCTAAGAATTCTTAATATCCAAATGGTGGGAACAAAGATAAGCAGATTCATACAACGTTTGTGAAATAATTACAGAGATAATGTGTTAGACTAAGGGAGAGACGTGAAGTTGAAAGTCTGTATCTTTGTCTTGAAATAACCTTCCTTAGCTCTTCATTTAACTTCAGTGTCAAGTTATTTACATAACAAGATAATGCCTAGCTTTTTAGGATAATGTGGAAATTAATTTAAATTTCATAAAGTGTTCTGTGGCACTCTGCAAGGGTCTTATAAATGACAGGCATTATTATAACCAGGATAGTTTTTTTTTAAAGCATAATAAAACTGCTCTTGCAGTGTCTATGATGGAAACTGTATCAGTAACTAAATGCAAAGGTCATGGCCATTCATAATTTATGGCTGAGGGGAAGAGATCAAAAATAATCAGGATGCTTTCCTGTCTAGAATGTTTTTAAAACACAGATGTTTCCATGATGGGATATTTTATTCCTTCCAAAGAGAAGTATGAAATCAATAGTTTTCAGGCAATGAAAATGATGTATGAAAAAAGGCCAATAACCTTAATTGAACCATGAAAAACGTAGTAATAGACAAGCTTGATTATGTCTTTCATAATCTTTAGAAAGGCTTTTAATAAAAGAAATAGTCCTTGTTCATTTTTGGGCATATGGAACTTGAAATATGTTAAATATTTTAATATGTATGATGACCCTGTCCTTTCAATTTATTTTTTAATGTTTGCATTTATTATGACAAAAGTTTAAATTTTGCTTTAATTACAATTGTGACTAAAAATGTGATAAAACTGTATATCATTAAGTACAGGCAATTGGTTCAGGGCAAAAGGCAGTTTATTCTTCCCCTAATTCAATCCTCGGTCTTAGTCCTGGAGCCCTGGAACTTTTCAGCCTCCATACAATCTAAAACATTTAAAGCTAGAACTTGAAGGCTTCAGCCTCCATATAATCTAGAACTTTTAAGCCTCCAAGATTTACTGATGACCAAGTCACTCTGATTAGCTCCTTCTAGACTCAGTCTTCTCTAAGCTGCTGGTTCAAACTGACCTTCTGAGCCATTTGACTGTTTCTGACTGAACTCTTCCGACTCTGGCAGACTCTGGCTAACTCTTGCAACTTCTCTGACTAAACTGCTCTGCTAGGCTTCAAACTGACTCACCTTCTGCCAAACTGCCTCTGTGCCTCTGCCTTCCTTTTTGTCATGGTGTTTATCACCACAGCAAAAAGGCAAATGATAACAAAGGCCATCAACCCAAAATGTCCTTCTGTGGGCTGGAATCGGGATGTCTAGTTTGCATTTCTTTCTTTAGTGGAAATGTCACCCCTCTCCTCCAGCTTCTGGAGGCCATCTGTATCCTCTGGCTCATGGCTTCCTTCTCTTACCAAAGCCATCGACGCATGGCCAAGCCTCTCCCAGGTCACATCTCCAACACTGACTCTTGTACGAAATGCTGAGGATGTGGTTGGGTCGGTGCAGTGCTTGCTTTGTGTTCATGAAGACCTGAGTCTTCATAGGCAGCAGCCGGGTGGGGTAGTGTGCAGAGAATCCTGGCACCCCAGCGGCAGGTAGGAGCGTCCCTAGACTCTCTGGCCAGACTAGTCTAGTACAATCAGTGAGATTCAGATTTGATGAGAGATCTTGTTTGAAGAAAAAGATCAAAGTGGAGACTGACTATGGAAGACACCTTAAACTGACCTTTACATGCAGGTGCACACATGGACAGTGCACCTGAACACACATGTACACACACGTGAATACATTACACACACTGGCATTAATCCCCTTTGGTGAATACATTGGCCCCACATGGACAAATGGGACAATTTCTTAATTAACATCCTTCATTTCTGAAACTGTAACTCGTTTTTTGCCTTGTAGCAGAGCAGGCTAGAGGGCAGGACCTGGGCATCCTAAAGTTAATGTTCGCCATATTGCCTCCCAGAGATGGAAAGATGTCAGTCTCCTATCTAAGTTGTCAGGCCTTTTGTATTACGTACTTCGGTGAAGTATTACTTTTAGATTTGCGGTTCTGTCTTTTATTTGATACACATCTGTGTTTGGACATCCATACTAAAAGCAAAACAAAGCAACAACAAAAACTGCTTGCTGACTGTTATAACAAGGGACCTCGTTTACAAATTGGCTTTGACATTTCAAATAGTGGTCTGACTCACTGGGTATGATGGCACTCATCTTTAATCCCAGTATTCAGGAGCTCTGCATAGGCAGGCAGATGTGAGTTCAAGGCCACCCAGGGCTACACAGAGAGGTCCTGTTACAAAAAAAAAAAAAAAACAACAAAAAACAGCAACAACAAAAATGGCCAAAGTCAAATATTTCTATAAATTAAAATATAATTACATCATTATCCTCTTCCCTTTCCTCCCTCCAACCCCTTACACACACACACACACACACACACACACACACACACTCCCTCTTCTCCCCTCCCCCTCCCCTCCTTTCCTTCTTTCTTTCCTCCTTCCTCTTCTTTCCCAACCTCCAGTGAAGCCCTTTCTGGCCTCTTTTCCTGAAGCGGACTTAGGTTCCCATTTAAGTGAGATCATCTGATGGTTGCCTTTCTCCACCTTGCTGATCTCACTTACAATCCTCGGTGTAATATCTGTTTGCCACTCCCAGCCATGTTGTTACAAGTGACAGCACTTCCTTCTTTCTAAGGATATGGCTACTCCACTAATCACACATTTATTACTTATCAATTTTTTAAATAACAAAAACGCTAATGAGAAGAGATGGATAGGCTAATTAGCCTTACTGGGGTGAGCAGTTATGTCAATATATCAGAGCATCACAATGCACGCCTCAAACATAATTCCAGTTAAAATGAAAAAAAAAAATAGGATGACTTAAGGCTACTTACTGCCATAATTATCCTGTGTCCTGCCAACCGGCCGCTGCATCCACCACACAGTAGCTCCTGTGCTGCTCGCCCGCCAGTGCCCATTCCCACAGCACACCATTATTTAGTCCATGTATATCAGAAAAAATAGGGAATATGTTTTTACACCTTATTTTTCTTTTCTTGCCCGATTCTCTATATCCTATTGTGGAAATAACAAAGCTCTCTATTTCTATTGTTTGACAAGCTAATGGCAAGAAAGAGTATATAATTAGAACAATACTACTTTCCTTTATAGTTTATTTCCCAAGTTTCTAGTATGGCATTGAACCAGAGCCTTGTGCATGCTGAGTAACTTCTCTGCCATTGAACTGAACCTCTAGCCCCAATACTTTATAAAAGTTTTCTTTTGTTATTTCAAAAAATAAAAGTTTTTTTCTTGTAATAAATGAACTACAAAGAAGAAAGGAACTGCGTGGTTCCCTGCTAGGCCATTTGGTAAGGGGCTGGGAATTTGATCAGTTCTGTAGTATAACCTCTATAATTCTTTCTAGCCTTTAAAAATAAAAGAAACTGGATTCAGCCCACAGACAATAAGGCTGACGGACTTAGCATTAATCTTTTGGTATACAAAAGAGCATTGTGTTGGCCAGAGTGGGCAGGTGTTTTTTGTTTCAACTAAGGAAGATAGGAAGCAATGATATTAAATCAAAGGAGACCTAGACTGCATTAAAATACTGGAAAATGTTACCGAGGCAGAAGGCTGACTTTTCTCAGAAAAAAACAAAAGTCACCACCTTCATCTACTCTGCACTGTAGGACTCAAGATACTGGAAAAAAATGCTCATAATTAATATCTGCTGAATGAGATTTATGAGCTGAAGGAAATTCAGATAGTCCTTCCACACTGTAGACTGTCTCCAGGTCCTAAACTCATAGCAAACTATTTGAAAGGCTCACAAACAACAGTCATTATGAATCGTTACTAAAATATAATGTGCCTATTGAACCTAAAACTTCAGAGATATAGACACCACTTATCTGGAGAGAAGATCCATCAGACATTTGCCACGGTTCTCTTTGTTTCGAGCATATCTGTTGTAAGAAAAAAAAAATTAAGTAAAAACTAAGCATGACCTCTTTCATATGTCTGCTTCAAAGATGCATTCTTAACCTCAATCTATCTGTAGTTCGTAGTTAGAGTGCTTGACTGCACATGAATCCTCTTTAGGCTACATGGCACTGGAAAGGGGTCATTATTCTTCACTCAAGAGTCTGATTCCCTAGCTCCTTTGCTTAGAAGCATCTTTGGCTTGCATCTATATGGATGAATTAGGTTTCTTAGCAAAACACTGGCCTTCTCTCTATCAGTAGATACCAGCTACTCTTGCCTAGTCAACCTTCCTGGCTAGCTACGTCCTCGCCTCCAGCCTTTGTAACAGCATCTCTTAGCAGAAATAGTTATGTGCAACTTGCCTGATCTTGCTCCCTTAGACTTGAATGAAATCTTTCTCCATATCTCCAAAATAATGTGTCTCCAAAGCCATCACTGTCTGACAACGCCTGGTTTTACTCAGACTGAGTTTTCCAGTGACTGTCGCTTCTCTGCTTCCCAGCCAGGGAGCTTGCTTCTTGGGTCCTCCCACTCTTGGCCTCATGATGGTATTTGACAGTAATTACTATTTACTAATTGCTGATTACTCTTCCTGGTAATAATCCCCTTGTAGAATGCAGCATAATCCATTCTTGATTTCCTTTGTTCTTTTGTGTGTATATTTTTTTCCTGCATGGATGTGTATATACCACATGTATGCCTGGTAGCCACAAAGTCCTGAATAGGATGTGTGATCCACTGGAACTGAAGTTAAAGCTGGGTGGGAGTCACCATGTGGAAGCAAACACACCCTCTATAAGAATATGCAAGTGTTCTTAACCACTGAATCAACTCTCCTGCCCCACATTTTCTTTCAATTTTCTTTTAAATCTGAATTTTTTCTCTCTTTCAATTATTAAGTCTTCATTTTCCTAATTCTTAAAAATTCTTTTTAAAATGAGGCTTGGATATAGCTCACTTGCTAGAGTGTTTGTGTAATATATACAGGGTCTCCAGCACGGCTTAAAATGGGCATACTTGTAATCCCAGCACCGGGGAGATGGAGGAAGGAGGATGTTAGTGTCATAACATAAGTTTGAGGTCAGCCTGGGATACAGGAGCCTCCATCTCAAACAATGATGGTGCCACATAGGGGCTTCTCCTTGACGTTTGAGGACATACAGTGATTTAGCATAGCATAGGACACAATGGGCATCTACACACTGGCTGAAATTATCTCGATGACTAGCCAGGGGAGCTGAGGCCAGGACCAGGTAAGAAGCGAATGGCTGCACAGTCAACTTCAGGAAAGGCATGGACCCTGTGGCCTTGGTACGAATGTCAGCCTCAAGTTGTGAGCCTCTGCTAAAGCCACACTGTGCAAAGTGTTGAGTTCCAGCACAGTCTGCTTGTGTCTCATCTCCCATCTGTGTCTGCTTTGTCAAGCTTATGTTCTTTCAGACTCCAGATAAAACAGAAATGCCCATGAAGACATGTTGAGAAATGACAGCAATTGTTTATCTAACCCTCTGCCTTAGCTTAGCTTTTTGTCATTCAGTGGTGTGTGTGTGTGTTCTGGTCACAAAGTTTAATTAACAATTAAGATAAACAGACACACATACATGGCTTGGCTCTGTCTTTAATCAAGATATCTGAATAGAAGAGAAAGTTTTGGAAGGACCATGTTAGATTCTAAAAGAAACATTGTTTGAACCCCATATCACTGCAATGCATGTTTATGACATTTGGTTTTTAAGTCTCAGTTTGTCTTATATATCAAATTCAACAGTTTTTAAGCTTTAAAAAATCTTGTTCTTAATCGCATTTTTAGCAAAATTGCAAATCGCATTGCCATTTTATTGTGAAGAAGCTGAGTTGGCTTTAAGATAAGACACCATAGCATTTTTGTGTCATGTTAACTGGCAAGACATTTAAAGTGTTAGTGGCAAAAATACCAGAGAAGCAGTAATGTATATATAAAGAAAGATGAAAAGAAACGAATAGAAAAGAACAAGAATGTTTGTAAATGAAGTTAGGTGTTTTGTACAGAACTAGAATTTAATTTAGGTGCGTATATCCAGAATTCAGAAGAATGCACATTTTTATATCTGTTAAATATTTTGATTTATTATGATGACCAACATAAGATATGCTTCCTTGTGTATAACTAAGCACTACTGAATTTCAGTTAAATTATCATAAAAAGCAGTGCTTTAAGCACCTATTTACAGTGAAAGTTTCACGAAGTAAAACACTGTCTTAGTATTCAAGATAAGACTGCTAAGTGCTGTAACACTCGAGTGAAATACTTCGGTATTCGCACAGGAATGTGCCTTTCTAGCACATGGTCATTCAGGGCTCTAGTTCTCTCATGTTATTCCCTGTTTGTCTGCATTTGGTGAGCAGAGAAGAGTAAAGGAAGTATGTCTCTCTATCTTAGTCATCTTAACTCAGTATGACATATCGCACTCTTCACCCATGACATTAGCTAGAACTTTTACACTCAAATGCAAAAGAAACTAGGAAGCATGGCTCTCAGCTGACTTGCTGCTCTCTAGCAGAAGTTCTGTGCTTGTGAAATCATGGATTCCAAAGGAGCTATCAGATCAGCCATGCTTCAGCCTCTAGCTACCAAATAGTTCCAATACCACCATTCCCCATCCAACCCCAAGCCATACAGGAAACATTCATTTCCCCTCCAGGGAAACAGTGCAGAATCCCATCTCTTCACCATATCCAGTCTAACATCTGCATAGGGTTTACTTATAGCTCGTGGAAGCTCATTAACCTATGAAAAAGTTCATATTGCTACTACACCCTTTCTTTCCACCCTGCTCGAGCACAAATTGAATCTGCCGCTAGAGCAAGAAAAGGAGAGCCGTAGTTTCCTCTCTGAAAGATGGAAAAATAAGAGCTGCCTGTCCAGCAACACCAGTGAATCCAGCCAGCAGGCCCGGTGAAGACTGCTTTTACTGCTGGAGTGGTCAAGACCTCTCAATTAGATTGGTGCTGTAGATTGGGAAGAACAACGCTGCCCTATATTCCTCCTGGCCCTCGGAGCTCTCTGCACCTTTGGAGCCTCTTTCTTGCTAATATTCATGACCACATCCCACAAAGAAACACCTTTCTCTTTATTCAATTCAGGAATCCAAAGACCAGTTGACAGACAGACCATTTCGAAGACAATTCAGAGGCAATTTGCCATGGTAGTTCTCCTAGAAACACATATTTCCTAAGTATACGACTCCATTTTTTACATGTGACAATGATTATACCTTTACCTGGCCATTTGTTCTGAAAATCGAAAGCTGTGCATGGGCTTTGAAACCAAAAGAGTAGTTCCTCTAAAGGATAAGAATATGTAATGCCAACAGAACTGTCAGTCCACAATAAAGTCCTCTGATTTATGGTCATTTATGTGTTTTTTGTTTTCGTTTGTATTATCTTTAGACAAGGCCTTCTGTGTAGACCTGTCTGGCCTGAAACTCACTATATAGTCCTGGGTGGCCTCCAACTTGTGTACGATCCTCCTGCCTCTGCCTCTTGAATACTGGTATTACAGGCGTTAGCCAACATACCCAGCTGTGTTTACTTTTGTAACCATTACTTTTTGTGGTGCCGGGAACAAAATTCCCAGGCTTTGTCCATGTTTAGCAAGGACTCTACTGCTGAACTTCACCACCCTACGGGGTAGCTATGGGCCTATGGCCAGTTTAATTTTTGACAAAAGAACTAAGGTGATTCAGTAAGGAAAGAATAGCTTGGTGAACAGAGTGTGGAGGAGATGTAACATAAGCAATTTTTTTTTTAATAACAAAGAAGTCAAACTGATGGTGACAAATATGTCACAAGATTGACAGCATCAGTATATGACTGAAGGGTATATGGCAGAAGAGCCATCGGGAAAGTGATGTTAACTGTTCTAACAGTTCTCAGGATCAAAGGCTCTGGGCCCCTTGATGCTGCTGAGACACCCATATTCCCACCTGTCTCTGTGCCCTCATAAGTGGGACACAGATTATTCATTGAAGATCAAGTCGGACAATAAATTATCCTGTGGCTTCAAACAGGAGTACTCATCCAAAAAAAAAAAAAAATGTGACCAAAATAATAATACTCAAATGTGTGGATGGTCTTAGTCTGGGGTTTCACTGTGTGTAGTTATGTTGAGACCTTGCTTTATAACTGACGAAACTTTCAAATTCTTAAAGTATTTTCTTCTTCTCTGAAAGTTTTAAAATTAAGACATTTTTTATATAAACCCAGAAGGAAGACTTGAAAGGGAGTAAGGTTTATAGGTAGCTGTGCCAAATTAATGTTTTCAGAAAGGAAGACTGAGAATGTAGGACAAACTGTCCAGCCTTGGTAGAAAGATAACTAGGGCGCCTGGCCCTAGTATTTGATGCTTTAAAATCTCCTTCCAGCTGATAATGAAATTTTTTTGTCTGCTGACTTGAACCAAAAGCTACCCACATTTTTTTTAAACTTTTCTGCCCCTTACGACGCGCACTGTTCAGAATCTCACTGGATATTCTAGCGGCGGAAACGGGTGAATTCTAGAGTGCGGTTATAATTCTGGGAGCATCTAGAGTGCCGGTCAGCCTCTTCTTGGATGTCATGTATTCGCTGGAATCTGTAGACATTCTGAACTTAACAAGGCCTTTAGCATAGCCTTCAGCCAAGAAAGACTCAGCATCCTAGGTACAGGTAGAGACTTGCAAGCTGAGAGTGGCAGGAGACATTTTATGGCTATGCTGTGTTTCCCAAAGAAAAAGAAAGCCTTGCTTGCAGATTTTTCCTGAGCACATCCACTCATATATAAGATTTAAAAAAAAACTTTGTAGGGTGAAAGGCACCCTTTGTTCTTGCTTTGAAAATACTTTCACACACCTGGCCGTGTTTATGATTCCTCAGTTCATATCTAAACTTCAGGTTTGTGTGCTTTTCCTGATGCTCTAGTGTACAGATGACCCGCAGGTCATAGCGCGCTGTACTTCCTGTTTGTTTTGTCTTCCAGGCTATAGCACTTCTGTTGCAGTATGCCTGCTAAAGTGCAGACGTGGCTGCGTTTAGGAGTCAGGATTGTGAGAAGGGGAAACGGGCGAGTTCACTGATTGTGAGAAGGGGAAACGGGCGAGGTCACTTATACGACATGTTACATCAGTGGAGCAGACTTCTCTTTCCGAAGCTGGCTTGAGAGAGTGAGGTGTTATCAAGAATCACATGTTAATTTGGTACTTTGATGAACATGTTACTTTGTTGCAGTTGTAATGTCCTCTTGGTAATGCTGACAACGGGCAGTCAGGAATGTAGTCTTTGGTATTGATCTAGAACTGAAAACGTGTTATGAGCATTCTTTCCCACCCGTACTGAGTTGATGTCCTTTAAGACCATTTTACAAGGACGATATTAAAGTACTAGGCATATTTGCACAGCTTCAATAATTGTTTTTGCTTTTTTTCTGTTTTATCAGTAATTTCAAAGAATTTTTCTCTCTGAACTTTTGTGTCTTAAGTTGTTTAGAGTAGTGTTGAAATTATAGGTGTCCAATAAGTATTTCTCAACTGTCAGCTCAAATGCCTCATATTGTGATACTAATTTATTATGAACCGACACAGAAAGAAAACTCATTATGTGATAATATCAAAACACATACTTGTCGAAAACAAATAAATCTGTATGGAAAATCCATCCGCTCCGGTGGGGGGAGCGCAGTGGTCTACTGGGAATACTCGGGTATCAACACCTTCTTTTCACACAGGAAAATGCATACTGAAGATTTTAGTTACAATTCCCAGGGACTCTGCATCATGCATTCAGAGGTTTTCTTTTTTTGTTGCTTACAGGTAATATTATACCCAACTTCTAATAGCTCCAAGTCAGCAGAATTACACCGAATGATAGTTCCCAAGAACAGTCAGGACTCTGACTTAAAGATCAAATTGGCAGTGCGCATGGATAAACCACCACACATGAAGCACAGTGGGTGAGTGTTTAAAAATGTTCTTCCCTTGAATCCTAGGACTTCATTACAGTGTATCACTTCTGTCTGTTTCTGGAGGAAACCAGGGTGTCAGACATTCATGTGGAGTTTTCTCAACAAATTAACATAAGTTGTCTATATTGCAAATCCATTAGCATCTCGATACATAAATAGATATTCAGCTAATGTGACTTTCTTAGCACTGACAGCGTTGGTTATAGATTGTGTTGGTATCACATTATTACACGGAGTCCACCAGAGGTGACCTCTCAGATTAGCGCTTGGGATGCAAGTGTAGCTCCCAGCATGCTTTTAAAGGCAGAAAACAAGTCCTGGTGTCTCACTCTGCAGCTACAGGAGGAAGTTTGCACAAGCAGGAAGTGTAACAGAAGCTAAGATAAATTAGGTGAAGTATCTTGGCCTCAGGTCCTAGAACAGGGTTGGATAATTTTTCCACAGGATTCTCCATCAAGGAGATCAAATTCTAGTTAAACCTGACATGGCCTCAGCAAACTTACCAAATGGAGGAGCCTCTGCACTATCTTGTCCTGTTGGGATGTATCAGTTAAACAGATGAATAGCAAAACATTTTAAGAAATATTCCTCACAATCCAGGTATACTCACACCTGGTTTCAGGTCTCCAGAAATAGTTAGACTTTGGTAGAAAGGATGGGTGAGATGGAACCCAGAAGGCTGTGCACATTTTGGTGGGAGGGGTGTGAATGTTTATCTACTATGTGCAAAAACTAAATCAGAACTGGAGGAGACTACTGATGCAAAACCAAGAGGTGAAGAGCTTCTTACCTGGGGCTTGCCGTGGTTTAATGCAACTGTCATTACAGCTAGTGTTCTTTTCCTCCAGTAACTCTGAGGAACCAGTCAGAACCCAAGTCTGAACTCTGTGTTGTTGTTGATGTTTTGTTTTGTTTTGCTTTGCTTTGTTTTTGAGACAAAGTCCCACTATGTAGCTCCAGCTATCCTGGAACTCACTTTGCTAGACCATGCTGGCCTCATATTCAGAGATCTGTCTGCCTCTGCCACCCATGTTCTGGGGTGAAAGGCTTGCACAACTATGATTGACTCTGAACTCTTATATAAAATGAATTTTCAAAAGTCCATATTTTTCTCAGGTTAACACTTTAAGAGTTCCAACAACCAAATTCTAGCATTCAAATCCTAGGTCTTAGGAAAGAATGTGACTGTTTTTCTTACTATGAGGAGAAAGGTTTGCTGAAGCGGCTCACTTAAGTTTAGCAACAAATTTAGCAAGGTAAAAAGTGCGTTCCTCTAAGAGGGTCTGGGGCTTTTAAACCTAATCTCCAACAGAAAGGCAGGGCTAATTTCTGAATCAAAAGATAGGTAGGATTCTTTGGTTAACTCAAGGAAAGCAAAGTTGGGTGTTGGGCAGGGATTTGTCCACCTACGTCCCTTAGAAAGGGAACTGGAATTCAGGAGGCTACAATGCGGTATCTTTAATGTGTTCGTGTAATGGAAAGTCTAGCTGTGATTCAACTCAGTACAGAAAAAGATCCTCCTTAGAGGCCTTTCATTTGTCCTGCCTGCCTGTTCCTCATTGTTTGTGCAGCAGACATACTTTGGGACTCCTTCTCTTCCAACCAAGAGAAGCGATCAGAAGCCTATCTGAAAAAGAAGCAAAGGATGTCAGCATGTATATAAATAATTTGTTGTAGCAAGTGGCAAATGCAATACAGTAGGAATGGGAATCTGTTGGAGGTAATGCCTAATTCTAGCTGGGGCTGGTTAGGTAAAGTCACACACTGCATCTGACATTTGAAGTCAGGAAAAACTCTGCAGGCAGCCAATGGGGAAGAAGGACATTTCTGTCCTATGACATGAGCATTTACAAAAGGCAAGAGTTCTGAGAGGGCATTTAGCTCATGGTGACAAGTTCAGCACGGTTTGCTAGGGGAGCTTTGAGACTAGAGACCCCTAGTTATCTAAAGTGCTTAGAGACCAGCAGAGTTTCAAATTTGACATAAAAGTATACAGCAGGTTCCAGGAGCTAGGATATCTCTCTGTTCTTTGCTCTGTATCTCTTTCTCTCTCTGCATGCTACAGTAAGAAGTAAGAGCAGCCAGGGCAGTGTAAATAGTCCCGGAGCCCCCAGATTGTGCAGGAACAAAGATGGAACATGCGCTAAGACATAAAAAAATTCTGCAGCCCTGAACACCCATGGGAAGAAATCCCTGCTCTGACCTAGCAACTTCTACTATAGAATTGAGTCAAGGCAGGTGGACCACCTAATTGCCTTACGAGGAAGGCGTGGATGAGGGCTGTCTTTCCTTTGCATCAAATGATAATTTTTTTTATTACATTTATTTGACTAAATCAAAATTTCCATAATGGTTCTGCAGTTGACTTCTGCCCCAAACTGGAAGTGATAGAAGGGTAAAGAGGACAGTATTATAGTCTGTCAGTTGAATTCATAAATCACCAAAGCAATAAGAGTGTTCCATGCCCCAGTCGTATAAATCAGTGCCTCCCATTGTGACGGGGTACTAGGAGTCATTCCTGGATGCTTGGAAATCTCTGTTGTTCATAGCACACAGAACTGTTCAATTCTAGAAGGGAAACTATTCATGCTGTTCATTTACCATGTTAAAGATTTGTGGAGCTAAAGTATTAAGACTATCATATTCCATAATAGTGAGTCAATAAAATAAATGTTTTCAATATTCATACCAGAAATACTAGTTTAGCAGCATTGAAGGTCTGTGACACTGGTTGATCCCTGTGAGCAGGGACAGTTGGAGCTGCTTCACCAGGCTCTTCAGTGCCTGTTTGGTAACAGATTTAAATATTCCAAATACCTTCCCTCGATCCGGCTGTTTATATGAAAACCTGACTCCACCCCTAGTTTAAATGTAGGCACTAGCTTCCGAGGTATTTCCCGAATGGATTTTAATCCGCTCAGCTACACTTGAAAAAGGAATTGGGAACCTGTCTCTTTGCCTCTCAGCCCTGTAACATACACTCAAGCATTAGGGCATAAGGAGTAATAGGTTCACAACATTCGTTTGGGACTGAATTGTATTCTATCAATAGTTTACCCTAAAATGAATAATGAACAGACAGGCAATGAACAATAGAACGAAAAGATGAGCGAGCCTTAAGAGAGAAACTAATTCATCTTTATAATACGGCACGCTTGTTGGTGTCAGTTGAGTGAATTAAACAATGACTGGAGGGTTTTAGACTCCTGCCTTCAGAGCACGTCAGATGTCGAAATTGAGTCTCTGACACGCTGATCCCATGAATGTGTTCTCTTTTTCAATAACATAGGAAACAAGTAATTCTTTCTTCCAGGGGGCTCTTTTAGTATGCATTGTTTTATTTACCACTTTTAGACAGCCCATGGATTGACCCTAATTAGAGCAGGCTTGTGTTCGTTTGTGTAGGTGTCCATACCTGCATAGAAGTCAAGTTGGAGTATTTTTCTCTGTTGCTTTCCACCTTAGTTTTTTAGGACAGGGTCTCTGACTGAAGCTAGAACTCTCCGCTGCAGCGAGCTAGTGAGCTCTGGGGATATGCCTGTCTATACCATCCCTCAGCACGGGGGTTACCAGCACACATCACAAGCAGTTCTCTCACTGAATCATCTCTCCAGCCCCCTCATTAGATATTTTCAACAGTGGTATCTGCATCTTTGTATTCTCAACGGTAACAGAAATTTCTTAGTCTTGTTTGAGTCTCCAGTGACTCTCTCCTTGTGTAGTCACGGGTATATACAAATATGAATCCTGGTAATGAAAATGATATTTTTGTACTCTGTAGAGTTTTAAGGGAAAAGCTATAAATATTAAGTGGCGTTTGGTTTTCAAGTGTTGTGTTTAAGATTATGTTTTTTTTTTTTAAAATAAAGAAAATAAAATGTATCTAATCAAAAAGCTCCTCCTTCTGATAGCTAATCACACTGCAACTACACTTTATTGTCTTTCTAAAGCAGTATGAACTATGTGCAAATGATAATATGTGTTTTAATTTGAAGAAAATAAGCCTAATTATGACACCATTCTTTTAAAACCACACTGGATATTAGCATAAGAATTACTAGAAAAATACTGGATTCATTTATTCTTTTGACTATTTCATAGAAATTAATTTTAGAAACTACTCTCAGACAAACCATTAAATGAATTATCAGCTAGATTTTCAATGATTAGCATTCACTCTGCTTTTGTACATAGCTGGGGAAATCTAGACATTCTGGAATAAATGGACGATGCTTTAGCATAGCCTAGTGGCCAAGCAGCAGTATTAACTTGAAACTCAGAAATATCATCTCCGTTTCTGTACATTGTTTTCCTAGTTTGCAGGTTATTTTATTCACAAAAATAAAGGTGAGATACATGTCCGACTATCAGAACAGCTAATGGGGAAAGAAAGGCACTATATCTCCTGTCACCTATTTGTAGAAGCATTGTAACAGTGATCTATCGGAAGTCTGTATAAAGCTGATTGCTTTGCTAATAAAAACAGATAGAAATCTCTTGATTATATAACCGCAGAAGAACAGGATCTCAGATAATTAGCCAGGTAAAAATCTCAACCGTATGCTCTAGAGTTTCTCTTTGTGTATAGTCATACTTGATTTCTTCTATATTTGTTAAAGGTATAGATAGTTTGCAATATTTTGAAATTGTCGGGAATAAATTTTTCCACTTTAATTTACATCTAACATCTATATCTGATACTGGGCTCACTTCTAGACATGGGAGGCAAGAGCTCAGCTTCTGACAGGAAAACAGGAGGAAAGGCTTCCCTGCTCCGACCTCAGGCCTGCCCAGAGGAAGCGGCAGTTAGTCCCACAGGCCAGGGCACCGTGCGTGGAGCTTTCAGCACACACTTTCAGCAAGCATCACATCATTCACTCTGTAGCTGATAGCTACTGTGTTGGTCCACAAAGAAGACAAGGAGACATTTTCGCAGATGCAAAACCTTCCAGGCTCGGGAGAGGGAACCTTCTGTCATGGCAAGTGCCATACCGGACCCCTTTCCTTCTCTGACCTCTTGGAAAGCTTGCAGGTTTCTATGTCACTCCCCGAATGAGTTTCTTGTAACCATGAATCATGCTGTTGCCAGAACATAATATTGATAATTCTGGCATATTCCAGACCACTGAAATCCACAAGACAAAACAACAACAGCAGCAGCAGCAACAACTCTCCCTCAAAAAATAAAACAAAACAAAAACCTTTGGTGATGTGTCGACTTTTGCATCTTTGTGTTTATCTCAAATCCCCTAGAACGTGTTCCAAAGCCTCCATCATACTACGAACTAATCTGATCTAATTATCACATTCTCTCTGATGTGCTAGACCAGTGTGGCAGCTTAGACGTAGAACGTTCTTAGAGGACTCATGCCTTAAAGATGTAGGCGTAGTTGTCATAGTTTCGGATGCCAACGGCACAAACCTAGAATCACCTGGGAAGAGGGAATCAACTGAAGAATTTTCTGGGTTTTGGTTTTTTGTTTGTTTGTTTGACAATGAAAATACTCTGTTGATTCCTCAAAAATGTACTTATGTGATCAGCATGGATGTAATTAAGAAGTGGAATGAGCCAGGTAGTGGTGGCACACACCTTTAATCTCATTAGTTTGAGACAGAGGCAGGCAGATCTCTGTGAGTTCGAGGCCAGCCTGGTCTACAGAGTTAGTTCTAGGACAGCCAGAGTTACACAGAGAAACCCTGTCTTGAATAACAACAACAACAAAGTGGAATGATATTTAGAATGGTGTATTCACTTATATTGAACTTCATGATTTTTAATGATTAACCTTATAGTCTAACATATATAATGTTTCTATAATTGTTATTTTTAATCTAATACTTATCAGGAAAATTAACAAAAATAATCATTATTGTTTATTTACGTAACTGTAACAAAATCATATAACAAAATCAGTCATATCATTTCTTATTTGTTTTATTTGTTTGCTTTTCTTCTCTTGTATAATACTTCCCAACCCCCTCCTCTCTTCCCTCCATTCTTCCAAGGTCTCTCCCAGATCTACCCTCTTGCTCACACCTCCACACCCCTGCCCTCACATGCACACCCACACCTGGATTCTTCTTAGAAAGAGCAGTCCTCCCAGGGTTACCGCTCCAACAGGGCATAACAAGATGTTACAAGGCTGGGCACTAATCCCTACATCAAGGGTGGATCGGGCAACCCAGCAGGAGGAAAAGTGTCCCAAGAGCAGGTAAGAGGGTCAAAGGACCCCCACTCCAACTTTTAGGAGTTTTAAAGGAACACCAAGCCAGACATCCATAAGATACATTTAGGGGACCCTGCAGAGTCCGTGTCTTCAGCTTCAAGTCTCTGTGAGCACCTAAGAGTGGGGTCACTCAGTTGGTCAGTTGACTCCCTGGGGCTTGTTCTCCCAGTGTCCTCAACCCCTCTGGTCCCTGCAATCTTCATCCCCCTCTTCTGTGAGGTTCCCTGAGCTCTATATAATGTTTGGTCCTGGATCTCTGCATCTGCTCCCATAAGCTGCTGGAAGAAGCTTCTCTGATGAAGATTGAGCTAGGCACTGATCTATGAGCAGAGCAGGATATCATTAGAAATCCTTTCCTGGCTATGTAGTCTCTAGTTCCTGTCCTGCCCTGCAGTAGCAGGCATGGGCTCTCTCTTTGGCATGGGATTCTGCCCTTCCATTGTCCCAGTGGATCCTGCAAGGTTATATAGGTTGAAGGTTTTGTGGCTGTGACGCTGTCCCAGTCCCACCACTGCAAGCCTTGCCTTTACAGGAGATGGCCTGTTTAGGTTTCCCATCTCCCATTACAAGAGGTCCTTTCTGGCATCTCCCTCTAGACTCTTCAGAGAAGAGTCAGTATCATTATTTTACTCATTTGCCAGTGTCGGAACAACTGTCTTCAACCTGCATCATTCTTTGATCCTTCAAATTGTGAGAGATGAAAACTTGAAGGATACCCAGGAATAGCATATGCTAGAGAGAGGATAAATCAATTCATCCCCTCATTAAATAGAATAAGAGACTCCATTGCTTTCAACTTTTACCTGAGACAGAACTCTTCAGGTATTGAACTGTCTCAGGTTTGGGAATGAACTATACACTTGAGATTCTTGAACTCAGTCCCTGATGTAGTAAAGTGATACCACATACTGAAGAACAGTTGTGTGTAGCTGATAGCTACTGTGTGAGCTCAGCAAGAAAGACAAGAAGGCATTTTCATAGAGACAGGGGAACCATGATCTTCTAATCTCAGGTGCTTTTATTGATACAGAACCTCCTCAGGTGTTTCAAAAACTCCACCACCACCCCCATCCAAAAGCCTATTTGCATAATGAACCTTCTGTACCTTAGTCTCATCCCACAATCCTTTAGCAGCCTGGCTATGTCACCTTTATGGTGAGGGAACTCAAGGCCCAGAGGGAGTGTTCTCTCCTTGTTGCCCAAAACTGTGGGAGAAGGACCACAAGAATTCCTCCACAGCAGCTTCACAAGGAGATCTTAGTGAACCACAGCAGTTCTGTCAGAGAGCAGTGGGCAGGTGTAGATCATGAGGAAGCAAACACCTTCATCACAGATTTACAAACTGCTGCGGCTTAGGCAGCCCTTCTCCTAACAGTGTACCAAACAAATATACGCATAACTACAAATAACCTTCACCAACATACTCATAGTGAAATGTGTCTGGTAAAGTTATGTTACCTGCTCCAGACTTAGATGTACGACCTTCAGCTGGTTAAGAAAGACAGCACCATGATGTCTAGGTTTGCTTGGTGGGTCTGGACATTTCAGAAAGCATTAGTCTTCTGTTTGTCTTTTGCCAGAGGAAATTAATTTCTCATTATAAATCTACTTTTACGGTAAATTTTCTATGAGTCCCTTTTTGCGATAGCTATATTTTCCTTCTTACTTTTACCTAAGTTTATATATAGTTCTATTTGCTACAGCTGGAATCCACGTGGATGTCTGTGATCCATGCCACCACCAGCAGCTATCCTCAGGAAAGCTTCTGTGCGGCTTCATATCTGAGGATGGGAGACCCTAAAGACTTCTGTGTCACACACACACACCCAACACACACAAAATAAACAGTCCAGATGTGAGGCTATTGAAGAGAGCCCTTGAAAATTGTGATGAAGATGCATAGGTGTGGCTCTTCACAGTTGATGGTTCTGGCTGGGGGTGAGGTGGGGAAGGACTCAGTTTTCTTTAAGGATCTGTCCACTGGGGGTCTAAGCATGCTCCAAGGAGTACACAGAAACACTGATTGGACTTGTTTTGTTTTTTTGTTTTTTTTTTTTTTTTTGGAGGGCACATGGGTGAGAGGGTGGGCATGGGAAGAATAGGAAGTAGGCATGATAGGGATACATTGTATGAAATTCTCAAATAATAAATATATTATATTAAATAAAAAAATAAGAGAGGGATTCTGGGCCCAGGAACATGAACGTTGCAACGTGCCTGGGTATTCTGGGAAATGTATAAACCTCTCCCTAACTCTATTTTCTCAAAAGCAAAGCAGAAATGGTAGAAGAACTGACAACAGAGAAGGACAAGCAGGAGCTCATATGTTCAATATTCTGGGCGAGCTCACAGTATTCTGAATACCACAGCTATTGCCAGACCCTAAAGATGGGGTTTTAAGTAGAGATACAAGTTTTAAAAAATACAAGTAAAATAATTAAAATTTCAAGTATGGAATGGAACAAAAGCCATTTTATAAATTCCCCCAGCCTCTGACCCCTCTCCCTCTTAATTCCTCTTGAGTGTGGTTGCTCTAACTCTGGAGGCCTGTGTTCTGTGAGCTGCAGGATGTCTAATCATACTCTCCTTTTTTATCTTTTGGTCAACATCCTGAGCTTACAAGCTCATTTTTAAGTCCTTTCCATCTAGGAAATATGTTCCTCTCCTAGTCCCGTTTCTCTTTTTTGTAATCCTACCTTCATTCACACACTTATTCATTTAAATGGACAAAATTTGTGTGTTGACTAAATACAGTTTTAAATGTATATACACTGCTAAATGGCTGTCATGGTAATTCACATGTTTTAGTTTCAGTATTATGTTTATAATAAGAACACTTAAATTCCCAGCCATTTTCATGAGTGCGTCTTTATTAACTCTAAATACTAATTTTGAAAGTTTTAAAATTTGTCCAGTTGTGTGATACATTGTTGGCCCTCACTAGCATTTCATGCCCAGGGTGTTATTTTTAACTTCAGCTCCAGTATTCTTCTGTTTTGTCCTGTGGCTTTATAAAGTTCTCCATGTAAAAAGGCATCCAGAAGCTTGAACAGCTTTCACACTACTTAATGGCTAAGCGACTTTTATTTTGTTGTTACCATGGCACCCAAGACATTCGTGTAATTGAATATTCTAATTTTATAATGTAAATATTTTATGAAAATAATCACTCAGAGATATTAGTGCTGTTGTTATTAGCACCCCAGAGCCCTTTGCCATTGCTGGTACTGTGAAGTGCTGACCCTTATGCGTTCTCCCTTCCATGAGGTTCCTATTAGAGGCCATCTGTACAGAGGCCTGTCCTGAAGTCTTGGACTCTTCTTTATTGAGCAGGATTTATCCTCCATGGCATGACTTGCTACTGACTCATTCTCCAGATGATATTCCTGGACTTTAGCTACCTTGTCCTGCATCTGGGTTTAAATACAGCATCCAAATCATTGCCTAGTGGTTAATAGTTGTTGGGTAAATTGTTAAGGCTTCATTTTGGGATGTTCCCCAAAGACTCATGTCATAACGATATGATGCCCAGTATAACATGAGTCAGAAGTGAGGCTTGGGCATAGCACTTAGATCAGGACGGCTCTGTTTTCATCAATATATCAATACACTGATGGGTCCTTAGAATGACCTATAATGGACACTATAGGAATAGGGCTGACTTGGGAGAAGCAGTTCACTGTGGATCTGCCCCAAAGTGTCTGTCTTATCCTCAGATGTTTCCTTGCTCTCCTGCTCTCTTTGCTTCCTGACTTCCAAGAGATGATCAGGTTTGATCTACAGTGCACTCCCCACCATGGTGTTCTGTCTTACACATGACCAAAGACGGTGTAGCCAGGTGACTATGGGATGAAATGTGAGCTAAAATGCA
The DNA here is from genome assembly GCA_026225945.1 of Cricetomys ansorgei. Taxonomy (NCBI): domain Eukaryota; kingdom Metazoa; phylum Chordata; class Mammalia; order Rodentia; family Nesomyidae; genus Cricetomys; species Cricetomys ansorgei. The sequence goes on from JAMJFZ010000056.1 coordinate 34,654,959, forward strand.
TCTCTGTTCCTTTAAGTTAATTATCTCAGGCATTTCGTTGCAATGATAGGAAGCTAATTAACAAATGAAGGATTCTTTTCTCTGCTAAAGAAAGAAGACAATACAGAAATTATGTTCAAATTACTTCTATGTTCAAACTAAAACCATAGATTGGTTGTTCAGGTGTAAACTCCAAATTTTAGTGCTATCTAATTGGTACCACTGCAGTATAGTTTTTGTCATTCACCTCACAATGATTTTGCCACAGAAGAATGATAAATGCTTCCTTATCCATATATTTATATGCCTATAATCTAAAGAATATATTATAAAATTACATGTTCTTTTCCCAACTTTAAGTCAGTACTCTTTACAACAAAACTTACTTATTATTTTGAAAAGCTTCTTGCCAAACTCTGGTGGAAAATTAAGTTACTACTTTGTTCTATACCTGGGCCACTATGATATATAGGCTAAAGTTTTAGCAACATTTCTCATGGGTCAGATTGTATACTAATTTAATTTTTTAATACATAAAAATAATGTATTATACAACCAATGCTCATCAGTTATTCAAGGGAGTAATAGAGATATTTGGCACTGAGGTTTTTTTTCATATTATTTTCATAAAATCAATAAAAGATTAAGAGGAAGGTGCCTTTGTGTGTGTAAACATGAGTACTTAAAGGCAATTTGACAACATATCTCTTTAGCCAAACATCAATAGAAGGTTCTCCTTTAGGATCTATGACCTCATGACCTCACCAGCCACAGGCTCCTGTTGAGGTTTACAGTGCAAAGAATGGCTTCACTTGTGTTGTGTGGACCTCAAATCCAGTCCAAAAGAAGTTGTTGTTTTCACCTGAAGTAGTTGCACCACTATACACACACACACACACACACACACACACACACACATCCCACAAACACACATGAAAATAGTAACAATTAGATAGATAAAATTTATAATTTCTGGGGACTGGGATGATGGCTCAATGGGCTTACACTGCTTGCTCTGCAAGCATGAGAACTTGAGTTCACATCCCCAACATTTACAATAAAAAGGCAAATGGGTGATATGTGTCTGATAGCCTAGCACTGGGGAGGCAGAGTTGCTTGGAGCCTTTTGTCCAGTCAGCATCACCAAATTGAAAAGTTCCAGGATCAGTGAGAGACCCTGTCTCAAAAAGTAAGTGTGAGAGCTACTTACAGTTACGGATTACATCCGGCATCAACCTTTGCACCTGTACACACCCAAACCAGCTAATACACACAATAGATAGGTAGATAGATAAATAGACAGACAGACAGACGGATATCTATTTGTCCATTTCATCAAAAAAGCATTTATATCATTTTCAGGCTTTATCTGTCACAGACAATGCTGTTAGCGTTCTGTGCACGCATCCAAGAACATTTGTGCAAAACTTCTCTTAAGTGTGTACATAGGAGGAACATTGCTAAGCATGCGGAAATGTGAATACTTATTTTCTTCAATGTGATCCTATAGGTTTTCAAAATTTACCAATAGTTGTGCCAGTACACGTTTCCTCCAGTCACATCGTTTGTTCTTCTGTCTTTGGGCTCCTGCCGTATATTGTTTTCACTTGTACTTCAATTTTCGTATGTTGATTTCTTATGTCTGTGGTAGATCTCCTTTCTCCCATAGTTAGGCTCATGGCTGAGATACCTGTAACAGTAGACAGATTAACAAAAGACTTACGAGTTTATAAAATGTTTTGTGTGGTATAGGAGCCTTTGGAAGAGAAACAAGAGTAAAGTATTTTTTTCTGGAAAGTCCAAGCGTAAAAGAATATTATCTAGCAATAATACAGTGTCAGAGGAGATTCAGCAAAGTCTCTCTGTTCAGATTCTTTTGTGTCTTTGGAGATAGAGATCTCTTACTCCAGGAAGTAATAGAGTAATTTTATATACTATAGGGAGAATATCTTTAGATTAAAGTTCTTAGGATGTTCTGTAGAGGAAGTTCAGATAGTTTGCCCATGGTTAAGTTCATAGGAGATGTGGGAAGCAAAGGTACAAATGACCCATCTACTTCTGTTGTTTCCTCCAGTACCAAGGTGTTATACTTTGATGTATCATCTAGGATTCTATCTTAGCCAGTTTTCATTTTATCTCCCGAATCAGGAATTTTGTCTCTTACAGTATCATTCTGTTCACACACTTCAGCAAATAGTAGGTGCAAATTATTGATGGGTAATTTTTTTTAATCTACTCTCAAACTAAAGAGATGATATGAAAACGTGCTGATACTTTCTATTTCATGCTTGCCCAAGCATCCAAAGTCTATGGCTACCACAGATCCCTAAGCTTTTTCTAGGATGGAACTACAGCTCTCAGTATACTAGACAGTGTTAGCCCCTGGTTGACCAAAGCCTATCGCTTACCTTCTCGCATCCAGGCACTGAATTTGTGTTCTGGATAGCCAGTCTGAGAGCTGCATGGTTTATCAGTGCTTATGAAGCTGAACAAATACACAACATATGTAAGAAACTGGAAAAGCTGCAGATGGAGAGATGGTTGAGGCTGGGATATGTTCCTTGATGTGACCATGAACACTACCTTAGAAGATCTGCCGGGATAGAGCAAAGGACGCCTATCTGGCGCTAGTAAAGCACTGACACCAATCCGACAGCTACGGTAAAGCAGAGAGGATGTTGCGGTTGAAAAAGCTTGGAAGCATATGGATAAATCTCTCACACCTGATGGTGGCTGCTCCCGTTGGACATGGAGGTGCCCCTTTCTTCTTAGAGACACACAATCTCTTGTGTTTCGCTTTTGAGGGACTTTAAACACGACTGTTACAGACATAAAATAGAACCTCACCACAGTTTCAAAACTTCCCCTTAGTTAGAAGCAAATGAAGGTTATTCTCTCAAAATTTTACAGCTAACATATCTGAAAAAAAAAAAAACAAAACAAAAACAAAAAGAGAAGTCTGGGTGTATTCGTGTTCCATACATGATAGAAATTAAGTGTGTTGAGATGAGCTGAAAGCTTCCTCAAGGACAGTGTAACACCACAGCACTGTCCGTTTGTTGGTGTGCCTCGACTGGGTGAACCATGTTCTAGGGTTCCCGTTCCCAAGGTGATCTCACAGAAAGTCACTTGACTTCCCTCGACCTCGCTAGCTCATCTTCAAACTTAAATGTATGCAAACTTACTTCCAAAGGTCACGAAGTGTTAAATGAGTTACTATCACTAGAATGTGTATTATTTTGTTGTTTTGTCTGGCACATAATAATGCATTTTAGTTATTTTCAACTCGATATAGTCACTTAAACTTAGAAATAACTTAGAAATTAAAATCCTTAAAATCGTATCACTGTTTGTGTGCAGAGGTGGTGTGGGTGTATGACGTGATAGGGGGCACACATTCATGGCACAGGTGAGGTCGAAAAGACAACTTTGGAGAGGAATTCTCTTCTTTCACCTTAGATTGACTTTCAGGAGTCAGACTAAGGTTGTTATGCTGCCATAGCAAATACTTTACCCATAAAGCCATCCAGCTGGGCCTTGTGTTTTAATTTTATATTATTCAAATATATCCCATGTAACTCTATGATGTTTCCTTATTACAATAATGTGTATGTGTAAGCACATACATATCTCTATATATACATATACATAACATATATGAACAAAAAATATATAAACATAAATCTAAATTTATCAGAGAAACATGAAGAAGGCAATTAAAGTCACAATAAAATACCACTTCAAAATATACGCTTAGGTATAGAAGAGTTAAAAATACTCCTTTTTCTTCTATCTTTGCATATATCTGTTATTTTAACACATTTTCCTTTGCATTAATTTTACACTGTATTTCCAGCACTGGTATTCCCACTAGCATTACGCATTCTCTGTGTATTTATTGTTCTGACTGTTACAGTCATGTGAGTAAATGGGTTAAAAATTATTTCCTAATTAAAATTATCCCCGCATCTTGCATTTCCGCTAAATCAATTGGTTATAATAAATTACATAATGTGAAAAATTGAACTTTGTGATACTGAGCACAAATTACATTAATGATTGATAGGTAATAAGGGTCTTATGAAGAATTATTAGGCAAGGAATAGAAAGTGTTTATCCTGTAAAAAAACACCCAGTGAATGGATTAGAGTTGCAGTGATGCCTTTAATGTTTCCCATGGTAATTGTCAGGAAGAGGGATGAAGAATCGCAGGACCTCAATAATATGCCTTGCCATTTTAATTGCTAAGAGAAGCAAGGGAGTCTTAATTGCTTGGAGATGCGTTACTAATTAAAGTGTCATTCTACATTCAGGCTGAAATAATTAGTTTGAATATTTGTAGGAGCTGAGATATAAATTTAGTTCCAAATTCAGGAACATACCCACAGCAGACTTTGTTAAACTGATTTATGGTTAAGAAAGGTTAGCAGTCATGAAATTTTAAATGTTTCTTTAATTTTGCACAATTTAAATTTCATTGGATTATTGAACTTGAAAGAATGGAGTTCACGGTATTTTAAAAGTTAGTGTGTTTTTATTCAATTGCTATGCACACTATATTAAATTTCTAAAATGCCTTATGATTTCTGGGATGTAGCTAATTTTCCATTACTTTATTCCAGAATTTATTACAGCTGGGAAATACACTTCCCTGGAAGTAAATACATCAACATGTACTTACGGTTTATGGTTCATAATCTGGTTATAACATGTTATATGGATTCCAAGTTGTGTCGACAATACACAGCAACTTTTACAAACGTCTTCATGATTCATTGGACTTTAGAATTTTATCTAAGATGCCTAATTTTCCTAAAGTTAATAGAATCCCAAACACTCAAATGGGTTTAAAATAGTAAAGTGGGGAAAAATAAAAAAATCAGATAAGAAGCATGACTTGACACATTTGAACTTGTGGTCACCTGAGACCATCAGCTGAAGTTTCATGAAGGTTAAAGATACTGGGACTGGGGAGATGACGCCAAGGTTAAGAGCACTGGCTGCTCTTCCAGAAGACCCAGGTTCCATTCCCAGCATCCTCATGGAAGCTCGCAGCTGTCTATAACTCCAAGTCCAGTGGACTCAATGCCCTCTTCTGGCCTCTGTGTGCCTCAGGCGTATACGTGGTACATGGACATGCATGCAGGCTAAACACCCATACACATAAAACAAAATGAACAAATACATTTTCAAAAAATAATAAATATATACTAGGAATAGTGAAAACATGAAAATTAAAACAATGAACAAAAACCCTTTTCCTACCCATGGCTATTACATGAAATTGCAGTTGAGTTTAAGTTGCAGTTCTGTATAAGATTTACATTTAAAAGGTCCAAAATTGTAAGTACTTACTGTGAATTGTGAAAACTTTTACTACTACTTCTCCACAATTGTAATTATTATAGAGGATAATGATGGCTTTTCCCTGGCTGCCTTCACTTATTTCCTTAGGAAGAGGAGACCAGAAATCAAATGCTCACATCCTCATTTTATACTGCGTAGTTACCAGCCTTCTCTTGATTTGACTTAAACCCTGCATTCTTAACCTCAGAGTCTGCTTTGTCCAGTCTGTAGTAGACGGTATACCTTTGAATGTTATACATCTGTACAACAGAAGTAGTCTTTATGTGCTGCAATGTATGCTTTAAATTAAGATACATTGTGCAATAATCAACTTCCTTCTCACTAAACATTGGGTATTTGAATCTTGTGTTAATTGTTTGCTCTTAAACATCTGTGCATATGCACATGCATTAGTGCATGGTGCTAATAGTCTGGGATTTCCTCTGTCTTATTATTCTTTTTGTTCTCAAATATGCTGAGGGAAATGAAAGTAAAAGGTACATTACAATTTTTATAAACATTGCAGAAGATCTTGGGTAGCCTGAGTTATTTTCACTAATGTGAAACAACCCTTAAAGCCAGATTTTTAAACTGCTGTGAAATCTTTGTAGTTTCAAATGCATTTAATGGTTATCTTCAGTTACAAGGTATTTTCTTCACATATAGGAGCATGCAGTAGATATTAACAGAATAATTGGAACTGTTAATCTATTAAAGTCATGTGAACACACTGGAAAACTTACTTAACAAGTGTATTTAAAAAAAATAAACCATGAACTCGACGGTGGTGTTGCATGCCTTTAATCCCAGCACTCGGGAGGCAGAGGCATGTGGATCTCTGTGAGTTCAAGGCCAGCCTGGTCTACAGAGTGAGTTCCAGGACAACCAGAGTTACAACAGAGAAACCCTGTCTCAAAAAATAGATAGATAGATAGATAGATAGATAGATAGATAGATAGATAGATAGATAGATAGAAAATAAAAAAATAAAACATGTATTTGTTACTTGGTAGGCAGACAATCACAATTTTAGAGTGATCCTGTATTATTTATATTATATTATTATTTACTAGCAATTACATTATTTACTGTTGCAGTGTGTGACTCTACGACACCCAAACAAAGCAGAAAAATCACATAAACATATTGAAGTAGCAAGAACTTTATGTTCCTGTTCGGATTATGCAACTCTGTATGATAAATGTTATGATAACAGCTTACAGGTGAGATTACAGAAACATAAAGCAATCGTGTCAAATATAGCTAGTAAGTGGCTGTGATTTGATCTGACCTGTCTGATTCCAGAGTTTCTTGTCTGAGCCAGCAGGCTGCACTGCCTAGTCCTACCCAGAGGTTTTCTTCTGTGATGATCCGATTAGGAGTTCACAGTGCTCACATGCTGCCGGAGGCCAGGCCAGCCAAATACACAAATGAAGTAATTGGGTGAAACTCATGAGAAGTGGAACAGTGAGAAACACAGGAATCGAGAGAATACGGCCTGAAAAAAGAATTCCACAATATCTGGTTTCTAAATGGTCTGATTTCAAAGCACATCTATGGCCAAGTCTGGCCCATGTGGTCTCGGTCTGCAGCACTGGGTTTACAGAAACAGTCCCTGCCCATTAGCTTAGAATCATTGGGAGGCTCTATTGGTTCCCACAGACCAATGAACGGCATTTAATTTTAATGAACAAGGCACCTCAGAGAGTCACACATTTTGAAATTGATTTCGTTGAAATAAGAGAATGAAAGGAATTAAAAGTAATGTGCTTTTTGAAAAATCTCTCTTTATTAAAATAATGAAGCCCCCCAGTGATGTTCACTGCCAAGCAATCAGATGATCTTTCTGTTACTTCTGTGGGTATCTGACATTGAGGTTTCTGAGACATGACTGTATTAAATATCCAGGAACTGACTACGAAGTCTAAATAGTGGTGTCTTGATTGAAGACAAAATAATTTGACATGAGCCTAACATTTATCCTTTTATCTCAGAATCATGTAAATTTTTAGCATGCCAAATATTTTAATTCTTATCTACATCTTAAGATTGTGACTTTGCGAGTAGTATATAAAAAGCAAATTAACACAATACCTTCTAGGCAAATACATATGCTTAGTCCCTTTAAATGTCGATTGCACACTGCATCGGGAGGTTTTGTTGAATCCAGGTTGGTATGTTAAAAGCGAGGAGGAATATTTATCTTACTATGAAAGCAAATGCTCTTGATTGTTTAAATTCAGGATTAGGAAACAAAACCCTTCTGTTAAAGTGCTCTAGAGTTTGGATAAAAATCAAAAATCATCCATTGCAGCGAATTCAAGGACAATAAATAAAATTTAGATCAGTGGATGTTCAATCTCCTAAATCAGTGACAAATTAGGTAACACCCCAGGGCTGAAGATGTGAATATTACATAATGAGGATAATAAAGGAGTTGAATGTGATGTGCCTCGGCTGCACGTTAGTAGCTAATTCCAGCAGGAATGCTTTGCAGCCGTTTGTCGTCTGGGATGCATGTGTTCAGCTAAATGGAAATCTTGGACGTTCTCTCATACACCCCATTATTTGTAATTGAACACCTGATTTCTATCCCGCAACAAATTAACATCTGCACTGGATCCGTCTTCTATGCATATGGATACAGTGATTAGAATTTTGCAGATGGACAGATACTTGAAAACAAAAAGACAACATTGTGAAACACTTCCAGCCATAATTTTTGATTACATATTGAGAATCGTTTAATTATCTTACTCCATTTAATTAGCCCCTCTGCTTAGGTCAATTGCTTTTTTTATTAACATGACATGTTAGCAATTTGTTAATTGGCATAAAATAACATGAGACTTTGTCGTGCTTCGTATGAGAAGAGCATGTGTATACGCAAGCTAAGGGAAACACAGAAAGGTAAATGTGTCATTAGCCACCTTCTTCTAGCATTTGCCAGGACCGCTGCCTTGTGCCTTTGAATGTCTATCCTTATGTTATCCGGGATGGGTTTGTTGGTGTGGAGGACTAGACATTTTCAGAGCATGGCTACACATTTAAAATACAGTGGAGCCTGCTGAAAAGTGAAGAAACAGATAAACCAATGCTAGCTGAAGACACATGACAGAGGAATGTAAATATTTAGCCAAGAAATTATTTTTTAAAGGGTCTAGTCAATAATAAACGTTTAAGTGCCAAGTGTCTCTTGCTGGCGTTTTGCTGGTCTTACAGTTTGGGCTGCTTGAAATTTTGTTTGTTTTGGTTGGTTGGTTGGTTGGTTGGTTGAGACAGGCTCTTGGTTTGCAGCCCAGGCTGGTCTCAGCTTTACTCTGTAGCTCTGTTGGCCTCCATCTCATTAATCCCCCTGCCTCCGGAAAGCTGTGGTTATGTGCCGCAGGACGTAGGACTAATCGACATCTCTTTATCAGTGTTTCATGTTTAAAAATATTTTTACATAGCAGTAAAGATCCAGTTATACCTAAGAATGAATGTGTGTTTTCTTCCAAAGGATTCTTCTAGAATCTGAAACAGACCCACAACTGTTAGTTTCCTGCACTGGGAAGTGGGCGTTTAGCCACAATACATTGAAGTTTCCCGCGTTCTATCCATTATTTAAGTGGGAGTCATTTTCTTTTTGAATCCTCACTTAGTGATACCACTATAACATCATAATCTCAGGACTAGTTCACAGAGAAAATAAAGCAATGTAGAATAACACTAGTTTCTCTGGCATTTATTTCCTTATATTTTACTTTATTTCACACAGTTTATCTCATGCCTGGTTACCCCAAAACTTAAAAAAAAAAATTGAAGAGTTAAATGTGATGGATTTAGGGAGCAATTGGCCTTATGTTCATGTTTTATAAATTTAAAAAAATAAAATATGAAAACAAATGTGGTGAAACTTTTAAAAATTATTTGTAGAGAGCAAAACGTTGAGCTTTGTGGCACATACAGTGATCAGTTCACGATATACCTAAGCCTGCAAGTGTTTCCTCTCTTGTTGGAAATGTTTTTATCCACTTGGGGGCACTGTGATCAAATTTAAGGGAGGGAAAAAAAAGAAAATTTGTTTGATTTATTTCAGTTAGAAAAGTTACCCATTGTTCTATCTGTAAATCTAATTATATACTTTTAGATAAAATCCCTTTTAAATATATTGAAGTGGCTGACTTTTTTTTACATTTTTGATTAGGTATAAATTAGAACACTGTTTCTCACACTGCACTCTTTAGAGCCAGAACAGGAGCAACAACCTGCAAACCCTTAGCAGATCCTCAGGCCTGTGCCCAGACCTGTGGCAAACAAAGGCTCCAGATGCCTGGCTGCCCAACTTTCCACAAGCAATCCTTGAAAGATGGGCTTGGGTACTGACACTTGGTAGCCAATACATTGCTACAAATTCTCAAATACTTTTTAGTGTTTAACTTATAATATGTGCTCAGAATATTGTGAAAATTGTTGACTTTAAGTCCTCCATTAGTTTTAATACATAGAACCTGAAGACAAGCTAATGTCTCTGTTCATAGATATAGGACTGGATCCATATAGATACAGCAGTTACCAGTAGTCACCACCCTTCCCTAAATCCCCCTTCAAAAACTGTAAACAAGTAAGTTTTGAGAAAAATCTTTTATTTTCTGTCATGTAGATAAATTATCCAGCTATATATAAAACCTCTCTCCTTGTGATAGTATCAGAGACATGATCTAGAGTTCATGACAATGCTTCTGACGATGTTCCCTGACATCTCTGGACTATATTTACACTCATTAAAAGACCTACTATATGTACTGGTAAATTGATCCTTTGGATAAAGGTTCAGGCAATTAGGAAGCCAGTCAGAACCTCTATTTACTATTAGGAAAAATCTAGTGAACTAGCAGAGGTTGGCATTTCTCATCTCTGACAGCTGTACTGAGGCAGAACCTCTACACTTGGTCTGTTTTTCATAAACAGGTGATTTTGTTGCTCTGCTCACAAGAGTTCATAAACTTGGAAAAGAATACTATTGCTCTTAGAGAAGAACTCCAAGCTTCTGGTTTTCCAAGGGGAGGTCCATCTTGAAGCCTAGACCATTCAAGCTGGAACTTGAATTCTGCACTCCTTCCTTCCTGTGTGTTGTTTCACGTTCTTCTTCACATTTCCTGGGACATTAGATGAGCATCTTAGTTGTCTCTCTCTTCTGGATGCAGTTGAGACTTCTCTTGCTTTTTTTTTCATAGTTATGGAAGACAATTGGGGGAACTATCCCCCAGATAATGTAAGACAGTACTAGTAAGCTTACTAGGTAAGCTAGTATTAAGTAAATACTAGGTAAGCTTGGTATATTTCCAGAAGATTCTGAGCCGTTTTGTGTCTTGTGATGCTGTGTGCGTCACTCCGGATGGCTGACTTTAAAAGACACCTCAGGAGGCTTCCCTCTTTTGTACAGCTTTGTCTAAATTCAGTTCCCTGTGTTGACATCCGCCTGTAAATAACCGTCTTCATGTGTGAACACTGCTTCACATAGAACCTATCCGTCCAGCACAGGGTGTACATTACTCCAGGGTGCAAAGTGTGGTGTTATTCCTGTTCAGACATCAAGACATCCTGGCCAGACATTGTTTGCCATAGTCTGCACATGTCAGACGTAAAAAGATTTCATGAAGATAAATACTGATTTATGCCCAGTAGCCAGCAGCTGTGCCTTCACCTTTAACTAAAGTGAATCTTAAGCAAAATCACAAACTATCTTATTCTGTGCTACCTAATACTCAAGGGCAGTCTTCAGCACAGGTTTTATAACATCGAAAGTAGAAGTTATTGTAAAATGTACATGTATCATCTAAAGGGATAAAGTCTACCTACCTTTACGACAGTGACGTAGTAACTAAAATAAAACACGTAAAGTACAAAAGTACAGACCACAGTGTTAGATATTTAGTACATTAGTTTTTCACAAGTTAAGTATATTATGAGGGAGGCGGTGGTGAAAGTTTATTTCTAGCCCATTTTTCTTCAGTTCTACAGCAAAGGAGGAGTAGGGGAGGGGGCCGAGACCTTCAGTGGATTCAAGATTACTTGGTTTCTGAAACAATGTCAACATTGTTAACTCCCTGGTAATCCTTGCATCCCATTTTAAAAAAAAAAAGGAAAGAAAGATAAAGTGGGACAGCAACTGAAATCAGAGACTGTTCATGGGGTTGCAATTTTGACACAAATCCTCAAGAACAATTGCTATTCTGTTTTCTAAGGGACAAGTAATGTACGTCCTTACAGAAAACTAAGCTAGCCAATTAAGCAAAACTATTTAGGCTATGACTCCGTGAAGAAAAGATAGGGAAAGACATATAGATAGATAGATAGATAGATAGATAGATAGATAGATAGATAGATAGATAGATAGATGCTATGACTCTCTTCATGGAGTCATAGCCTAAATAGTTTTGTATATATGTATGTATGTGTGTGTGTGTGTGTGTGTGTGTGTGTGTGTGTGTGTGTGTCATCATCTGCCAAGAGCTGACTGTTACTCACTGTCTTTAATTGGTATTAAGAAAAATCTGCATTTACCATCAGGTTGGCTTAAGTTCTTTTCTATGAAATTATCCTGATCCTCTGAAAATTCATATGATACAGTTTAAATGTGTGTGTGTGTGTGTGTGTGTGTGTGTGTGTGTGTGTGTGTTTGTAAGATGAGGGGGTTTGCACATGGTTAATTTTAAAATTAGTACCCACAATACTTTTTAATAAGTAATGCAATAAATGTTTAACTTTACACCACAGCTGCATTTGTTGTGTAGGTGTTGGGGATTGAACTTAGAGCTTCACTCAAACCATTGAGCTACACACTCAGTCACAAACTATGTGTTTCTTTTTGTGTTTGTTTTTAACCTATGAATATATGACTCCGAAAGGATTCCATTAAGATGATAGTTGATAAGCTAGCTATTTGTACTAATACACGTTAGCATTCCTAAGGAAAAGTACTGATTACTTATACACATGTCTACATACGTATACATACACATATGTCTCCTTAAAAGTGAAAGAAGAAAGAAAGGAAGAAGGAAGGGAGGAAAGAAAGGAAGGAAGGAAGGAAGGAAGGAAGGAAGGAAGGAGGAAGGAAGGAAGGAAGAAAAGAAGGGAGGGGGGAGAGAAAGGGAGCAGATGTTGTGCCCAATGAGCATTTTGAGAGGAATGACTTCAAGGGCATCTTTGAAAGCAGCTGCATAGATCATTTGATGGAAGGAGAGACGCATGTCCAGTAGATGGCACAAGCACTCCCCACAAAGAGAAAACACCTGCGCACTACAGACTTGGTGAAAGGAGCACTATTTTCAGACTAGAGTCTCCAGAACATTTTCTCTCAGAAATGTAAAGAGAAGAGGTTAGAAGAAGGTGAAGTGACAGAACATTTTGGACATATCAAGCTTGTTAAGACACTTTACTGAATTAATATAGAACAGCTTTAATATGTGGTGGTACAGGGGTAATCACAGCTATCCCAAGGTCCCTTAGCTAAAAATAGCTGACACTGAAACGCTGATATGTCGCATAGATGTCAAAGGCTGCTTTTCTTCTACTCTGTTGACGTCTGAATCTCATTTTCCATCTTATTTCATATCCACAGGCAGAAGTACTATGATAAGTATATGGGTTTGTAGGCACAGAAACCCTAAACATGGCATCGTTGAGCTTTAAGGTAAAGAAGAAAAAGGAAACATTATACAAACCTAGTGCAGTGAATTCAACCCTCATTGGACAGAGGTTTCTTTTTACTATTGGCTTTGTCGTTCATGCCCTTCTACATAAAGTGAGAGAAAAGTTGAACGCAAAGTAGTTTCCTGTAGCAGTCTGTGGAGTTTGTGAGTCTGGTTTTGGTTCATTAATAAGTAGAATGTAAGAAATTTAGTAGCTTGGAAACATAAAGCTGGCCTCTGCAGAAATTTCTTTGGTTGGGACTGGGTGGCTCAGTGGCTAGGAGCACTACCTGCTCCTCTAGAGGACCCCAATTCCATCTCTCACACCCACATGGCAGTTCACAACTGCCCTCAGTTCCTGAGGCTCTGGCATCGTATTCTGGCCTATACATGTACCAGGCACATGTGTGGTACACAGACATACGTGTAGGAAAAATACCCAACACATAAAAAATAAATAAATCTTTGACAAAGTACTTGGTGTAACTTCTGAAGGACACGATCAAATAGGGCTGAGAAACAGTTACTTTTCAACTTTGTTCTTCATTTAAGGAAAAGACCTTGGCATTGTGTGAATGTGAGAGAGAGTGTGTGTGTGCATGTGTGTATGTGTGCAACACACTTATGGATACCAGAGAAAACTATGAGGGAGCTAGTTCTCTCCTTCTACCATGTGGGTCCTAGCACTGAGTGCAGGTTGTGAGACTGACAGCATGTGCCTTTACCTGTTAAGCTGTTTTGCCAGCCCAAGAAAAAATAACCTTGAGATACTGCATGGGAAACAACTGAAACCTACCTACTTCTGAGATGAAGACTATGATAGCACACAAAGTACAACATTGAAACAATCTAGTTATTCTTTTCTTTGTTCCTTTTTTAAAGCAGCTTTTCATTATGTAGCTCTGGCTGGCCTGGAACTACTTGTGTAGAACAGAATGGTCTTAACCTCACAGAGAGCTATCTGCCTCTGTCTCCTAAGTGCTAGGATTAAAGGATTTCACCACCACATACATTTTGTTCTGGGTTTATTTGTTTGTTTGTTTTAGATGAGTATGTCTCAGGCTGGCCTGCAACTATTTTTGCCCAGGTTGGCTTTGAACTCTTGATTCTTCTGCTTCAACCTTACAAGTATATGCTACTCCCCAAGCTATCTCTTCTTATTCACCAGAGTAATTTTATATTTTTGTGTTCGTGTACGTGTGTGTGTGTGTGTGTGTACACGTGTGTGTGTGTGTGTGTGTGTGTATGTTGCCTGCATATATGTCTGTGCACCATGTATATGTCCAGTGCCCCTGGAAGCCAGAAGAGGGCATCAGATCCTTTGGCCCTGGATTACAGACTTGTGAGCTTTCTTTTGGGTACTGGGAACTGCCCTGGGTCTCCTGCAAGGGTAGCAAGTTTTATTAACACATGAGCCATTTCTCTAGCCCCTTGGTTTTTAATATTTTGTGTTTTATTATTCATACCAATACCAATAACAATCCTTCTGCTTATTCTGTAGTTTTAAAGGACTTTTCATATGCGGCATTAAGTGTCTTGCACTGTCTGCTACAGTGCAAATATTTCTGTTCTCTTTCTCGCACTGACAAGAGTAAAATTCATACCAGGAACATAACCATTGACAGAATATAAGAAGACCATTCATGTTCTCTATTTACCTCTCTTTCCCTTCCTTCTTACCCACGCACACCCTGCCCACCTATTTTCACACATTCATGTCTATTTTGTAAAAGTAAAAATGATTGTAAAACAAACAACAACCAAAATCAAACTCTATTAGTTTCCAGGCACAAGTTTCTGCATTACTGTGATTCTCCTGCTGACTCCTTCCTCTCTACCCACAGTGGACCATACCTCCCTCCCCAGACTTTTTAACTTACTTATCTGGCAGGTTAGCTACAAAAGTGAGCATGAATCCAGAAGCCCTTTACATCCTGCTATCCTTTGCCTCATAGGCAAAACCAGCTTGTGAGCAATTCTGTACAGCATTGGATGTGCCTCAACTGTGGACATTCCATCTAATAACACTGAACTTCTTAAGCCTGTCTCTAATAGAAATAAGCCACGTTTTCCAGAATTATCTTTATTGATGTTAACAGTTACTTTATCACGTGTCTGCCAACTGGCTTATTTGTTCAGTACTTGGTGAAAGAAGCTCTGTATTGTATATATCAAGGGTTTTTAAAAAGCATATTGGTGGAGGCTAAATTTCTAGTGTCCTTTTGAGGTTTCTAGACATTGAACATACTCCAATTCTGGTAGGGAGGCGTCTGTGATACTTTTGACTGAGGCTGTCTTCATTAGAAGTTCAGAAACACTAGGAGTTGATTGGGGGAGGTGGGGAGAGATATAAGGCTTGCATTATTCCTGAAGCTCTTTATTCCTGTTTCCACTGAAGCTTTCTCGTGCTTCCTTTGTGCTTAGCCCTCCTGTGCTCATTTTAATTTTAGGGTAACTTTCTGCTGCTGAAGTCATGTGATTATGCTCAATCCAAATCAATGCCAATTTCATAGGAAATGCAGAGGCATTTTATTTTATTTTGATGCGGATCATAAATACATTTTACCCAAAGTTCTCTTCTGAACACTATTTCTATTTTATATTTTTCCTAATGACCAAGGAAGGGATAACCCCATGGTAATTCATCAATATTTACAGAGCACATACCACTGGTGATGATACTGGTGAGTCAGATTGGACATAATCCCTTTCCAAAGGGAGTTGGTTATTTTGTGTAGCTAATAGCCATTAGTTAGATTATACATAGGCTATGGCTATGGGAGAAAAATTCTCGTGTCACATAATACAGGAAATAAATGTGAATGATTTTATTCAGTGTATTATGGTAGGCTGCCCTACAAAAATTATAATTGAGCCAAAAGGATGAGGATAAATGTGAAATTGAAACAATAATTCGGCTTGAATAGATGTTGGAAGAAGGTGAAACTCTACGCAGTGCCAGACCAGAGGGGTAGGAGAGACAACATGCAACCATTTGAAGAGTAGCAAGAACCCAGAGTGTTTGAACAAAGGGGTGCTCCGTGTGGAAGTGATGGGGAGCATCTAAGGATCTGGGCATTGGCAGTATTTACAAATGAGAGGATGCATGGGGCTGCAGGAGCAGAGCTAGGGCTGTGAGCAGCTTATCAAAACAGCCTAAGCACAGGGGAGCAGGGCAGAGACTGGCACACTGAAGCCAAGGTATAATGTCAGGGCTGGGTAAACAGTCAGGGCATCTCGCTGTTCAACCCCCAGTTCTTGAACCAGAACTCCACAGTCCTTGACTGCAGATGAGATTGGCCACCAAGCATGAAAATGAGGTTCAAGTCACATAGTTTAGGGAGGGTAAGGAGGTTGGGAAGGGGAATCTGTGAAACGTGCTGAGCAGCTAGAAGGTTCAAATAAATGGCTTTGTAAACTAAGTCGTCGTGAAAATAGGAATCAACAGTCAGCCTAGGAAAATTTCCAAGCTCTCAAACGATATGTCCTTACTAACTGAGATCAGAAAGTGATGTTGAAAGATAAGAGACCTTTCAGGAATCATACATAATACACAGAGCTTACGGGACCAAACTTTAAAGCAAGCTTTCTTCTATTTTTTTAGGTACAAGTCTTAATAGATTCCTAGCCAAGTTACAATTGAAAAAAGAGTCTACTTCTGACTAGGATATTAATTTATTTTAAACAAAACTCAGTTGTATACTTGCATTGTTTAGGACTTATTCATGGGTATCTTCCAGGTTATTCTCCCCCAGACTACATTAGAGATCAGGGCTCCCACGGTACATTCAGTGAAAAAGATTCTGAGTTTCTGAGACACAGTGCACACTATCCTCTCCCACCATTTTTCTCCATCTCTCACCAAAATTGTCCGCTACAGGCTCTTGAAGTCCCGCATACAGAACCTGTTTAGTTTCATATAACTCAGTATCATGTTTGTTTCCCCACCAAATCTCTTTTCAGAATGCCTCCTAGGGTCCAGTGGTCTAGTGTGTGCTCTGTGGAACACACTGAATCCCAGCCTGTCTTCTCCCTGATATTCCTGTTGAGTGTGATTGAAAAAGTGGTCATTTCACTTCTCTATTTCACTTGAATTTGGAAATATGAAGAGGCAACTCAACATCTCCATTTAGAGATCAGGAAACAATGGACGTCTAAGAATTTGATTAACTGTATTGTGTGTGACGTTCAACCATGTTTCATCATTTCCCTTCAGGAGGGTATTGTGCCTTAAAGAGAAGTTATCTTTAGTGGTTGATAAAGGTGTCAGGTGTCTGGGGGCCTTTTTTGCCATGAACTACAAATGTCCTTCCTTCAGAAGATATTAAGCTGTACCCCTCTAGACTCTTCATATTTCCCAGACATATTCCTCTTCCTGGGGATAGAGGCATGTTTGCCTGGCTGAGATAGGGAAGGCTACACTGTACATATTCTCATCCCTGTTAACTATTTCTGACCCATTGTATAGACATCTTGGCAATATCAGTAACTTCTTCTGAGTGTTTAACAAAGCAATGAAGCTTTTGGAGATGTTGGGGAGTGAAAAACAGTGAAATCAGGGAAAAACAAGAACTCATGCCTTTATGAAATATTTGTTCTGTGGCTGGATATATTAAGAATACAATATTAATTATCTTCTTTAGATATTCTGTAACATATGCATATTTCAGCACATGCTATGTATCATAAATACAAGTTTGTCAATGAAAAATATATCTTAAGAAAATAAGAGATTTATATAATTTTGAAAATATTCACCTTTGAGAGGACATGGTCCATTAAAACTGTGTTTGAACATTTCTTTTCTGCTAATTAAGTTCTAAAAGAATGTCATCAACCAATTAGTAAAATATTAGCATACCCTCTTCTTTTTATAATTTCTTATATGAGAAAGGCTATTGTTCAATAGCCCAGACTGGTCTGGAACCCTGTCTGCAGGACAAGCCCCCCTCACATTCTCAGTCTTCTTGCATCCGAACTGCTGAGATTACAGGCAAGAGCCACACATCTGGCTAAGAAACTGTCTTGGAGAAAGAGTCCTCTAACCAGTTTCTCTTAGATCGTTCGCCTCGTGTTTGGATAGGTGAAAGTACTTTTCTACATATAGCTGTTAAAAGGCTGGTACCAGCTGAGGTTTAACTCAGAAGGTAAAACTCAGAAGAAGAAGAAAAAAAAAAGAGGAACTGTAGCTTCTGCACAAAGTAAATTCTCATCTGTCATAATGTCTTCTTTTTACATATCATGGAAATTTAACTTTTTTGCTCAACATTAGGAGTTATTGGTTTTTTGTTATTTTTGTTTTTTGTTTTTTTTTTTTCCAGCTCTAACTTCTCTCCAACCGCCAAGTACTTTTTTTATTTTTTTGGTGAAGACTCTTTTGTCTTCCTTCCTGTCCAAATACAGGAAGTATGACAGCCAACTAGAAAGTATTTCCTCCTGGGTTTCCTAATGTCCGGGTCTCAATGTTGTCTTCATTCAGTGCCTTTTCCCATCCTTAGCTGAAAACAAAACCAAAGAAGGAAAAGAAAAGAAAAGGGCTTAATCTTGTGGAGTTAAATAAAAGCAAGAATGCAGTGAAAGGAAGATTCCTTTCATGCAAGCAGCAGCGGAGAATGCGGCTGGATGACTGAAAGTGCCCGAGGGCATTTGGTCCCTATTGGTTTTCACATCAAATGCAACGGTGCCCACAGATAGCCTGTATTGTTGTCAGTTAAATGGGATCATGAGTGTCTGAAAGGTGTTTGAGAATGAACCGAAAATCATTTTCACAAGTGGATGATTACTTCTGCCACATGTTAACCGAACTCTATCAGAATGGCCCAGCTTTTTGAGCCTGCATTAATTGCTCTTTCAACCTTGACTGAGGTTTCTCTTTAAGAAAGCCCTTTCCAGGACTAAACTACTCCATATATTGATTTTTTTTCTTTCTGTATTTCTCCTTGAAAAAAAATGAAGCCCCATAGAAGAAAAGCCTTTATTATTCAACATGTAGATTGATTGTTCTATTTCTTTGAATAGAAGCTGGACTCATAAGTGATCCGCCCAAAGTAATCGTCCTTTTTTTTTTAAGCACTAAATAAACCCCTTTTTCTGTATACAATTATGTTTTTCAAATATTCATTAGTGATGATTTTTCATAATAAAGTAAAACCATGAACTCTCACAGCATGGACTCTATGCAAATGAATTCTCAAATTCCTCCTTCCTTTTAGAACTGTATGCCACCATTTTAATTGAAAGTAAACTTCAATATTTAGTAAAAATGTTTCGAGAATTTTTGCAGTAAAAGCATTCTCTGACAACCTTCAAGTTAGAAAGGTCTTACGAAGAATTTTTAAAGGGTCAGGTTAAATGAGACCCTTTCTTTCGTGTAACCATTTTCTACTCAAACATGGCGTGTGCGGGATTGGCCCTGTCCTTACTATTAGGGAAGTACATGCTTCCATCCACGTGTATTGTGTAAAAGGATGAGTTACATCTCAATTTTTAAGACTGATTAAAAAATGAGTTCCTCAAATTTCATTAACTTTTTGATTATACGCATATCAGCATGGAATATGTTGCATTTATAGAAAAATGCTTAATTTATCAGTAAAATGTATTTCCAAGAGTATTGTCTTGAAGAAAGATAATTCACAGAACGTTATATTTTAATTTATCTTTTTAAGTATATATTCAAAGGGATACTGCACAAAACAGCATTTTAAATACTTTTGAAAGTGGCAATGATGATAGAAAAAACAAGTAAGCTCAGCAGTTAGGCCAAGTGTTCTTGTTTAAGGGTTTTTTACTAAATTTTGTGTTATTATGTAAATCTGTTGTATCGTACTAGAATGCGTACAGTTAATGATCACCGTACATCTAAAAAAGTTTTTATATTCCCGTTGACCTAGAACATTCTGAGGGATTTTTATAAAGACTAGGTTGATTGATAAGGAAGAACTTTGAGAAGTAGCCACGGTGTATCTTTCATATTCCATCTGCTTTGTCGACGATGACTTTCTAAAGCAGTGTAGATGCCAAAGAGATTGTGTATTTTTTTCATGAGATACTCTAATGACTTAAAGGGCTAAATATGTGTTGCATACCTCATGGGTAGAAATGATTGTATTTTGAGGCTTGACCACTAGAACAAGTGGGGGGAGGGAGAGAGAGATCAAGTGGGTAAATACCATTATCACTTTATTTTCTTTTCAAACATTCCCCTTGCAGCACATTTAAATATACAATAAAAAAAAATCTTGAGGAGGCAGTCTGTGACTCTAATACTTGAAGATGCAATGTGACCTTCAGGGGTGGTTGAATATACAAAAGTAAATGTCATAAACCAAGAAACATTAGGATTAAGACTTATTTGGTTGTTTTTGTTTTTGATTTTGTTTTTTGCCTTCCCTCTTGACAGTGATTCAAGTTTCTTTGGGTGGAAAAATGCTTTCCATCAGAAGTCTTCCTCCACAGGCAGTAGGTCTTCAGGAGATCTGCTGTATTTAGACTGGCTTATGAAACCAAATGCTTCAAAGCTTTGTGTTCCTGTGTTTCAACCCCAGCATCATGTCAGGGCTGCTGATTTCTTCATTACCTAATCCACTGTAAGAAGAGAAGATTTTAAAGTTAAGCAGTTAATTTTTCATTCAAAGGGAGCAACTTCTTAATACTTATGTTGGGTGTGTTGATGAAAGCAAATACTTTTAAATAGCACCTGAGCAGTTATTTTCAAATAATCCAAAATACTCCAGTTACGTGGGACCTGTGGCGCACTGGAAGCATTTCAGCGGGAAAAGGCTTCATATTTGGTATTAGCACTGGCAGTGTGTAAGATGTGCAGTGGGGGACCTCCTTTGACCCATCTTGAATAGTTCCTGGACCAAATGCAACTCTAGGGAGCCTTTTTCCTAAGGCCATATTCTGGGGAGAGGAGAGCATGGAACTTGACTGGGAAAACTACTTTTATTTGTGTTTTGTTGAAATTTTTAAAAATATTTTTTAATGTTTTGTTTAAAGCCAAATTCCATAGTTGTTGAAAATGAGTAACATGAGCCCCTCAACTAAATAAATAAACAAACAAATAAATAAATAAATAGGCTTTCATTTTGAAAACAAAGTAGAAAAAAAAAAATCCACAGAGCGTCTCAGAGAATGCTTGCGTCACCGTCAGGTGACACAACTTTATTAACAGCGTTACACATTTGCCGCCAAGACAAAAGTGTGTGTTCCCATTTTGACAAGTATTTGGCAGGTCTGATTTTCATACTCTGTAAAAACAAGTTTATTACTGAGTGGATCATGCGATCAAAAGGAAGCCAGCCGCGACTCAGCACTTTCAAAATGCCAAGGAAGACTCCAGCTTCAGAGACATCCACACAGCAAATCCTCAGTGCTCTAAGCAAATGCTGTCCCTCCAGAGTGAGAAACAGTTCTGCTGACAGCCCCGTCCCCACTCCTTTGTCCTGAAGAACCCTTCTTTATAAAACGAGACACCAGTTTGTTCAGAATTCAAATGACAAGAGGAAATGCAAACTTGATTTAAAAAAAAAAAAAACACTACTGCTTTAAAACACAATTAACAAGTAATTAGCTTTCACAGACCTGTCTAATTCAGGATATTGCCATTGTATATTAAATAGAACTATCAGCCAAATCTTTTGTTGAACAGTATTAGGTAGTTATAATTGGTGTTTATAGTAGTGACCCCAAGGTGCTCCGAGGCCCTTTCTAAGCCATTAAAGAAATAACCAGTTGTCTTTTATCATGATCTGGTCAAATCATTTATTGTGTACAAATTGCCTAAAAATTACTGTAGAAATGGTACAGTCCTACTAGAGCAGCAGCTCTTAACCTGTGGGTCTCGACCCCTTTTGGAGTCGGATGACACTCTCACAGGTGTCGCCTGAGACTCTCAGCGTATCAGATATTTACATTACGATTCCTAACAGTAGTAAAATTACAGATACGAAGTAGCAGTGACAGTTAATTGTACGGTTGGAAGGTCACCGCAACATGAGGAACTGTATTAAAGGTTCTGAGCATTAGGAAGTTTAAGAACCACTGCTCTGGAGGGACTACACTCATTTTTCAATAATTAAGGAGCACCCCCACATTAATATGTGCGTCATAATGTATATTATCTAGTAAAACATAATTCCAGAGTCAATTTCTTTCACATTTTCCTAAAATTAAAAAGTCTTTTGGGATTTAGATACCATAAAAGAAATAATGTGCAGCCGCACATCGAACGTTTGAAACATGAGTACACGGCAGGTCGGCGATCCGGTAGCCACACCAGACCATCGGATGGGTTGAGAGAGAGTGCGTTTTGATTTTTGTGAGATGTTTTCTGCTCAGTGAACTGCCTAGTGTTTTTATATTAATAATTTGTGCTCATTTTCCTCACTCCTTGGTACTCCAACCCTTCCAAATAATCCCAATACTTACCTGTAATGAATTGAGACTCTTCTGAATTTTCAACATTACAAGGGCCTTGAAAACTGAAGAACTCATTTTGCTGGGCAGGTTTTCAAGGGGTTGTCCCCTACGCTCAAGACAATGAAATAAAGGTCCTTGTCTTTGTTCTGAGTGTTCGATGTAATCATGAGAAACAGCTGTGGAGTCAGAATGACAACATCCCCCAAGTACTTCTGAACAGTGATTTTTATAATTACAAAAGTAAGATATAGTCTCATTCATCGCCAATGGTGATTACACAGCATACCCTGGTAACTTTGAAAAAAACAGTCTGGCAGTGTCTCACACCGTGAAATATATACTTTGAATATAACACAGCAATCTAGCTTCTGAACACTAGAACACGAGAAACGTCAACATGCAAACACAAAAGGCTCACACACAAATGTCCATAGTGTCGTTTCCATAAGCACAGGTATGGAAATGAGTCACACTTGGGTGTACGGCTGTACAGAGGAATATGCTGCTTAGCAGTCGGTGAAGCAGTAGACCCCTGCTACACATAACAAGGAGGATGAGTAACAGGTTTTATCCTGAAGGAAAGAATTCAGACGCAAAGTTCTGTGTGCTGTATCCAGTGACACTTTGGAAAACAGAATGAGCAGTGACATCAGAAATAGAATCAGGGAACTGAGGGTATGAGGAAGGGATCGATCACGATGGGCCTGGGGAGCCTGGTATTCTACAAATGGATTGCGATAGTGGCCACAAGATGATTATTTTTAATTATTATTTTCACCATCCCTTCCAAAGGCAGCCTAATCATTTCTTACTATGCGAGTTTAAAGTTTTCATTCTGAAACAATATTGGCAAGTAGTTTTCTTCATGCAGTCCTTACTTTTAAATACATTCCTTATAAAGGCAATCTATTCTTGTACCAGTAGACCTGAGACTCACTTGCAAACCTCACGCTTATGGTAGAAACGACACATTTGTTTAAGTAAACGTTAACGTATTCTTTTTATTCGGTGTATATATGTTTTCTGATGTATTTCACTCATTTTCATTTTTACATAAGAAGTTTATTTGACCAAAATGAATGCTTTTACAACAGACAAAATAGTATGAGTTTTTGCAGAGTGTTTACCACCCCTCCTTTTTAAAGGTCACCTTTTGTTGACTGTTACTTCATTTTTCTTATGTGTAGAGCCCATAAAATTCTCGTGACAATTTCATTTCTGGATGCGTTTGGCCAATTGTCACTTAATTTAACTGTTTGAACAAATGCTCATAGTGTAGTAGCTCAAGCACTTCAAGGTCTGAAATCCAAATATCTTGCTCCCGGTACCTGATTTTCTTTCATCCTTCTCCTTACAACATCTTCCACTAGTCTCCAAATGCTGTGTGGATGTATTCACCTAGCCCTCTACTGTCTGTAGAGAAACTAGAAGTTGACATTCTAAATTCATTGACCCGTCATTTTGAATAATAATTCCGCTGGCTAGTGCTTCTCGCTAGTTTGCATGTGGTAATGATGGCTCCGTGTGTCTCTATTCATTTTCACATGGATGTGACCCATCTGCCCAGAATTCTGCATAGAGAGACATCTGAGAGAGCTGAGAAGCAGGCTGTGGTCACAGGCAGAGGTTATCCCCAGTGCCCTCTGTGACTCGTGAGGAGCTATTAAGTACACATCCTGCTAGTGCCCTTTTCTAGAGGGCATCCAGCATGTCCACAGTAGCAAACTCCTTGGGTCACTGTTGTTAACCCTGTAATAGGAACTCAGGTGCATGCGTTTCAGTTGACGGAAATTATATAGAAAAGACAGAAAGAAAGCAGCTGAACACCTATGGCCACAACCACAGAACAGAAATTAGAGGCTAAAAGAAAGGTTGTTTGGGAGACCTTGGGATGAGATAGTGAACAGAGGAGACCAAGAATACTCAAACCACCCAGTGTCTCAGAGAGTCTACATTTCATCCACTAACCAAGACAGTGGTCTTCTGTACGTCGTGATTGACAGACACACATAGCTAATGTGTCTGACAGCAAATGAATAATTGATTGGGTAATTGGATGATACTTCCAATGCAAGAGCCCATTTGTTTTGAACTTCAATAATCCCTTGGTTCTTTACTCCAATTCTGATATTATAGGAAACATGTACAAGAAAACTTAAGTTTCTCATAATTTTATTCCTTGGGTGGGTAAATGCAGTCATTAATATTTAAAATGTTTATTTCATATGTTTGTTCTTTAAAATTCTAAATCATTAAGTGTGTGTATAATATTAAATCCTGACCCTTTTCATATAACACTATAGCATAGAAAATTTTCTTCATTTTTACTAATTTACTAGTTATTACCTGAGTTACTCCATAATAAAAAGGTAGGAGTTTCTACATCTGGCCACACTATTTTTCTGGGGAGGGGTTTCCTGTTACACGCCCACTGATACAGAAGACAATGTTCATTCATCCACCTATGCCTTCACAAATCTCCCATATTAGCATCTTTAAGAAAGAAAAATGTATGTTTGCCTTATTTTATGAAAGGGGGTTTTAAGACAGAAGCTAAAAAATTCAAGCTACAATTTCAGCTGTGAAGCTGTGAGGTCAATCCTTTAAACCCCTCAAATAAACTTAGAACTATATATAGATTAACTTCACCTGAATAACGTTTATGCCACTGATAAGCCTCTACTTTCAAACTCAAATTGAAATAAGATTTGAAAAGTTTTAATTTTAAAATGAATCCTGTATTTTCCACTGAGTTACAATGTGTCATTGCACGGTGTGTTTTTCAGAATTACTCACTGCTACTAGCTTAGTTGTTTTCTTATTTCTTCTTTTTCTCCATTGATACTTTAGCATATCCTTTATATATTCAAGAAATTCTCTTCTCAGGGCTGTGGAGACAGTTCAGTAGATAAAGTGCCCGGAGGCCTTATTAAGAAGCTAAGCATGACTTCACACGATTTTAATCCCAGGGTTGAGAAGGCAGGGATAGGTAGGGCCCTGGAGCTCAGTGACTGGTCAGCTTCACTTATCAGCAAGCTCCAGGCATGCAAGACCCTGGCTCAAATAGACAAGGAGGGATGGCACCCGGGATCAGCCCCTAAAGTTGACTTCTGGACTCCACATACCCACACACACACACACACACACACACACACACACGTATGTCACACACACCCATACACATATGAAATACATAACAGCAGAGGGATCCTATTCAATGACCAGGTTAATCATTTCAGTTCAGATTACAGATTTCATGCAAAGCTAAAAGACATAGATGGAAAGACGCTAAACTAAATGACATCACTTTTTTATTAGCTGCGTTTCATAGGGAGACGATGCTCAGTGGGGAGCTTCCATAAGCCCCATAAACCTCAAAATGACAGAGCCAGCAGGGCACTTGGAAATCAGGACACCCAGTGTTGTCCTCCAGTAGGTGAAGAAATGGGAATGGATTTTGGTGCCAGCATAAGGCAGGGTCACCCAGCTGGACAATGACCTTTCACCCTCAATTCTTGTCTCTGTATCCGCCTCCTTCTCAGACCACACGCCTCACCTCCAGCTGTCTGAACACAGGAGAATTCAGAACAAGTTCCTCCACTCGTCGCCTCCGTGTCTCCCAAGAATCATGTGCAAAAATAAAATTCCAACCAATTCTTTGATTATCCTGTCTAACTTCTACTCCGTTCAATTTGTAGTAAAGACTGACAAATTGTAAGCCAGCTAAATCAGTTCCCTCTCAGGAACCGAGAATCCGCGCAGTCATCTTGTAACACAGAAGCTGCGTGTTGTCTCTGATTTCAAATAAAGTAAACCTTGCCTTTAGCAGGCTGGTCCCATAAACATCTACAGACAACGGATGGCTGGAGAACCGCAACATTATCTAAGTCCTCTTTCGCTTGTTTTTCCTACCAGGTATCTGTATGCCCTTGGACAGAAGGTTTGGAAAAGATGGAAAAAGCGTTACTTTGTTCTCGTTCAGGTCAGTCCTTTATTTTCCTGATAAGTAATTGCTCTCCGACAGTGACTCTCACACTGTTCTGTGTCATGTTCGTGTCATGTTCTCTTCCTGATAATTCCTGTATCAGAAATTAAAATTGAGGATGAGTTTAAATAATTAACTTTAAAATAAAGAGGTGGTGAATTTATTATATGCCAACACAAGTAACCTTTTTATACCAAACAATAAGTCAAGCAACTTGTAGAGAGATGACGGACATTGCTCTGTGCTTTGGTACATTTCTCTATTGTCTGGTCATCAGAATAGAGTGTTTTTCCTTAGTCGGCTTCTGTGTTCAACTAGTTGTAGAATTAAACTCAGTAATCATTGCAGAAGTGCCACTGTGGAAAAGTCAGTATGGAAAAGGCAAAAAAAATACTAGTAATAGTATTAGATACTAATAATACTAATAATAGTATTAGAAATGGGGTTGGCCCAAGGCTTCCTCACGGGATCTAAAGGACCCTAAGACGATCCCTTGGAAGCAGCCACAGCCTCAGGGTTGTGTGTAGGTAAGCCTGGTCCATTCTCTCTCTCACCTTATACGAATGTCATGTCTATTATGCGTTCATATAAATGCGTTGTTAAATCAAATTGTCCACTCTGTTTGTCAGTGATTGGATTCTGCCTGTAGATTATTGGAATATGTGGTCAGCTGACCTTTTAAAATCATAAGCAACCTTCGTTCCTAGATCATAATCATTAAGTTACACTTACATTAAAGCACAGCTTTCGAGAAAATCGTCGTTTCACTCCGAGATAAATTCAAGCTATTTCATTCTCAGTGGAAATATATGAGAAGAGAATCACTCTTGGAATCCTAACACAGAACAGACCATAAAATCTCATTGATTCCCACCACACATTAGGCAAGCTTAAGTGGACTAGATCGGAATGACACGGGGAAATGCCAAGGGAGGAAAATTACCGTTTTCTGTCTCCTATAGATACAGCCATCCGTCAGATGCTGGGAAAAATTAGTTTATTGATGTCTCACGGTAGCATGGTATCTTCATGAAAAGTGTTAAAACTCAGTCAAGGGTAGTTGTATCTACATGGTAAATCACCGGTCTATTTGATTCTTGGCTAAAATGTAAACATCTCTTGTGTGGCTTAGAGTAATATGCCTGTATTCGTGAACATGTGTATACACACACACACACACACACACACACACACACACACACACACACACACACACCACACACATCTTTTGATCTAAAGTGCAGGCAATTGCTTTGAGTAAGGGTTCTCTGCTCACAGTTCTCAGTGATCTGTCCTCCCTCACCATGCCTGTGAAACATCTTCTGTAGTTTCCAAGTTGTGTCTATACACTTGCATAAAAAAAAATGTAAATGTTTTATGAAGAAATTTAAATACAAATTTTTCCGGGTATTTTAATTTGGGTTCCTATTATGGATGCCTTATCTGCTTCTAATCTGACCAGCTTCACTGTGATGTATCTCTGCCATATCTTTTAGAAGCATTCCACTGAAGCAAAGCTGCATTTCCAGCGATATTTCATGAATTTGTGTAGAATCTCATATAATTCCATAATTTCAGTAAATGACTTGGGGGAATCAACTGCTTGAACACAATGAGCTGACTCTAAGAGTTTCGCTGATGGAAATATGCATGGAAAAATGCAAGTGTGTTTAGAAGGATGGGCAGATAGCATTCATTAGTCTGAGGACCTGGCAGGAATCTGAAAGTTTCTGGTGTATTTATCAGTTCAATATGAAAATTAAGCTTTTGGAGATTGACTTTGACAAGTTAAATGCTGACTCAACTCTTCGAAGCCTGGGAAAGCTTGAGATCATCATTTGCTACCTATCCTGTTTCCTTCTAAATAGTTCACATGAATCAAAAATTTAAACACATCCATCTGTACTGATGACCACTTATTAGAGATTTTAGTAATGGAAGAAAGAATGAAAATATTTCAAATTCATAAGTGGTATTTTTTTTGAGAGACATTAAATGTGGAGCTAAATTTTCCAGATAACTAAAATATACGTTTTATTTTTAAAGGTAAACTCCAATTTGAATCAAAATAGTTGTTAAATTCGCATGCTCCTTAATTTAAATTTAAGAATACCCTACCAAATTTGAATTAATTTGAATTTATTATACATGTGATACATCATATATCTATAGATATAAACACTCACCGAGAGAACTCTGTGCCTAAATGTTTTGGAATACATATATGCCGGAACTGACAACTTTTTGAAGTTTCAAACACAATTGAATCTTTCTTCCAATTCCAAATGTAATGGGAAGACAAATTGAATGCACTTACTTCAAAATCAAGATGGATATGTATGGAGATTCAATGAGAATGACCCATTGGGAGGAACTGGGTAGTTTTTATTAGCGTCTTTAAAGCCATCTCTCATTCTATCTGCACACAGCCTGGAGGTCCGTACCTGCAGGCTGCATTATTGGAAGGTGAAGGAGTTGTTTCTCATAGGGAGGACAGTGTACCCTGCTGTGTCTGCTGCTGCCATCGGCACAATGGTGCTCCGGTGATAATGTGAATCTCATCACC
Source organism: Cricetomys ansorgei (assembly GCA_026225945.1). NCBI lineage: Eukaryota > Metazoa > Chordata > Mammalia > Rodentia > Nesomyidae > Cricetomys > Cricetomys ansorgei. Next base: position 34,683,934 of record JAMJFZ010000056.1, read on the forward strand.
ACGTGTGAGTGTGGATTGTGTGAGTGATATACTCGTAGACCCGGCCATCAGCCCAAGAATTTGTACTCATAAAAATTGATTGAGAGTCAGGTTTGGCCAGCTGCAAAGTCATTGTTCCAAGTGAACACTCGAGGAGCCACTGGGGTGAAAAGACTTTTCAAAGACTCATACAAACATGAAAATCAGAGGCAAAAAAGGTCGATTTAAATTAGAGTCAAAAACTCAGAAAGCAGATTATCTGTTAATGTAGGATATTTGTTTAGCTTCCTACTTAGACTGAATTCCCATCTACATTCTAACCCTGGTGTGTCGACAGTAATAAGTCTATTTTAATAATTGTCCACGAGACTGCATTTTTTTAAATGAAGGTAAGTTTTTGTTCAAGCTAAATGAAAAAGAACAAATACGAAGAGTATATTTGAAATCTTGCCAAAATTAAACTCTCTTATACGTTTTTCTTATATTTCCCCAATGTTTTAGTATTTATTAAACTCAGAAAAAAAAATGACTGGTATAAACTACTTCTCATATTATGTTGTAGTTCATATTATAATAAGAATTGGATATCTTTGAAACCATTTTTTCTGTTGTTGTTTTTTGGGATTTTTTTGTAGGTAATCAGCTTTAGGATATAACTCATCATTGATTTGAAATCATTTTTTATTTCACTAAGTGAAATCAACTCTCTTACGGTTTTCTAACATCTATTCAAATAGCCTCATATCAGATATTGTATATTTCTGTGATAAGTTCAAATTCTCCTAAGGCACTTATGTAGTAAAACGCCATGTATTTAATCTGATTGTTATCACGTGATTACCCTCTGGTAAACATTTGCCTAAAACACTTTTAACGCATGATCTTATTTGCTCTTCACAATAAGCCTGTCGGAGTAGGTGTTACTAAACCCCTCACTGCACAGATAAGAGAATACAGGGTTATTATGTAATGTTCTCAGGATTAGACTAGTATGATATGGAACCAATGTTCTGATTGATGGTAGAGGCAACGCTCCTACCTCCTGTTCCATATGGCTGTGATTAAATCCATGCATACAACCACAGTCCATCTGAAGATAAACAGATACCTTAAAAATCACTAGGGATCACTAGTGCCATAAGGTACAAAGCAATATCACTACATTAAAGAAGTAACCACAGTGGCCTGAAGAGCCCCAGGGTTTAGGAAAAAAAACAACTGACTGTGTGACATCACTGGAAACTGAAGTAGACATCGATGTTGTGTTGGCCCTGTATCAAGTGTTCACTGCTTGTTGTCAATGTGTCAGAATCATGACTTGAAGTTGCTGCAAACAACAGCAGGCTATCAAGACATAATGTTAATTACGTATCAGCTGAGTTGGCACAGGATGTAAACAGGCAACGATCAGAACATGCCGTGAGCACATGGGAAGCACCATCTCTCAGGAAGATGCTGTCGGGATGCTGTCTGAACGTAAGGAGGTGGCTCTCTTTGCCTGACGAATTTTGAAGGACTCAGCATTTTTGGAGGACCTACTGCGGCTAACACCTCACAGGCATTGAGATGACGCTACTGCATAGAGAACATGGAGGTGGTTCCGTTGTGTGGGGGCGGGGTGGTCTAGGATAGGAGCTGTTTGCTTCTGCAGCAAGAGAGTTTGAAATGATAAAGGCATGTCTGCCACACCGACAAAGATCAGGATGGTGGCTCTGTTGCTGATCATTTAAGTTTGGCATGCTCAGTATACCAAACCCTATGGTTTTTGTGGTAGAACATGAAAGAGCCTATCCATACTCCTACGTAGCACCTACACCATTCTCCTCCTGTGCAAGAATAGTCAAGTGACTATTGCTGGTATAGATGCCTTAAGGCCACATAGACAAGCATGCATCCATTCATAATGGAATCGGTCATTGACTTTCTGTGTGGCTTCCTTCTTTCTCTTTTTTAAAATGGAACAATCCACCAGGTCAACAGATAAAAATCTACCTTATTATTTTAAGTGAAAGATTAGATCCATAATGTAATCTGCACCTTTATTTGTCTTGCTTAGAGATTTGATTTTGTCTACAAACATGATAAAGTGAAAATATATAATTCTCATATATTGATTTTTTTTATATATGTAAAAAATATTCCTATAGAAATGAAATTTCTGTGTCGATGACCCAGGTGCTTATAATGCTAAATTAGACTATATAAAAGTATTGCTTCTTACATTGTCAAAACTAGTGTCCTATTTAGTCCATTGATATCCACCTGTTCTGCTACCAAACCAGCAGAAACCACCATCATCTGCACACGGACTCTGACGGTACCGTCCTGCTCTTCTCTGCTTCTATTTCCATCATCCCCCTCATAACCTGTTCTTCGTAGAACCTAAATACTCTTTTTGACACGTAACTCGCATAACCCTTCTGCCTTCGACTCTCCTGGTACTTAGAGTGATAAATTACTGTGGCCTAGAGAAGATCCTGTGTATGTCTGGCTCTCAAGCTCCTTTTCAACTACCAGCACCTAACATTCTCAAATCCAGCATCACTGCCGCAGAGCCAGAGGCTTGCCAACTTCCAAGGCTCCAGACCCCTCTCCAGTGGTACCTAAAGCTAGGAATTTTGTGGGATTTCTGTGCTAATACAACTTTGGAGAAAGTCCCCCTCCTCTCCCTCAGACTGTTTAGCCACCCCTAAACTCCTAAACCTCTTTGAAATAAACGCTGCTTTCTTTTCCTGGAGCTTGTTCATTGCACCTGCCAATTTAGTTTTTACTTCAAATGTACCTTCTGCATTCACTTGATTTAAAACTCCTTCCAATTCCTGTTACAGCATTGCTTTTTTCAGAACGTTTGTCTCCAGTTACTGTATGTGTGTGTATGTGTGTGTGTGTGTATATACATATATATGTGTGTGTGTGTGTGTATACATATATATATATGTGTGTGTGTGTATATATACATATATATATGTGTGTGTGTGTATATACATATATATGTGTGTGTGTGTGTTTATATACATATATATATGTGTGTGTGTGTATATATACATATATATATGTGTGTGTGTGTATATATACATATATATGTGTGTGTGTGTGTTTATATACATATATATGTGTGTGTGTGTGTGTATACATATATATATGTGTGTGTGTGTATATATATACATATATATGTGTGTGTGTGTGTATATACATATATATGTGTGTGTGTGTGTATATACATATATGTGTGTGTGTGTGTATACATATATATGTGTGTGTGTGTGTGTATACATATATATGTGTGTGTGTGTGTATATACATATATGTGTGTGTGTGTGTGTGTATATACATATATATGTGTGTGTGTGTGTATATACATATATATGTGTGTGTGTGTGTGTGTGTGTGTGTGTGTATATATATATATATATATATATTTACCCTTTCTAGAGTATCTATTTAGCACTATATCAAAAATAGGTAGAAATTGACTAAGTATTTGTTTAGTAAGTGTATATAGGCATACCATACTGAGCATTTGTATAACAACACTGCCCTTCCTTTCTTCAGAGAATTAGTACATGGTCTTTAGATCTCTCTATGCCATTTGGCCAAGACAGTTAATCATGAATATATATTCCCCTCAAATTTTTCAGTATCTTGAAGATATGTTCATTTTCCTTGATTAAATTAAGCTCTGAGGTTTTTTTTTTTTGTGTGTGTGTGTGTGTGTGTTTTTTTTTTTTTTTTTTAAATAACTCCAGCGCCACCTTTGCCCTCTGCCAAGAAAATTCCCAGCTAAGGGTTTTAAAAGCCTTAATCTTTACTGAAATTAGATGGTGGCAGTTGCTAAGCTGCCAGCTGTTAACACGATCCCTACAGAAGTAATACGCATATAAACCTAAATGCTGTGGTCTCTCAGATCTCATAGTTAGCACCTACATGTGTGCATATGGGCAGGTGGCAAGCAGGTTGGCAATTAAGAACGAAATGGGAGGTTTCCTATCCCAGATTTGGATACCATGTGGGACCACGGCAACGTAAGTTAAAGTGCCCTGTTGACAGCAACACTGCTGAAGCCAGACGGAACGCCTGGGATTAAAATCTGCCTGTCTCTCCCAATTCCCAACAAATCTGTTCTGTTTGGAGTTATTACAAGTGGACCGAGTAAAGGATTTTGAATGTTTATGATTGCTGCATGTCTCTTGAAGGGATTTTTCAATTTTAATACAGTAAATCATATGAGCTTTGTTCAGTAATACAGCAGGAAGCTTATGAGAAAAACAAATACTTGATCAGAGTAGGTCAGACCTCCATGTTGCCGTGTAATTCCCTGGCTCGTTGCCTCAGTGGAGACATGTAGATGCTGCTGGAGGGCTTCCAGCTTAGAGTGAAGGCACCAGGGCAACCCCTGGCTCCTGTAGACGACCAGTCAGCAGAGTCACACTTATTCCGGGTCCTGGTTAGCCAACAGTGTCTCCCACCCGTTACTCCGGAATGCGCACCGTGGGGTCCTTTGTTGAATTGACCTTATGAATGTGATAGAGCGTGATCAAGTACAGGAAACAGGTAAAGCTGGAGCTCTTGGGATTCTAGAGTAAGCAAGCGGATCGTGAAACGTGCGTCCTATTATAGAATCGAATTGGGGACTTGGGAATCAGAAGCCAAGTGCTCACAGCACGTTACTTCTGTTTTCCCGAAGCCTAATTGCAGGCTCTCAGTTGTTCTGTGGGTCAGATTTCCCTCACTGTCGGTGACAGCTCTGCTCACCGTTGATATTCTGTTACCCTCCCATCTGTACTCTTTGTTATGCCTGCAGACCCAGTTACCAGAAGGTCTTCTGGATCTGTTGGGCAGTTTTTGAGATGTTTAGTGTAGGTAAAATATGAATTGAAGTATGCCTTTTAATATTTCATCATTTCGTGACCATGTTCTAGAAACAGACCCGTTCCTCTAAAGCTTAAAACTTGGGGTTTTCTCTTCAGTTTCTTTAAGGATCCTTTCATTGGTACTTGAGACTTTATATGTCCTGATGTTGAGGTGTGATTTATTATCTGAATCTAGCTAGAACAGAATGCTTAACATAAACACGAGACAGGACCTGGGCCTATTTCCCATCTTACATAAAGAATAAATAGCATTATTCTTAGTGTTTTTCATTGGATACCTTCTGGCTGCTTTTAAGGTCGAGTTGTTAAATGACATAAAATTTTCACACTTTGACTGGTTTATACATATCAAGTTTGGATACTTTAACAGTTTGAACATATAGATAATATTTGTAAAATCCACTAGGAATATGTTGTTTTTAGCTTGCAATAAAACAGTATCTTAAAATTTATATTACAGTTACCAGGATAATTTCATTAGGAATAGCACAGTGTAGTATGCAAAGCTATATCTAAATGCATGGCCACTTTTTCATGTCTCTGTCAGTTTCTTATCCACTTGTGAAGGCTTTCGATTAATATCCTCAGTGCCAAAATCGTAATGCTCTTCGTTTACCCATAGAGATACGGTAAGAATCAGCCATGAGATGGGGAAAGACAGAGAAGCAGATGAGTAAGGAGGCAGAAGACAGGAAAGCCAACAACCCCTGCTTTGTTCACAGCAGCCAGTCATCTACCTTTTACTATTCTGCTTTCTTCTCTGCTGAAGAATTCACCATCCAGAGTTATTTCACTGTCTTTTTGTGGGGTGAGGGAATGTTTCTCGTTGGTGATGATGGCAGGTGGTGTTTGGTTTTATTTGGTTTTAAGACAGCATTCAGTAGCCTAGCCTGTTCTTGCCCTCAGCCTCCCAGTGTTGGGATTACATATATACTTGAGAAGAAGTGAATAACAGAGGTAAACCTTGAATTTTCATTTCTTAATTCATTTTCTTCTCCAATATCCAGTAGTAGTCTGTGATAGCAACGCAGTGTTGTCTTACTTTGCCAGCCATAATGGCCTTGCCAGACATTCAGAGAAATTGGCTTCTGGTTAGGGAATACCGTTGTGTTCAGTTTCAGAATAGGAATTATAGCACACTGTGATGTAATGGAAGGAACCAACCTGGAGTGAAGAGGCACATCCTAGATTCAATACGAGCATTGTCATCTGGGCAACCTTGGAAAGGCAGATTCCACTCTCTTCTCCGTTAGCTGGAGTTGAGATCACAATCTCAAAATTGCAAAGGCCCAGGCATCTTGTTTCATGGAACTACTATGCTACAGCAGATTCTGAGTTTGTTTTTGTTCTATAATGTTTTGTTGTGACAAGATCTTGTTATTTTGTTCAAGTTAGCTTGGAAATCACAATTCTCTACCTCACCCTCACAAGGGTTAGAATTGTAAGTATACAGCTTGTTCTAGGGAATAAGCGTATAATTTAACTCTCCCTTATTTAGTGAACTATAAACCCTCCAAATATCCTAGTGTCTGAATTGCAAATGTATTTTCTTCAAATCCTTAGTACATAATCAAAATCAAAATCAAATCATAATCAAAATGATACATATTTGATGCTAAAATAATCCATAATACTAATATCCCAAGTCATACTACAATAGAATATGCATCTTGTATGTGTCAGACTCAATAAAAATGCATTTTACTATAGACCATTACAATTCCGAAATTACTGTAGTTTTCTAACCAGTTTTTAGTTCACACTACCTTCCAACGTTTTAGCTTTTTCTTTTTCTCTACATGGTAAAGTATGTGGAAATGTTCACAGGATACATACGTTTTTAAGAAGTTAAAAATATCTTTTTTGGGGCTGAAGAGATAGCTTGGCATTTAAGAACACTTCTGCTCTTCCAGAAGAATCGGATTCTGTTTCTAGCACCCACAGCTGGTGATTCATCTATGATTCCAGTTCTAGGGGATCCAGCGCCCTCTTCTGGCCTCTTCAGACACTGCATGACTGTGGTGTACATACCTAAACTCAGGCACACACACATACAGATTATAAAATAAATAACACAAACACACATTTATTTTCTTGTGGGAGGGATCACACTTTAACTAGTTGTTTTCCAAGTCTGGGTTTCATTCTTTCTCTAAGTCTGCATTTCCTGAATCTTCATAGTGCTAGCATTTTGACTCTTGCTTATGGAAATGACTGTAGCTTATCTGTCCACACTTATCCTGAAAAACTTGCCTAACCAAGACCTAAAAAAATGACACCACCAATTGACAAGCCAGTGTAGACAAGGGAATTCTCAAAAGGTTCCACCTCTAAATGAACAGCTATAGCAATTAATAGTTATTGAGGGAAAGGTGTAGCCTTCTCCTGGGACAAGCCCCCTGATTGGCTAGCCAATCACAAGAGGTCAGCCCTAAACACATACGTACAATACTAAGTGAATTCAGCAGGTTATATTTATATATTGTGTGATGAGGGGTGTAAAAGAATAGTAATAATTAAAGAATAAGCGGCTATGAATTTGAGAAGGACTTGGGGGGGCATGGAAGGAGGTCGAGGGAGGGTAGGGAACGGAGAATGATGTGAATGCAGTATTCATAGATGCAATTCTCGATGGATTTTTAAGCCTACTACCTGACTGGCTCTAATCCTATACATTCAAGATTTTCTACTTGGGTAAAAGAAGGTGTGTAACCACCTCATGCTGGTCATTTCCGGAACATTTAAGCAAGCGGGGGTGTTTAGAATTTAAAATCAGCTGTCACATATGACGAGTAAAACAGACTGCATTTGAGAGTACATGTTATTTGGTCCGGCGAACTGTTTGTGTTACTTGTTTTCAAAACAAGATAAGTATATGTAGTTTATCCTTTCAAAAGTACTACACCTTCAAATATGGTAGAAGAGGATATTTCTTGAATTTAAATAAAATGAATTCCACGAAGACACCTGCAGAGATTACATGCCACGTACTTGAGAACTTGGTGTATGCATGTTCTAGAGAAGCCGAGTCATAGGACAGGGAATGGAAGACAAGGTGATGTAGTTAGAAAAGCAGTGGGGACCAGTGTTAAGGATCTTGGAAGAAACAGTAGGGGGTTTCGATTGAGAAATAGGGGAATTTGTGAAAGGAAGGTAATGTTCTCCTACATGGGAGTTCAGGTGACGGAATGATTGAAGTGAGTGAGATGAACAATCTGTCTGGAGTACTTCACCCAGTGACAGCTGTGTATTCTGGTTAGTAACTGCTGGAGGAATTTGCGGGCTGTGTAGAGAAGTCAGACCCTCCTGTGCTCTTTGTCTGTCTCCAGCGAGTTGCAGATTATTCAGGCGGTGATTGTGCCAGGAAACTCCTCCTCTTAGTATGGTTTTAAAGTCTCCCAAATAAGAGATGGAGATGTGAGGCTTAGCAACTATATGCTCGAACTATCTTTTGTTATGAGTTGTTTATTGTTGTGGCTTTAGCAAATCCCTTTATATCTAATTACAATTTACTTATCCCTAAGGCCACTTTGATGTCATTTGCTTTATTTTCTATGCTGAACCGATCATTGTATTTTTTTTTTCCTTTCTGTAATGTGAAATTGGTATTGGATGTCTCTTAGGTACGTGTCTTGAAGACAAAAGTTAGATCTCCTATTCATCAAGTCCATGGGGAAATAAAGACCTGGCTAAGGTATTTAAGTTGGTAGTATGGTCTGGTTGTAAGGCAATACTAACAGTTCTTTATTTTTTTTTTTTAAGATAACCATGGTGGCACTTTCCTATAATTTAATCACTGGGGAGGCCAAGGCAGGAGGATTGTTAAATTCACTACCAGGCTAGGCTACAAAGGAAGATCTTCTATCATTAAAAAAAAACAAAAACAAACAAACAAACAAAAAATAGGAGTTACAGATGTAGCCTGGTGGTGGAGTGCACGCCTGACGTATCAGGGCCATGGGTTCAATCTCCAGTTCTAGGAGGTCAATATTTTCTTGTCCAGGTTCTGAAAATTCTGGATCATATATATTACACATCTTCTTATATGCTAAGCTGAGCTGCAAGAGGAAGTATGGCACCAAGGACCAAAAACAAAACCATTAAGCTTCTATATGAATTATGACTGTGGCAGCAGTGGCAGCCGGAGTGTGGGAATCGCTGATATGCTTGATATTTATTGTCCAATCGGAGGAAGTCATAACTGGGATATACCCAAAGCACGAATTTAAAATAGAAATCTCAAAGAAATTAGAAATACATCAATGAATTGTTGGACCAGAAAAATAATCTGCCCCCCAACTCTCATAAACTTGAGTTCAGGCCTAGTGTCTAAATGTATACAAAAATCAGTCTTCAACATTTCTATTAGGTTGTATTCAATGTGTTTGTTTCATTAAATAAAGTGAAATATTGAAGTTACAAGGGCCTGGACAGAGATGCCACAACTTTTCAAAGCTCATACTGCACTGTGGGAGGCCCAAGTTCAGCTTCCAGTACGTCAGCATCTACATCTACAACTACAGAACAGCCAGCTGGAGTCCATTCTTTTTCACCATATGGATCCCAGAATCAAATTCAAGTCATGATAGACTTGGTAGTGAACACCTATACCTGCTGACTGTCTCGACAGCCCCAAGGGTGGAGTGAACATTTAAGAGCAGCCACAGAGAAAGAGGAAAATTGAGTAGGAGAAAAGTACAGTTGAACTTTCACCGAGCTTTTCAGCATGGACATGTAGCTCTTTAACTATGGAATACTTACAAAATGCTTGCAGGATTGCCAGAGTATGTACTATATAGAAAACAACTTTAATGTCACTTACGAGTGTGCATGAGCCAAAGACATTTTGATATAAAAAGAAAAATTAACTCACAAGCACCTATTAAAAGAAACTAAACAAAAATGATGGAATGAGATTCCAGAGGCAGTGAACAGCAAGGAGAGTAATAAGCTGGAAATATATTACCATTATAGAAGTATAATATTGATGAAATATAAATTAATATTTAATGTGTACGACTATATATTTTAACAGTTACGTATACTCTTACTAAATGAGGTAGAACTCCTGAGGAGGATGAACTCCTGAGATGATATTGATGGGAAGTAAAAGCAATCAGTTTGCTGAAATCAAGACCAGCTTAAGTTAAAATAGAAATAAAATACTTGAAAGTTCTCTTACTAATAGCGATGTTATGTTTAGCGCCTACATAACTATGGAAATCTGGAGATCTGCTCATTGTTCGTGTTTAATTAGGGACCAAAAGGGAAGTTATAGACAGATTTGTGAAAACACAGATAGACTGACTGTGAAGGAGTATTGTGTTTGGTTGGTTTGGGTTGGTGTTTTCGTCTCCTGAGTGTACGTGGCAGGGAGTCGCTGGCCTGGGAAACACTGAAGCGCTGTCCTCATCATTTGAGTTGTAACCGCCAGCTGACCTGTGAAAGGCACTTCTGTCTCAGAACTGAGTTTTGAGAAATGCTAAAATAGAATAATTTACATGTAAATTGCATGGTTTTGCTTGGAGGAAAATCTGGATAAAGAAAAACTAAAAGTTAAATTTGATTTTTTTGTAACTGCAAAATCCTCTCCCCTCTCTCCCTCTCCCTCTCCCTCTCTCTCTCTCTCTCTTTTTCTCATTTCCCTGAGCAGGTTAGCCAGTACACCTTTGCTATGTGCAGTTACAGAGAAAAGAAGTCTGAACCACAGGAATTAATGCAACTTGAAGGATACACTGTGGATTACACAGACCCCCACCCAGGTAATTCTAAGTCAACAGCTTTCCCAGTTACATGTGGATGTCTGCAGCTCTACAAGCATCTGTATCTGATCTCCTTTTAAATCTCCTCTTGGAGCTGGTGGGTGGCACACGCCTTTAATCCCAGCACTGGGGAGGCAGAGGCAGGTAGATCACAGTGAGTTCGAGGCCAGCCTGGTCTACAGAGTGAGTTCCAGGACAGCCAGAGTTACAACAGAGAAACCCTGTCTCAAAAAACAAACAACAACAACAAAAATACTCTTGAAGACAAGAGGACTTATTTGAAACTCGAAACTCATATAACTCGTGGACAAGACTTTAAGATTCAAGTTATCTGTTTTATCATCTTCTACTGCTCTGTTGTTTTCATGCAATGGTAGAATACTTAAATTTTACTGATGGAAATATTAAATGAGATATAGTAATGCATACAGAAACTTCATTGAGGAGCAAAATTACAAAAAAAATGTAGGTAATGAAATGGCAAATAAATTATAGATAGGTATATGATAGATTTTTGAGACAGAGTTTATATAGCCCAGGCTAGCCTAAAACTCACTATGTATCTCAGGCTGGCCTCAAACTCACAAAGATCTATATCCCTCTACTTCCCAATTAAAGGTATATACCACTAAATTTCAAATTAGAGTATAATGTATAAATTTCTAATTTCAAAGCCACATTTTGATATTTTTGTCCATCCATGTACATTAGTTTAAACATCACCTAATAAAAAAGAATCTGAAATTCAAAATCTAAAACATATTTTGAGTGCTCACATAGTGCCACACTTAGAAAGTTCTACATCTGACCTCATTGGACATGTTGTAAAGTCTATGGATATAAGAATAATATATAGAACTTACCTTCAGGCTATGGGCATAAATGCATATGAAATTGGTGTTAAGACTGGGATCTCACTCTTCAGATAACTCATTATTTATAACGATTCCAAGTCCAAACCCCAAATACTATAAAATCTAGCCTTCCAGGTGTGTGGAATCCTCAAGCTTGCAAATGATGAGGGAATACATGGATGTATGGATGGTGATGAAATTAATGGGCAATGTTAATCTTGACCAAAAACTAAGCTACCATCGAAATGAGGTATCTCTTTTGCCTTACCTGTATTTTTCTTTATTTGTAATGTATTTAATCTTTATATTATGTGCATTGGTGTGAAGGTGTCAGATCCCCTGGAACTGGAGATACAGACAGTTGTGAGCTGCCATGTGGGTATTGGGATTTGAACCCAAGTCCTCTGGAAGAGCAGGCAGCTCTCAACTGAGGAGCTGTCTCTCCAGTCCTGTATTTTTCTTTCTTCTGAACTCATATTTCACTTACATGTAGAATGGCAAATATACCAATGCAAAGAATTTCCTTCTGTGGAATGAAATACTAGATTTTAGTAGGTGTTTCCACGTGTTTGCTGTCCTGCCTGACGCTCTGTTGTCTCCCTGAGCTGTGTGGAAGTGTTTTTGCTATGTCCCTTTAAACTGTAAACTGGGGATATTATCCTCAATTAAGATCATTTAAAGTGTTGAGCTCATAAGAATGAAGCCGGGTAAATAAGACTAAAATCTGCCAATCGCGTCAATTTTAATGGTGTCTTTCTTCTTCCACAGGTCTTCAGGGTGGTCGGGTGTTTTTTAATGCTGTTAAAGAAGGCGATACTGTAATATTCGCCAGTGATGATGAGCAGGACAGAGTATTATGGGTACAAGCCATGTACAGGGCCACAGGGCAGTCTTACAAGCCAGTTCCTGCAATTCAGAGCCAGAAGCTGAATCCTAAGGGCGGAACTCTCCATGCAGATGCTCAGCTTTGTAAGTTTCCTGAAAATTAATTTGATTATCAAATAATAACCTTAATAAAATACAGAATTAAGGCAAATTTGTTCAGTATTATAGCTTATAATATTAATTAACTAATTAAATAAAAGTAGTTCTTATTAGTCATAAAATTAGTTATCTATTTTTTCACGTAAATCTGGATGGAGTAAATGATACCTGTGTGTCAATGGATAGACTGAGCACATTATATTTAGGAATATTTATGTATATACATATACATATATGCATACAATAGCAATCAGTAAAAAAAAAAAAAAAGAGGTCATCTGTCTGAAGGAGGGCAGGGAGGTTCTGGGATAAGGAAAGGGCAGGGAGAAGTGTTATCGTTATATTAATCTCAAAAATATAGTTTTTAAAATTCTGCAAACCTTTCAGAAAGAAATTTTATTTTGTTTTTGAATCTTTAGCCTAGATTCCTTGTTATAAGGAGAAAAATATTGTGAAATCAAATTCGGTGATAGGTTTCTAGCACGCTAAATTTTGAAGAATCGCTCTGTGCATTTGCTCTTGGTAACATGCAAGTATAACTGGGCTATTCCTTCTCTGTTATAGAATGTTAAGAGGAATGGGTAATCTAAGAGGAAAAAGAGAACAGTTTGTCTCACCTTTAAATGCTTTAACATCACATCAGTTTCTGTGTGCTGATGTAAAACATTAAGACCTACTGTAGTCTTCATGTTAGTTTGGTAGTGACTCGTTATAAGCTGTGTGATAGCATTAGGAACAGTTTAAAATAAGCCTTTGATACTCACTGGACCAAATGTGCTATCTTGTTACACTCCTTTACAAAGCATCTTGTTTCCAGATAAATCAGTTTGTCCCTCTCTTTAAGCTCAAGTTGTGGCTTTTTATTGTCAAGATTCTTCTCCGAGATAGTTACATCTTGACATGCATTATTTTCTCCTTTTTCCTTTTCATGCATCAAATAATTATCTCCTCCTTCTTAGATGCTCTTAAGTATATTACTCTGAGCATCTTTAAAGGCTCTTTAGGCCAAACAATTAAAGGCAGGATTTGTGTCTTCCTTTGACACCTTTGAATATCTGGCTTCACATTTTAGCAGGCTTTTGCCACAGGAGGACATAGTCACTTGTTGAATATTCACTAACAGTGCTGTGGAGCGTGGAGAACTCGCTCAGGCATTTCTGTCTCAGCTTGGCCACATCAATTACACACACACACACACACACACACACACACACACACACACACAAAACACACATACATACACACATACAAACACACACAAATAACACAAACACACATACACACACACATAACACAGTCACAAACACACACAAATAACACAAACACACATACACACATAACACAGTCACAAACACACACAAATAACACAAACACACACACATAACAGTCACAAACACACACACTACACACACATACACATGCACATACACACACACACACATACACACACTAACATGCATACACACACATACACATGCACACACACACACACACAAACACTCGCACACACGAACCCTCCTCCTCATTTCCTTCTCTTTCACTTTTATGGGCTTTTCACTCCCCCTTCTATGATGACCTCTGAACCGTAGGGGGAGTAAAATCACTCTTCCATTTAAGGCTAACAGGTTAGCAGTCCTGTATGCTCTGTACTGAATCACTTAGGAGTCTCTGCAGTTCTTCTGCTGCCCACTGTAAAAGGGAACTTCTTTGGCCAACACGAATGACAGCACTATCTCATCCATATGAACATAGTTATTAAGAAGCATATCGTGTCCATGTAACAAAGATAAAGACAGCAATAGCTTCTCCACTATGACCTATGACTTCCTAAGCCACCGGCCTTTGACCAGGCTTATAGTACCAGAGGTGAATTCCCCCCTGTGGCGTGGGCCTCAAATACAATCAGAAAGCGCCTGGTTACTCTCATCACTGACTTGCCACTATTGCAGCAAATCGTCTGGCCAGTCAGTGCTAGAGCACACAGGGTCCACAACTGAGTAAGATTCTTACTGGAAATACTCCACGCACTCCACCCTCAAGCAACCCACATTGTATCTTTGGGCATTGTAAGAGCTGGCTAGCAGGAAGAAAGCTCCTACCTTGGTTGCTAAATTTCTATATGCCCTACAACCAAAGCATGCCTTGTCTTCAGTAATAAGAGTCTTGTCATCTAGTTCTGGTGGACAACTTTCAGACATAGAAAATGTCTGTATTGTTTTGGGGGATCTCAGAGGACTCTCTAGACAAAAACTTGTAGGTTACCCACCCCTGACATTGGGATCTTCCTTAACAACCTCTGGCTTGTGGAAGTATTATTCTTTTTTGGTCATTTATAATTTGGTCATTTGGTCATTATGTCCGTATATCTTCTTCTTTGATAGTTGACCTTTAAAATGCTTTGTTTGAATTATTTTCTTATTATTGATTTTTGAAGATCTTTATATATTCTGGATATAAGATATTTATCAAATATGTTACTTGAGAAGTATTTTTCCCACCTGTGACTTGTTTTACCAAACATCCTAATCCTGTCTAAAGAAATAGATCTCAGTTTTGATGAAGCCTGTATTCATTCCCGCTGTTGGTTGGCTTTTGTTTTTTAGACAGTGTTTCATGATGGAACTCATGGTCTATAATGTTTCTGCATAGGCATCTTAAATGCTGGAATTAGAGGCCTGGTGTCTCATTTCTTTAAATAGATAGATTTGTCTCCGCTACCTTTCTGTTTTTATACTAAAACACATAGACATAAAATAATTAAGACTGTGGCCAAATGATGCAGAAATGATGGTTAAAACATCTAGACAAGGCAACCTTTCCTGACAGCATTCTTCTCTGTCTGGTGTCACTTTATAGTTAAGGCAGTGCAGATCAGGCTGAGTGGAACCGAATGTACTCGTTCTGCCTTCAAAACAGACTGTGGTCTCTGTGAACAATGCTTCTCTCATTTGCAAACCGCTAGTTCTATTTTTAAGCAGAGCAGACCTCTTGTTTTTAACCTGTTTTCAGTAAATAAACAATTAAATAAAAATTTTAAAGGAGGGGAGCGGGGAAGATGGGTACACTTCCACCTCACCAGAATGAGAATTCCGACCTCCATCAGTTTGCTCTCAGTCTCTCATAGCCTCCCATGATTCAGTGCTTTCCCTTTCTCTTTTTTTCCTGGTCATCTCTTAGAACAACTGTTAATAGTCATCAGTAAAAATAGATAACGTAAAGTTAAAATGACTTCTTATATAACTGCATATAATATCTTCTCTCATCTCTCCTTTCATTGCTGACTTGTAGTTGGTAAAGGTAAGTTCCTTTTTCTTTCATTCTTTTTTTCTTTCTGATTCAATATATTATAATTGTTATACTGCTAAGAACTTGGAAGGTTATCATCTTTTTTTACAATGTCAGCCTCCAACTTTCTAGCCAAGCTCAGTAGTTTCATTAGCTGTCACACTTATTTTTCAAGTTTCTTTACCACCGCAAGCTAAGAGTTGAAACAATCTAATATCTATGATCCATGCAGACATGAAGATAATGTGTAATAACATGCACATATTGCCAGAATATACCAAGTGGAACATTCTAGACTATGTATGGTATTGTTTCTGTTATGTTAGCAACCTATTTGAAATATGAAAAGGAAGGCATTCTTATACTAAAACCTTCATAGCTGATGAGCCGAATAGAAGGACCAGTCATTTTCCTTCTTTGAATGTCCTCAATTCTATTTAATCTGTGTACTTTTTTACTTCTTAAAAAAAAGCTTTTTTTTAAAGCAAAGTGTAATGAATGTTGGTCAAACTAATAAGTTTATAAAATTTAACTTAGTAGAAGACCACCTTATGTTTCTAGGATATCAGCAATAATACATATTTATGAACTTCTCCAATATGTGAATCTATTCTAATTCTATTTTTCTTTAAATCTGAGGATTATAGAAATCCTTGGGACCGAGTGGATTGAATGGGTGACGTGTGCTGCCGGGCAAACTTTTCATGTCTAATGTTGTAAGCTACCACTGACAGACAAGCAGACTTTTAAAAACTACCCTCATTTTCTCTCTCAGTCCAAAACTACCTTGCTTTTCATCTTCTCTTGATTACACATGTACCATGATATTTTTTTTATCGTAGTGCACATAACAAAGTAGTTAACCTCCAATAATAAATGTTAGGCATGAACTGAGGGCTGGAGAGATGGCCCAGTGGTTGAGAGCACTTACTCTTCAAGTAGAAGATCTGAATTTGTTTACCAGCACCCATGTCAGGAAGTTCACAACCACCTGTAACCCCAGTTCCGGGGGATCTGAGCCCCTCTTATGAACTCGTGGGAACACAAACCCACTTCTACACACATTAAATAATTACAAATAAAATAAATCTTTTCTTTTTTTAAAAAACATGAGCTGGAAAAACTGCCATCTATTGTACTTTCGCCTAATAGTTTTTAAATCCTTAAGCGGGAGCATAGCTTACACTTAATTTCATGAACATGATTTCCTCACTGTTAATAGGCTGCTGTGTTAACACCTTCCTCTCCTAGTTCTCATGTTAAATTCCACACTTAGTAAGTAAAGCATTATTTATCTTACCTTGAACCTACTGGTTCTGGTAAATGTTCAATAGTGGTTTACTTTGCTGATTTATACTTCTCAGTCTCCTTGTATTAATTAAAACTTTTATTGTGCGAAAATAATTTTCATATTATTTATTACCGAATACAAAGCACATAAATACATATGTCACTTTTAACTAACATAACAAAAAGAAGCTAATAAATTATTTGATCAATAGTTGAGATAGGAATAAGTTCCTAAATGATGTTTGTATTAACAGTTACTCTGGTCTTAAGCAAAAAACCTTACATATATAAGATAAGAAGATACTAGCCAGACTTAACTATATAGAAATTTAAAACATTATACTCTCCCTGTTGAAATTTACATATGTGATACAAAAACATGACAGGTACCCACTCTTTGCAGGCCACTTGTAACTTCCTGTAAGCTTTTAAGCTGTATGAGGCTATGAGCTAAAATAAATTTATAGACCGGTATGTGTAAGCTAAATGCAGCTATAGGAAACTCCTTACCATACAGTGGTTTTAAGCAGAGGAAAGCAAACTATACTTCATTCTAAAGTAGAATGAAATCTAATTCATATAGATAATACTTTAGATAGATTATATAGATTATAATATAGAATGAAATCCAATTTCAATCTAATATGTATTCTAATAATATATTTCATTCTAATATAATGACTATAACATTCATCTAATCTTAGATGGCTCCTTGTTTTACAGAGGAGACATAGTCTCAGATAGTGATGTCCCTCCTCTCAGTCGTTGTCTACTGAGTCCTAGCTGCAGACACCTGGGTAACTTCCAGATGCTGCTTAGAGTTGTCCAGGTCCTTTCTACCTTCATGCCTTTCCCCCTGTGTGTCCACAAGACCTCACCCACCAGCAGCAGCGGAAGCAGCAGAGTCAGTACTATCTGGTGCAAGCAGAAGATAATTTTTCCATTGCACATTTTGAACTCTGACTTTGATGCCCTTCTGGAGATGTGAGTCCTTAGGTACACCAAGCTAGTCAGGCGCATCAGCTCCCACCCAATATAATATCTTCCCTCACAGCAGAGAGGTTAGTTGGGCTTTTGTTGGTCCTCCTGTGTTTGCTGCATTAGTTACTTTTAAGTCAGTGTTAACTGTGTAACTTGAAACTGTTGATCACCTATTCTTTTCTCTCGACTCCAAGTAGCTATTATCCTAATGAAACATTCAAATTTTCAGGTTCCACTTGAAGGAAGCCTCTGTAGCTTCTTAAATGTCTAGCAAACAGCAGTGTCACTCAATTTGGATTTCATTCCATCCACTGTTAGCAACTCCTGGTGACAGTACCACCCTGAAGATGTCAGAGCATATAGAAAGCCATCTGTTACCATAGAAACTCCACCAGCATCTTCAATTACCATGTCCTACATCCGTAGTTAGTCCATAGGTTAATTGTCACGCTTTATGACACTATTGCTGCGCATCATTTAAGATCATTTCTTGTTGGCTTGTTTTGATAATTTTCCTACACTGTCTCCGAAGAAACTAAACTGAAATTTGCTGGTATCCTGTCAGAGAGCATTTGAGTAGAACTATGGGAATTTTTCTTTTTTATTTTTAAACAATTCAGATAATTTTGTCTCACAGTAAACATTAATTGAAGATAACCTGATAAAACCTAATTTTAAACAACAGGCTGTGACTTTGCCAGGCAATTGGAAACACATTTTCCAACCGATTTAGATACCTCAACAATATCTTTTAAGAGCAAAGTGTAGATGATTTCTGGCAGAGGAAAACTACATGAAAATATGTCTTGTGGAAATGAGAAATTAGACATTATAGCTTATTTCCTGTTTTTAGTGTATGAGACAAAAAATGTGAATAAAGAAATGTAGAGGAACAGTCACAAGATACAAAGTAACAGATTTGTAGGGTGTAGGTTTCATGAAAAGTGCATTTAAGATTTCAGTTGCATTAACCGGTTCTGTTGAACAAGTAGAATGCAGCTTGGCATGTTACTTACCATGTTTTAACACATGAACATGCTAACGTATCTTGCCATGTTAACGGTGCCAGGCGACCTGTCAGTTGGCTTCAGAGACTCGCTGTCTCACTCTCTGTGTATTCTATCACATGGTACTGTGCCACATAAAACGAAATCTAAAGCTGAGAATAATGAGCGTTCAGAAGCGCACATCTGTATCTTACTCCCTTGCTTTTACGCTGGCACAGTTCCTTGTACTCTACAGTGTATTATAAGCATTCATATGCATTGCTATTCTTTGTTTAAAAGAAAGGTCAGCCAACTAAGCCAACTTTAGTTTTTTAAAAAAATAAAATTTGGATTTTAAAAAAAAAAGATAAAGATAAAGATAAAGATAAAATATTTGTCACACAGATCCACATGTTCTTGGAGTTTATTTTTAATTTTTCATGAGTTCTTATGTTTTTTCTTTGTGAGTTCGTAGAAGCCAGCGATGGCACCTTTTCATACAGGTTTTGCACTGTGCCTGTCTGACACAGAAAGAGGAGAGATGTTGGGGATCTATAGAATGTTTTTCATAAATCTGTAGCCCTGAGGGACTGCAAGTCTTATTTTTTTATTATAGTAGTCATTTTGTTTGTTGTGTAGCAAGCGTGCCGTATTCAGAGAACAACATGAAGCAGTCAGTTTCCTCCCTGTGTGGGTCCTGGGTATCGAACTCAGCTCCACAGTGCTGTCAGCAGTGCTTCACTGAGCTTCCTTTCCTGTCCTTGTTTTGTTTTTACCTTAAAACTTTAGTGTGTTTGTTTGCCTGTACTTTCTAAATTGAAGGAGAATATTCCATTGTGACTTAGTGTTTGCTAATATAACCTTATCACCAATCTGATTGTTGAAAAACATTTTTTTACTCACGTGTGCTTTGTCACTGTAGTAAAATTATTTGAAGCTGTATCTCATGAAATACTGTTTTACCAGTTCAAAAAGGTACTTTTTAATTATAAAAACTAACTATAGACTTGTTTTCAGAAACATAGATTTTTTTTGAGATTATTTTCCTGTTGTTCTTTAAAATGATTTTATAAACCTTTCTCATAAAATAAGAATTATGTGGGGTTTTTTTTCCTCTCTGAAATTTATTACATATCCTGTTCTCCACAGATAAACTATTAATGGTCGTTATTTTTAACTGCTTCTTATGCCCTCTGCTGAAAGAAATAATGAATGTAAATCAGCAGTTGTTTTGTAAAAATCACCACCTCATAAAGGTGACACCGAGCAAGTCTTTACTTGGAGAAATGAAGATGCTAAAATAGATCAGCTCCTTCAACTGTAAAATCATCTTGCCTCCTCGTAATGCGTGTGCTTTGCCTTCCGTGGCGTTCTGCCTCCTACTCCTTCGGTGCTATTTCATATTATCCTATATGTTCAACTTCTGAAGACTCTGAGGCAAAGTATAAGAGAAGTTGAACTGTCTTATTTCTCAATCCAGGAAAAAAGCTTAGCGTTCGTCCGTTCGATACTACGTTACCATGTAGTGAATTTCATCGTTCGGGTAATCGTTAACTGCAAAAGAACACAAATGCTATTTTACCCAAAGACGGCCCCCGAATATGTTACATGATCAACGCGGTGTCTTCCGTTGCTTTATTCCTGCCTTCAGGTTTTAGATGTGTTGTGGACGTGAGATCTACGTTAGGTTTTTTGTGTCTTTCCTTTGAAAATGTGATTCTCGAGACCCTTCAGCTTGAATTATATAGTTCTTCCATCCACAAATATGGCTGAAAGTTGAACTTGACATGGATCAATAGAATCTGAGCTAAATATCTAAATGTGACTGATTATGTTAGCATCATGTCCACAGATCAATATTGAGTTTTATTATGAGCCTGACTCTATAATTGGGTTTAATCAATAAACTTTTGTCTGTTTTCCTTGGCAGTTTTAGGACTGTACCACATAGGTTTTAGGAAGCACACTTAGCTTTCATTTAGGACTTTTTTCTTGTGATGACCGGAAAGGGATTGATATATGAATTTTAAGGAACAATGGGTATCGTGTTTACAATTGTGCAAGAGTCCACTTCAGTCTTGATAACTGACTGCATGCTCAGAGCTAATGTAGTAACACCCCAGCACTCTTGGGATGGGGGGGAATGTATGGGGCCTTTTCTGTCTATATTTAGTAAATCACATTGAAGACTTGGACAAAACATACCATTAATGAAAGCAATCATAAAAGCTTGCCTTTTGATAAAGCCGCAGGGTCCACAGGCGTTGAAAGATGCAATCTGTAAAGAACAATAGATTGGGACCTTTGATTGAAGTGCCATTTGGGACGTGGGGCATTGTCTGCATATCTGCACAGACACGATGCTCCCTTTTCCGTGTCTCTTAAACTTGAAGCTTGAGAGCGTTCAATGCCATTTCTGCATTAAAGTTAGTCCCATTAAAAGCCTCATACAACAAGCAGGCTGGAAGTGATCCAGCTGAAGCGCATGTGCTTCTCTCTGCCCTAGTTTGCCATTTGGAAATCAGGCTTCTGGGCATCACTGCTGTTTCCCTTATGAATAGACCTGGATTGTATTTCTGTAAATTCTTTTTGCAAGGATATTCTTAAAATACATCAACTTGTTCTCCCCCTCCACACACACACCTTTTTTTTATACAAGGTCTTACCATGCAGCCATGGCTGGAATGGGATTCTCTATGTAGATCAGGCTGACCTCAAGCTCACAGAGATACACCAGTCTCTGCCTCCCAAATGATTAAAGATATATGCTACCATGTCCAGCCCAAATTCCCTTAAAATTTGGAAATACAATTGTTCTTCTAATAGATATTAGAAGCACCTTTGAATAGAAATTGGATTTTGAGCCCAAGCAATGGCTCAGCAGATGAAGGCATCTTCAACCAAGTCTGATGACCTGAGTTTGACCCTTGAAACCCACATGGTAGCAGAACCAGAAGAAAGGACTCCTGCAAGCTGTCCCCTGACTTCCGTATGTGTGTCTTGACATGCATACACTCACACACATAATAAATGCATGAAAATTAAATTGTTCCTTTGAATGTAATCATTCTAAATGCTTTGTAGGTCTTCCTCTTGTCTTTTTTTAGGCTTCGGACTTTGCAATTCATGTTAAGGTAATACAACGTGATGGATTCCTTGCATCATGAACCACGCATTAAAAGGTGGTTTTCTATTATTATGAGGCCTGAATTTTGAGTTCCTTGTAAACTCTATTGTTGATGATTAAATCATAAATGTAAATGTATTATAAGTGAACTTTTAAATTTACAGATGCAGACCGTTTTCAGAAACATGGTATGGATGAATTCATTTCTGCGAGTCCTTGCAAGCTCGACCATGCCTTCCTCTTCAGGATACTCCAGAGACAGACACTGGATCACAGACTGAATGACTCCTACTCCTGTTTGGTGGGTATAAATCTGTCTGTCTGGTCACCTGTACGTTAGAATAAAAGGTCTTAGAAAGTGAAAAATAGTTGCTGTAAAACTGCATTTTATTCCTGACTCGTTTAATCACGGTAGTTGGAGGTAAGGGTAAAGAATTCCAATCGATTGCTTCTCTATTTGAAAATTATACACTCAAAGACTACTGCTGTGCCACTCAATAGACAGGATAATAGACGGGAATAGATACTGAACGGCTTTATCAGTGCCCCCAGAGAATGCTGAGTGACAAGAGAACGCTTTAAATAAAGTTGCAACACCTCTGCCATGGGATTCACCAATACCTGCACAGACATTTTAAAGTTTGTGTGCTATTCATCAGCTGTTGTGATCTTGTACATGTCTCTTTGATTCCTAGGATAACATAAGTAACAGGAGGAAGAAACAGAAAACTTAGCAATATGTTGGAGTACACAAAGCAGGACAGCTTTAGTTCCATCTAGCCCTCTCAAGATAATTTGAATTGTGAGAGAGGCAGAGGCATCGAGGAGCAGAGAGACAGAGGGACAGAGGGGTAGAGATGGAGAGATGATTTAAGTAGCTAACTGCTACCTGGATTGTGTTTAATGCAGAGCAAAATTTTGATGTTATAGTTTATATTTTCCTTGACAGCACAGAGTCTGGGGATGGAAGTTAGCCCAACAACTATTTATTATTGGAAATAGCGTTTCCCATCACTACTTGACTCTCGTGGATACTAAGCCTAATAACTTCATAGAATAAGTTATATTCTCTTTAAAATCTGTTCTCAGACACTGTGGGGATATCTCAAGTCTTTGCAGATATCCAGTAGACACGAAGAAATCAAGCACCTACCTTGCTTATGCCGAGAGTTCATAGATTTGTGAGTCTGAGAATAGGGCTGGGGTTGGTAGCACACACTTTAATTCCAGCACTTAAAAAGCAGAGGCAGGCAGATTTGGCAGGTCTCTGTGAGTTCAAAGCCATCCTCCACACTCAAAAAAACTAAGGAAAGAAAGAAGGAAGTGGGGGGGGTGGGATGGAGGGATAGAGAGAGGGAGGGAAGGAGGGAGGGAGGCAGGGAGAGAGGAAGGGAAGGAAGGAAGGACAGACAGACCTAAGGAAAATGCTGCCATGTGTCTTGTGCACACTGAGAGGAGAATATGACCTGATTAGTGCTTGGAGACAGAACGGCCTGGTTGTCAGTCAGGACTCATTCATGATTTTCTCTGTGGTCTTGGACAATTCTGTTCACATATTCTGAAGTAAGCCAAGTCGTAATATGTACCATGTGTGACAGTTCCAAGTATTAGAAACCCATTGTCTGTAACGTGCTCTGTCTACTGAGTGCCTTCCGTCTCCACAGTAACCCTCCTTCCCTTTCCTTTGTCAATAAGTTCTCCTGTGACATCCTTGCCCCCCTCTTCTTAATAGTTATTCTGTCTCCACTTAAAGCCCCCTCCTCTTTGTTATTTTGATAGAATCCATGAGTCTGATGTGATAGTATCCGAAGCTGCTCTACCTAGCCCTACTCTCCAGCATTAACCAAACTGGCTGCTTGCCTTCTGTCTCAGACAACCAACCATTCCTGAAAATGTTAACTGTCTTGTCTGTTCACAGGACAGAGTGAGAGAAGTATTCCAGACATAAGCGTGTCAATGCTTGCCACTGGTAGACATCCTGGAATTTTTGGTTTATGTTATAAAATGCTTTCAGTGAGTGGTTGACTTTGGCAGTCACGTCTGCTCTGTTACCCCTTTTAAACTGACTCATAAGGAAATTAGAGCTAAGGGAGTATCACTCCCTGCGATGGACTAATGTAAATAAATCTCGTGAATAAAGTTTGACTAGTTTTGAATGGCAGTAGAGAAGAACAGGGTGCCCACATGTTGTCACAGAGATATTCGATCGCCAATGCCTCAAGTCCATTCCAAAACTGATGACATTCCATCTGGGAAAAATAAATAAATAAATAAATAAATAAATAAATAAATAAATAAATAAATAAATAAATAAATAAATAGCAGCATTTAAAACTGTGACTAACAAAACAAATGCCAAGAGACACTTTGCTGCTGCTGCATCTTATGGTGCCTAAATATGCATACAGGAAAGCAAATCTTAGAAGGGAAAATGTGTCTTTTTTTCCTTTCCTCTTGCAGGGGTGGTTCAGCCCTGGCCAGGTCTTTGTGTTGGATGAGTACTGTGCGCGCTATGGCGTGAGAGGCTGTCACAGGCATCTCTGCTACCTTACAGAACTGATGGAACACTCAGAGAACGGTGCTGTCATTGACCCCACCCTGCTCCATTACAGCTTCGCGTTCTGTGCCTCTCACGTGCACGGCAACAGGTATTTTGACTTGCAAATACACAGTGAAACGTATAGGGAGACAGGGGTGGGGGTGGGGGATGTGCTTTGCCATTATCACCTAGTAACGGATTGTAAATAGCAGGTACTTCTTAGTAGGGAAAAAAAAATCACACAAAGGAAAAATGTACATCAGTGTGGAGTTGATTTAGGTGAGCCACACTCTATGTTTCTTTTTGCTGGCAAAACCACTTGACAGAGAGAAAGACAGCAAACATACGCCTGAGAGTGTAAGTTGCCTTTTCGTTCTTCAGGGCCTCCTGGTTCTGCACAGCTGAAGTGTCCAGATGATTCCCATTGTGGTGCATATGCATGCCTGGGGAGGATGTGTTGCCAGGATAATGCAGGGCTACGGGTGTTTGCTTAGCTGTTATGGAATAAACTTTCACTGTTAAAGCGAGAGCAGATACTATACTCATGCCGAGACGCCTCCCAGCCCCTCCCTAACTTAAATTTCTGGAGCGAATGTCATGCTTTAGAATTCTGAGCCATTGAACTCACCTTGTTTTACTGAGACAGAGAGAGAGAGACAGAGACAGAGAGAGAGAATGAGAATCACCTAATGTAGTCTTCCACAGCTCTGTACCTTTGGGCTTAAAAGTTTGCCTGTGACACTGTTCTCCGAAAATTGTCTCCAGATTACCTAAGGATCCGCCGGTAACTGAGGTTCGCACAGTCCAACCTCTGACTTTGTTTACCCATTGCTCCATCTATGTCTCTGCAGTTTTTTTTTTTTTTGTTCCCACAATCCTGACTGTGTTTCAGGTTACTTACAAGGGCATAATGATCAGGGAACTCAGAATTCAGAACATCCTTGTTCAAATAGAATCTAATGACTGAGTGACTTGGGTGGAATTTCATCATGTTTTCCAGAATACCTATCTGTAAGTGCAGTCATAAATTATAGTTGGAAATGAAACTTATTAGTAAACATAGAGCACTTAAAAACTCTGTTGCA
This sequence comes from Cricetomys ansorgei, assembly GCA_026225945.1. NCBI lineage: Eukaryota > Metazoa > Chordata > Mammalia > Rodentia > Nesomyidae > Cricetomys > Cricetomys ansorgei. Next base: position 34,709,677 of record JAMJFZ010000056.1, read on the forward strand.
TTAACATTTTTAAAAATTGACTTAATATTGTCTGAAGTGTTATCATGTCAACTATGAAGTTCTTTGTTACTAACAATTGACCCCTGGAAAGTCCGACTAACACCTTCAACCTTCCATATGTAAAGTTAAATCTAGGATTTCATCAGGCCTCGTTCACCATTGTACTTGCTTCCTCTTCTCCAGCTTCACCTCCCTCTGTTCTCCAATCATTCATTGTTGCAGTACACCTACTGTGGCAGCTCACTGAAGAAGACATGGAGGCATATTCATTGGTGCAAACCCTGCCAGACCTCAGCAGAGGGAACCACCATCATGGCAGGTGCCATACTAGAGGGCGTGCAGCCCTAAGTGTCTGAATTCAGGTGTTTTTATTGATCCAGAACTCCTCAGGTGCTCTACTGATAGCACATGCAGATCATGAGCAATCAAACATCCCCCACAGAAATCCAACACCTGCAGACAGTACAAAATGCCAAGACCTAGGGAGCCCCTCACCCAACAGTGTGCAAAACAACCGTTTTAAACCTAACTAAAAATAAACTTCTGCATCGATTTATACTTTCATTCACTTACTCATTCACTCACACCTTCGTATGTTTATTCCAACTATCCTTTTGCTAATACTTCCTGGTCCTCCAGATCCCTAAGTGTGATGCACCATTCAGCTCCCAAGCCTGGTCTCCTCCTTTGAAGATTTTTTTTTTCGCTATTCCACATCTTTCCCACTTCCAAAACTTCCACTGTGACCTCTCTATAAATGGATAATTCCCGCCCAATTGTTCTGCAGAACCACAGATATTTACTGACAGTTAGCATCTGGAATGTACTACTGACACTGTCACCCTTCCGTATCTAAAATTAAATCTAGGATTTCATCAAACCAGCTTTTGGACAAACTCTTGCAGTTCCTATCAGTGGCTGGCTGATAAGTGCTTAATGAATATTCATTGAATGAAGGGATTCGTTGTTTGTGTCAATATCTCTTCCATTGCTGTCCTCTTGACATCTCATTTAGCGTTTTTAATTTTCTCCCTTAGACCCATTTTGTTGTCTCTGTGAATATTTTGTCTGCATATTACTACAAACACTTCTCCATTTTTAATTTCCAGTTATCTGTCCTTATTCTGCACCCCCCCCCTCGTGCTCCCCTCCCCGACTCTTGGCCTTCATGGATACAACTCTGTGTTTTTCTCACATTAGTGATCTGTCAGTCACCTTCAAAATTAAAGACTCTTAACCCTATACCTTTCCTAAGCTCTTAGTAGTTCCCATTCTATTATTAGGTTAAAAATAGATTCTGAGCTCTGCTGTTAATCTCTTCCCATCATTGTCCCGTTCTGCCTCACTAATTTCACGTACAGATAGTCTTATCCCATATAACCTGTTCATCCCCATGGGATATTTCATTTTCCCCTGGTCTTTCATAGTCAGATACCTTGTAACATGCCTTATTCAGCTCACTGAAACTCTAAAAATATCTTCCATCTCTTCCTCTCTTAAACTGTTGCCCGTGAGTGTGCCTATGTTTAAACACACATACTGCCTCTTTCCTACTAGATCATATTATGAAACTTAAAAATTTGTTATCATTAACCCATTATCTTCACTCATTGATACAGTGCTTTGTATATTATGAGCACAATGAAAATTTGCTGAAATCCCTACTCCTGACAATCCTGTCTGCAATAAGATGAAGTTGATCTTAGTCTTGGGATCTTTTCATGTTTTCACTTGTTTGTTTGGAGCCCCTGCTTGCTTGAGTAGTAGGGAGATGTTACCAATTGTAGCTTATTTTGTTGTTGTTGTTTGGTCTGGTTTTCCATTTCCCCAAACTGAACCCTCTGTTCAGTGAATGCAAGGTTGGAGAGCTGGTTTGGGGAACTTGGACGCTTCTTCTTTGACAGCCAGTGTCAAGAACTTCTTTACTGAGGCCGCTTGTCATCCCATGGGTCTTGCAATGCTCCTGAGCCCTAAACTTCGAATGAGAAACAGTGTCGGCAGCATTCACAGATGCATGGAGAATGGGAAAGACTTCCTTGAACCAAACCCGAAAACAATTATATGGTCAGATTGCTTTAATTATTGACACCGAATGGTAGAATTAAATTGCAAACACTGAGTGAGAAATCCAACTAATGGGCCCCCCCAAATTTGTGTGTTTGAGATATATTTTAATGCAAAGCTCCTGAGTGCTTGCCACTGCCTGATAAGAGACCTGATTTGAAACCGAGGTTGCTATAGTTACCTTTATTCTGCAAAACTATTGTTTTCTTCATAATGATAATATAATTTTTATGAAGCAAAGTTGGTGTTTATTAAGAAACAGATTTAGCATGCTCTTAAGCAGGAGCCTTAGGAGGGAGGTTGCGGAAGAGGACAGTCGCACACACCCTAGAGTGGGTGTGGGCTTCTAGAGTCATGTAACTCGTAGTAGAGTACGGTCCTATGTCCCTGCATATTTTGTAGAATTTTCCCATTAAATCCACTTAATAAAAAGTTAAAACGTACACAGTGAGTCAGTCTCTGATTCAACCTTTGGGTGGATGAAACTTAAAAAAGGAAGAAGTAGAGTTTGGGAGACATTGAAACCTCAGCTTAGGCTAGATGCCATAGGAAATAAGCTTAGAGTTGTGGCATTTCCTGTGGTGTTTGCAATCCAGGGACCAGGATGCAAGAATAAAACATGTCTACTGGAATTCTGGCTCTGAAATTTGCAGACCCAACTACACTGGGTTGGAAAACTATATAACCTTTTTGAAACACAGAGTTCTTAGGTATGAGAGGCAGGGGACAGCGATGTCAAGACACGGGTGAATGTACAGGGTATCAGTGTCAACTGTTGTTATTCCTGTGTGCTTCCCTGGCCCCCCAGCCCAGAAAGATGTGAGCTGTGAGTGGGTGGGGGGATGCAGAAGCTTATTATCCAGCCGTCCTACCTCCGATAAGCAGAAACATCGCAGCGTGTGTGTGACTATATTGCTAATTTCTCTGCTAACAGACCATTCGAGTTTAATCACTCCCTTCTAGAGAATGTGCTACCACGATACACATCTGCAACGCCCAATGTTTGTCTATACAGACTTGTGTTAAATGTTTTGTTGGTGTCGAACCCCAACTTATCTGCATTCTGACATCATCATTTTCCTGATCAATTTTACATCTGTCGAGAAGACAACCAAGAATCTTCACTACCGCCTCTGACCAAAAAGAAAAAAAAAAACCCTCAAAAGGAAGAAGGCTCCCCTTTTGTTATTAGCTGGAGTGAAGGACAGTAGCAGCGTCTGGAGTGAGTGTTTTCAGGGAACACATCCCACCGTGCAAAGCTGAGCTTGCCGGGTGTGTGCTGCCTGTGTGCTGCATCTTCCCTGAATAGCTCTCTGAAATAAAAAGAATAGGCACAAACAGAAAAGGCCTGGCTGGTACCAAGACGGACGAAGGGAGAAAGAAGAAAAGAAGAAAGAAAAAGTGAGTCAAGGACAGAAACAGACCACTTCTGCAGGAAGATAACTATGCACACCATGAATATCTCAGCCTCTCTCAGCGGCAGTGGCACCGAGGGCTGCCGGGAAGGTGAAAAAGAGATGCCGGAAACAATGCATCCTCGGGGCAGAGTTCGAGGCTGGTACGCGTGTTTCTACGTCTCGATTTTCTAAAGTCAAGCCAAGGGTGGAGAAATAAGAGCCGCAACACAAAATGGCTTTTATGTCCCAATTTAATGTAAGACCTCCGATATAGTCACCCCTTCTTCTGCCTTTAGTCAAGCCACCTGGGATCTGCTACATGCCTATCAAAAGCAAGCTCTGATGTGCTGGCTTTCGAGTTGGAGGTGAAAGCGTATAATGTGGCCCTAGTGTGTATAAAATCAACCATCCTGTTGTGGCTCCCAGATCATAGCACAGGGTGTTAGAAAACTTTCCTGGGCATCAGTCAGATCATCATAACTGGATCCTTCCATCTTTGTGGATGCTAATATTCCCCTTGACTGTCACTAGAGAGATGTGTGATGCCACCTCTCCATTCTAACTTTGGAGAAAGGAGTACATATTTTTAGTAAAATCATAGCTAATAAGTCAAAGAGGATCATAAGAATTTTCACTACTGCCTCTTAATCTAGGCGTGGTATATGGCTTAAAGGATGTAATCCTAGCATGTGAAAGGAAGAGACAGAGGACCAGGAATCCAAGATTATCCTATATGACATAGGCCAGTGGAGGCTGCTTGAGACATTGTCCCAAAAAATTCAGATATAAACCTCACCAAAACTTTAAGTGTGGAGAGCCACTTCCAGGGAGCAGTAAGACAGTTCAAGTGCCATCGGGAAGATTGCCCATGAAATACAGCTCGTCTGACTGATTTCAGCCTGTGTGTTAAATGCACAGAGCTGAAGGGTAATACAAGGAAATGCATTTCAAATATGAATCATATGACTTTTTAAAATCTTTGAGAATGTACAGACATCCCTAAATCTCCTTCGATCGTATACATTCTCAGCATTATCTTTACCTGTCCAACCTAGTCCAGTATGTCAATATGAGGCAGGGTAAATACACACTCATTACACAACAGAAATATAAAGAACTCTGGGGGCAGGGAGGGGAGACTTGATGTGTCCTGCTAGCGCTGAGATGGGAATCAAAACATTTGTGTTCTTGTCTCTGGCTCTTCTACTCACAGGCTATTTGACTTTGAACAACTGGTGCTACTCTTTCCAAGACGCACCTCTTACCCATTCATTGTGTCTAAGAACATTAATACTACCTACTTGCTTTCCTAGATAGATCAAATTAATTTAAGTGAACCATTTGTTCATAATCAGATACTATTGGAGTATCAGGTCACATGACTATGTGTATGTATGTAAAATATATATATATATATATATATATATATATATATATATATATATATAGAGAGAGAGAGAGAGAGAGAGAGAGAGAGAGGGAGTTAGTTTACTCCTCCTTACACAAAATGACTGAACTTCATCCCTTGGAACTATAAGCCAAACAAACACTTTCTTTGGTCAGATAATTTTATTCATCCATGAGTCAACTTTTATCCCCAGTGTGTTCTGGTGTTTGTTTGTTTGTTTGTTTTCAGTGTGCCTTGTAATTAATGAGTTGACAAACTTGCTGCAGGAGGAGAGAAGAAGGAAGTGGAGGGAAAGTGACAGGGATATATTTTTAATTTCCGGAGTCAAAGTCTCTGGCACTGTTGCGCAGTAGCATCTATAGATGGCCTATAAATGAACGAGTGTGTTGTTAACAGTTCTAGTTGTCAGCGTGAACCTGGGAGAGCAGGGCCTGAAAATGAGGCAGACTAAAGTCTCATGCAATAGCCAGCTCTTTTTCAGAGCATCAGACAATTTGTATTATGAGGGTTAAACAAGGTCAAATTTCACAGGAGTTTAAGCTGTACAGTAGGAGGTCAACCCATGCTTGGAAACATTTTGAATAACAAAAGTAAAATGATGGGTAATCTGTAGCAAAACCCACTCCTATTTACTGCACCTGGGAGGGGCACGAGAGCACATTCCAGGAACAACTCATGTTACCGAGGAACAGAGGTTACAAGACTCTTACCTTGTTCACTTGGAGTTTTCTCACAAGCTCTGGGAAATCTCCTCACATAGCTTCACTTATGGACCATGAATCACTTAGTAGAATTAATAGTTAAAAGCTTTAATTGATTCAATGAAGTGATTTTATGGCCCATGAAAATGACCCGACCTACATAGTAAGATGGCTGTCATTTTAAGTGTAGAACTTTATATTGAAAAAGATATGGCAGTTACATATAAAATTTAAAATAATTATAGCAAATGATAAAAACCACTGTTTTTATAACATTGTTAATGCTGCTGCAAGAAATTGATGATTTCAAAAACTACAGATCAAATTGTAAGCCTAGTACGTTTGTAGTTGTACGTTGCTGTGGTGGCTCAGCAGAGAAGGACATGGAGACATTTTCGTGGTTGCAAATTCAGCCAGACCTCAACAGAGGGAACCTGGCTAGAGCTATACTCCCATTAACAATCGAACCCAGAGCATCTCAGCTCAGGTGTCTTTATTCTTTCAGAACTCCTCAGGTATTCTACTGATAGCATGTGCATATCATTAGCAATTAAACAACCGCCACAGAAATCCAACACCTGTAAACAATACAAAATGCCCTAGACAGCCTGTCACCCAACAGTGAAGAAAACAATTATTTTATGTACAACTAAAAATAAACTTCCACAACAATTTTCATAGGTGCAAGCCTTTCCAGACCTCAGCAGAGGGAACCACTATCCTGGCCAATGCATACTGGACAGTGGAACCCTAAGCCTGAGTTCAGGTGTTTATATTGATTCAGAACTCCTTAGGTGTTCTACTGATAGCATGTGCAGATCATTAGCAATTAAACATCACCCACAGAAATCCAACACCTGCAAACAATGCAGAATGCCCTAGACAGCCCTTCACCCAACAGTGCACAAAACAATTATTTTATATACAATTAAAAGCAACTTCTGCAATATACATTCTTTACAAAAGCAACTTTACAGTTTATCAAGTATTCAGGTATGTCATATGATTAACTTAGGAGTATACTCCAGAAACTTTTCCCAGAGAGAAAATGCATATGTTTTAAGAACATACAGCACAAAACTAGTCTTAAAGTGTAATTTATAGTAAATAAATTAGAGGAAAAAAATTCCAAATTACTACTACAAGAGAATTATATAGATGTGCCATCTGATAAAATAATCTTCCTTTAGAAAACATTAGATTACTTCAGTGGTTTGTGAAATCTACTATTTGTGAAGTCTACTAAGCTCATTAAAATAGTGAGACTGAGTTATATATCTATAGATTTATAGAAAGAAAACTAGAATGATATTTACAAGAAGGTATTTCCAGTTGTTTTTGCATTTTATTGGAATTTTATAAGCAATTTTTATTCTTTGTTTTTATTTTTCTGAATTCCTTGTCTCCAGTTGTTTATAAAGGCCATTGTTTAAAACATATTACTTTTTTAAAGTACAGTATTGAATATGAGGCAGCCAATGATAGATAGATAGGTAGGTAGGTAGATATAGGTGATAGATATCAAAAAACTATGCAGAAATTTTAATTCTTTCTATTTTTAATTTAAATTCCTCTCAGCATTTTATTTCTTTTGAATTCCAGAATTGTGTACAGTAGTGATCATAGTATGAATCAGTCTAAAAAAATGTTTCTTTGTGTGTACCCAAGAGAAACTAGCTATCAAATACCTCATCATCTTTGGGACGGCGCAGAAACTGTGTCATCAAGTCTTGTGTCTTTATGAACTCAAATTTCTGCTTTCACTATGGAAATGTCTACTAACGTTCACAATCTTCAAGAAATCGGAATGTACCACAAAATGCAAAGAAAGAATTGTAAGGGAAATGTCTCTGTTAAAACAGAGAGTTGTGGGGTACGTGAGAAGGGTTGAGGGCAGAAAAAGGAAGGTGAAAGCAATGTGATTATATTTTAATTTCAAAAAATTTAAAAATAGTTTTTATAAAGAGAGTAAGAGAGAGAATATCTTTCAAAATTTCATCTCAAAGTTTTTTTTTTTTCATGGAGTACCTGTTTCTCCCATCTCAATGAGAAGGTATGGACATAATTAATTTCTTCCATATATTTACAACTTCAAAAGAAACAACCCTGGTTCTGTAATAGGCACTCATCCAAGCGCTAGGTCATTCTGACTGACACGATAGGAAGTGTTACAGGTTAGGAAACAAAGAAGAGGGGGTTATTGTTTTCCCTCATCATTCCCCGCCATTTCTTATTCTCGCACTGTGACTTCCTCTCCTTTCTGTTCTCTTCACAAATGGATATTGGTGGGAAATACACCAAGTGCAAAGTGGCTTTACCTGCTGTGCTGCAGGCAGAATTGACAATTCAGAAATACCACCCTCTAGGTGTCTCTCCCCTTCTCACTCTGTCTAGGGAAAACTAAGATGTCATACATTCCTCGGTGGAGAAGGCAGGTGACAAGAAGCCTGTAAGGAACTCAGGGCACCCTAAACTGTAGCATTTGCATTCTCCTAGCTTGCAAATAAGCTCTTATTAGAGTCCAACAAGCAACCAAGACAAACTGACCTGAATATGAATAGGACTTTGAAAGAAACCCACATCGTCGATAAAATCAGTCTGTTTTCTCTTCAAGGTCACTGTTGGCCTGTCCGGTCCACCCATACTTCCCGAGCACTCTGTCCCTGTACATGCTTAGAGATTTGGGAGCCACTTACCCTCAAGTATCTAGAAGCTGTCCGGCTGATAAAAGTAAGAAAGTCACCATGGAAGATACAGTAGTTTTCCCACGAGATCGTGGATTCATGGAGTCAAGCTGGTGATTTTTAAGCAGAAATTAAGGGAAATCCTAGTTAAGGTTCAGCAGATTTCGTTGCTAGTAGACGTAGCAGATACTTCCTATAGTTTTACTGTGAACTTCAGAAGAGGACAGCATAGTCCGTATCGTTCAGAAGATACCTGGGGCTGTTCAGGTAGCCTGTGATCCTAGGGCATCTCCAGGGATCATTTCCCCTGACAACATGTTTTGGAAAATATGGACAGCATATTATTTATGCTCAAAACTATCCACAGCAAATGGGTCTTAAGCATGTTAAAATTATTTTTCATCTGTGTCATGGACCGCCGAGGTTTTTCAGTTAAGACTATTGAAGAAGTTTAGAATGCTTGAACCACAAATTCTCCAAGCACAAAGTAAAACTGTGCCTCTTGTCCATATTTGAGTACTAAAGAATGCTGAAACCCATTTTCATCCCATTTTCTCTCAGCCCTTTTTAAAACCAGGGGACAGCTAACCTTTTCCTTTGTAGAGACTTCTTACCTGTTCTCCCTGTTCTAGGAGCCACTAGGTAATAGAAAGCTGGATAATATTCCTTCTCTCTCTCTTTCCTGTGTTATGTTTTCTTAAGTCAGCTTCCTCGTCTATATTTTACACTTACTATTGGGAAAAAAAATAGCAATCAAGCATGGTAGCCATTGTATATAAAGATTTTTCCCCACTTTTAATAACTGTTGTGAGACAATTTCCTTGTAGATAAACCTCCATCTTGGAGGGAATCTTGTTGAGACTAAGGATGTTCTAAATGTGATGATGGGGTGACATTCCATCTGGCAGGGAAGCTTATTAAGGTCAGGGAGTAAACATCAAAAGCTTCAGGAACTCCCTGAAACTGACCAGATACAATAGGTCTCTCACTCTTCAAACTTATATAAGCAAAAAGGTGGGAGACTCTCTCAGACAAGCTCAGCTGCTTAGAAGAGGTGCCGAATGCCTGAGCCACCCTGAAGAAAGAGCGCAGTCAAGCGACCTGGAAGCAGCAGGAATGAGCTGAAGTGCCTAGAAGAGACCGTATCCAGCATGCTGAGCTGCATGTAAACTGTGCAGTGTGATGCACATTTCCAGCTATTGTGAGCTGTCACCGTGCTCAGGTGGCCTTTTGGAGCCTTTGGCTGTGTTTGGGTCATTTCTGCTACTGTAAATGACTCATTACCCACATTCCTGTGAGTAACCCCATAAATCTCATTGATTCACCAAGTCAGACTTCGATAGTATCCTTACTTTGGTCTATGTTCTCTGTCTTGGGAGATTAGACATTTTTTTTATAACTGCTCCTCAACATTAGGGTCACAAAACACCCCTAATCCAGTATACTGACTAATACTACAAGTTAAATATACCTTAGTCCATAGAATTTTCAAAATTACTACATAGCCCTCATAGATTATTTTAATGGATCTGCATTTCAAATAAAAAGTATTTTCCCTGCATGTGTGCAGATACCATGTCCATATAAGTATATGTGTAGGTGCATGTGTATATATGGTAGCATGATGAATAGCCACATGGGAAATCTGGCTTTTAAGCATCAGTGGCAGAAAGTTCTAGTGTGTGAGTTCTGACCTTTAATAATATCTGAAATATGATAAACACAGACACAACTGTATTCATTACTTAGTTGTTTCGTAATACAAGAAGGAGCTCCCTGTCATACATAGTTTGACATCATCTATAATTTAAAAGATTCCCACTTCTGATCTATGTCTTATACTTTGTGACTCAACCTTCCTTCATAGAGCACTCCATTTTTTTTTTTACTGAAATCTTGTTACTTCAATTCCTATAAGCCCTAAACAAAGAAAACTGGCAATGTTAAATCTTGATTCATGACAATATATTTCCTTTTCAATAGAACCACTTTAATATTTGTCAGCCATTAGAGTTAATCTCCAGTTAACATTCAGATCAGATAATGGTTCATTTATGTTAGAATTTTAAATAACCACACTTTACTAGTCTTTTTTTATCAGTGTGAAAGAGGTATTATTATTTTTCCTTTTATACCTCAAGGGAAGAACTATCATCTTGAGATTTAAGTAAATCAGTTGGAAGCTAACTAAACTGACAACTAAACACTAGAGATTTTCTGCTAAGCCTGAACTTAATGCTTTCTTTGTTAGAGTGTTTACCCAAACTACGTCAGCCACAACCCCCTCTTCTGTTTGCCATTTATAGAACTTCCTAACCTTTATACTGTTCTGTTATACATATATTCCTAATAATGTCAACTCTGCTAGTACTATTAAGGAATGCTAAGCATGTACCTGGTCTTTGGATGGGCAGCAGGGTCCGGTTATGTGCCATCTTACCTTTGACAGCTTTGCTCACGTACTGAGTGGCATTCCTTTGTCTGCTTACCTTGTTTCCATGGAACAGCAACAGTATCTCAGCCAGCATGTTAGATAAAAGAGATACAGCAAGAAAGAAGCAAAGAATGAATGACTGATTAGTAATCATTGCATAATACCAAGTGGCCTTTTGCACAATGGACAGCAACAAGGCATGGAAAGGGTGCAGGCTACGAAAACGGGATGGTGAGTCTTCATATAGGATGGTGAGACGAGCTAAGAGGCTGGAGCAGGAGGACAGACGGGTGAGGGAGAGCAAGAGCGATCATGTCACAGTTCGGCTTGGAGATGGCGTCATCATTTACAGTGTCTCGAGCCATGGAGAAATGTGATGAGACACATGTTTGAAGATACAGTGATATGTTGCTGGTACTTGAGAAAGACAGGGTTGGAGGAGCAAGACCAAGAAGGCTGGAGCAATGCTCAACAGGAACAGGGTCCATGGCTGGACCCTCAGGGGCAGTGGGGAAAGCAGTGAGGGGTAGTTGAGATATATATGTTGTTCGTCTTTTAATCTGTTATGATGACTTGAGAGGTGGCCGAGGGGATAAGAGCACTGGCTGCTCTTGCAGAGGAAGTTTGATTCTCAGCACCCCCATGGCAGCTCACAACTGTCCGGAGCTCCAATTCCAGTACATCTGATGCCCTCTTCTGGCCTCTGTGGGCATGGGGCATACATGGAGAACACATACATGCAGGCAAAACATTCATAAAATTAAATTAATTAAATGAATAAAATGTCTGTAATTCTAATCCTACTAAAACCCACTCATAAACTGTAACTGGTTTAAGATTTCTCTCTGGGCTTCTGTGAATACATGATTTATGGTGCATAAAAGAGCAAGGTTTTAGGGCTTCCGTTCTGAGCATCTTCAGCTAAGTGGATAAGAGGCACTATGTTAAAATTTGTTAGGTTTTGAATTTTCCAGCTTACATGAGTAGTATAGGAAATATCTGGTTTAAATAAGAATGTTTAAAATGACTCCTGCATTATTGCTTCTCAGATACAACTTCCAAGAAAATAAAAGAGAAAGCAAGTAAGTCGTGGGAACTAAGAACACTGGCTTCAGATAGTTGGAGACCCAGTTTTCTGCCCTCTCCATTTTTGGAAAAGTAGCCTCACCTCCTTGAATCCCATCATCCTTCTCTCTTGGAAACTATAGACAAGACTATTAGGAACATTCTGTTATTCTGTAAGCAAAAGGTCTAGCCCAATACTGGGGACACAGTTTGAATTCTGTAATTAATAATTGCAATGTTTCTTTTGACAGCAACACTGACTAGAACTGCTGACATCCTAAGAATTACTTGTCTCTTATTAGCAAATATCTTTACGCTATTCCCTTGAGGCTTGACTGTGCCCACGCTGTCAGTCATCCCTGATAACCTAGATTAGAAGGCTACCTCATATTCCCAGTATTCAGTAGTTTGCCTTGTGTGGATAAAGACGAGTTCAAATTATCTAGTGTGTTTTACTGTTTACTTCATAGTTTTTAGTAATAAACTCGGCGAACTGACGGTGTTTCGCTGCACGTGGCAGTACATATCACCTTGAACCTTGATGCAAAGCTTCTCCTCACCCATCGTTCTAACTGTTCATTACCAGCAACTCTAGTCTGTCCTGCCAAGTAGAGAGAGCTCTGTCATTGAAACCATGACCTCATTGGGCAGATGAAACAAGAATAATCTCTCAGATCTCACCATAAAGCGTCTGTCAGAGAGCCGTGCCAATCATCAGAAAGGGAAACTTCTATAACTAACTGTATGGAATGCATTCTTATTGCTGTCTGTATAACAACATAATTTAGGACTAGTTGTAAATGAATACCCAATTCCATGATTTATAGCCTTGTAGTGCTGGAGATGTAACTCTGCAGATAGGATGCTTGCTTACCATACACAAAGCTCTGGGTTCAACTCCAAGAGCCTCATAACCAACAAGATAGTGCATGCCTGTAATGCAGCTCTTGGGAGATAGATTCAAAGTCATTTGGGGGCTATGTAGGTTGGAATACATGCAACCCTGTCTTTAAAAGGAAAAAGTAAATAAAGTCAGGTGAAATTTTGTGATCATTGTCAATATTTACTAATAACAAATGAAATTGCCTGAGTTTTGTGTTAACATTTGCTCGGTAAAAGAGGATTTTGAAGCAGTATGTGAAAAGTCCATGATTAAGTTAATGCAAACACCAGCATTAATATGTAGTAGGCTGTTGGATAACTTAAGCACTGGCATTGTCTCCCTCCTATAAGTACTTCAAAAACCAGCACCAGTTCTTTGTCGTTGGTCTTTCTTTCCATAGTTAACATTCAAAGTGCCTTCTTATATGATAAATATATCTGGTGTGTTATTCTAAATAAAAAATTAAATATTTCCTTGTTTAGAAATTAATTATAATTGTAAGAAATGTTTTCAAAGTCTAAATCCTGACAGCATGTAAATTTCTGAAGTAACAAATTATTTATTGTTTATAAGGATGAAGTCCTCATACTTAAATGAAGCTTAGATATAACTAGAAGATCATTATGTCAATAAGGTTCAGGTATAACTTTCAAATTAATTGCTTTTGTCCTAATTGACTTGTTAACAAGCATCAAATATATATTCATACACACACACAGACACACAGAGATACACACAATGGAAAGCATCAAATTAAAACCTTGCTTGTAAAGTAATTCTAGACCATTTCTCTTTGCATTTAATAATTCTTGTTTCTACCTATTTTATATATGAGCATTTATACTAATACTTCAGAATGATGAGTTCACATCTTTGGGAAAATATAATCAGTTACAAATAAGCTAATGAGGAAAATGTCCGATGTCCATTATCAAGTGCCAAAGATGTTCTTGAAGTCCATAAGGTTTAAAGTAAATATAAGATTGACGTGTTTTCCCCTCTGTGTAGAATGGACAGTTTATTTTATGTTCTCAAATTTCACATGACTGCTATACACCCAGAGACTTAAATCGATGAAGACTTTTTGGGGAATTTTCTAACTATGAATGGTTAAACATATCTTATCTACTAGTGCTCATATATTTGTCCAAAATTTCTGAGTCTTAAAAATTTTAAATATCCCTAGCCTCGCGTTTTGTTTATTTTGACTTGGGAGAGAAGCAGTTAAGATATTTCCACTAGCACTCAGTCTATTTTTATAATAGTTCCATTCAGGGGATAGTCATTTAATTTGTCAGATGTTTAATTCCACTAGAGAACATTTTCACTGCCATTTTCAAGGACTAGTTATTGTTTTCTGTGTATCTGGAAAATATTTATTGTCATCACTTACCTTGAAGGCTATCTAAAAGAATAAATCCATTCCATTCATTCTAGGTCAAAAAATGAAGCAAATGACTGCAAATACTTCCATTAAATTTCCAGTGTAAACACAGCTAAGGCTAATATGCCTTTTACTTGATTATTGAATGATTTCAGGATACGTTCGAGTGTATAGAATCTTTCAAGGTAAATAATCTATTAATACAAATTGCTGATCCTCATTTTTTTTCAGGCCTGATGGAATTGGAACTGTTTCAATGGAAGAAAAAGAAAGATTCGAGGAGATAAAAGAGAGACTCTCTTCCCTTTTAGAAAACCAGATAAGCCACTTCAGGTGTGTATTGTGTTTGGTCCAAGTATCTGTTTTTCCAATCATGCTCTGTCCTCCATCCCCCAATATGTTTTTGGTTAAATCTCCTTGTCACCACTCAAGAATTACCAGTAGGCTGCATTGCTCACAGTGTATGATCCGATCTCCATGCGGAGGGCTCCTTTCCACTGGGCATTTGTTCCCACTGCTTTTACACCTTAGCCATCCCTGCTGTAATGTGCATCTGCTGTAACTCATGCTTTCCCTTTGCAGCATTTTCATCCTTGCAGAGTTTTTTCAATCCCAGCTCTTGTGATTTTTCTTCCTTTTCTCCATACCATCAGGCAAGGAGACTCCTACTTTCACGGTGGAGGCATTCCCTACTTTTCCACCAAAGAATAGTCTCAAGTATTTAAGCAATTATTTGTGTTTTCACTTGTCCCTGTATAACGTGGTTAATAAATTAATTGCTTAAGCCATTAGTTGTCTCTGTATTCATAAAATAAGTCAAAGTACCTAGTGCTCCTTGTTCAGAAAGATTAGATATCAATAGTAAGTATCATTTGCAGAGTGAAAGATAAATAGTTTGATATTTTTGCCCTGGTTTTAGTCAGTCTTAAAGAACCCAGTGGTTAGAAACATAAATATAAATATGCTCATGTATTTTCTTCTACTGCTGCTCTCATTATTTTTGTTTTATTGAATATTTATCATGCTGTGCTTATATGATTTGGAATCCTTTCAAAAAATCAACAGACTATGATTATACATTCCCACCAAATTGTTATTCACATTTAAACATGTCCACTCTAAGTCTCATACCCTTTTCTGTAGTTGTACACCTACGGCGTAGCTCAGCACAGAAGACAGGGAGACATATTTCATACATGGAACACCTGTCAGACCTCAGCAGAAGGAACCACTGTCTTGGCCAGTGCCATACTCACTGTGGAACCCAGAGTGTCTGAGCTCAGGTGTTTTATTGATTCAGATCTCCTCAGGTATTCTACTGATATCACATGCAGATCATAAGCAATTAAACAACCCCCACAGAAATCCAACACCTGCAGACAATACAAAACACCAAGACCTAGGGTAGCCCCTCACCCCACAGTGCATAAAAACATTTTAAGCATGACTAAAAATAAACTTCTACAACACTTATCTTCAATATGAAGACTTAGAGATTGTGGTTTTAAAAACCAAACTGAGCAATAAATTCTCAAGGAGAAAGGGGGGGCATCTATTGGTCTACACTAGAGACTTTCAGCAATGCTGATGCCATTATCTCCGGATGCACAAACAGGGGAATCAGTCATACAGATGGTCCCCAGTGCTAGGCCCACACTGGAGAATTACTACCTCCAAAAACACCTCAGCATGAGGAAACACCATCCCAAAAGCATAATGGAATTCAGCTTACAAACTTAAGATTCCATCCTCTGCATAAATTTTCAGTTTACAAATAAAACATAGTCTCTCAAGAAGGTTTTTTGTATCTGTAGAGGTCTGCTTCTGCATTCCCTGTTAAAAGTTTTGGCTCTCAGGTGTAGAGAGCCCTTTAAGTGTATTTTGTGAGTCCTTCGATGAAAATCAAACTTGTAACCCCAGCTACTTCAGAGGCTAAGAGAGAAAACAGGAAGTGTGAGGCCTATCTAGGTTAACAGCCAGAGCTTAAGGTCAGCCTGTGAAATTTAGGAATATCCTGTCTCAGAATAAAGGTGAGGAGCTAGAGAGACAGCTCGGTGGTTAAGAGTGCTTGCTGCCTTTCCAAAGGACTTGGATTCATTCCCTAGCAACCACATTGGGTGGTAGTAACTCCATGATAGACTACTTGCCTAGCAAAGGCAAGTTTGATTCCAGTATGAGAGAGGAATGGGTAAGGAAGAGAGAAATTTCATATTATTAGTAACGTGTATAAAAAGTTATTTAGGTCCCAAAACATTCTAAAGATGGATTTCAAGAACAGGTAGAACAAGACAAAATAAACTAAGCAACACACTTCTCATGAAAGATAGCAGCTTAAAAAGCATGTCTCAGTTCCCTGACAGACATTAAACACATGGCCAGAGGAGTGTTATTTCTGAAGTCATAAATCCGAAAGGATAAGTGTGAGAACAGAAAATAAGACAAAGGAAAAAAAGTAGAAAGGATTGTCAAAGTCAGTCAGATGAACAGTATCTAACATAGACATTCCAGGGCCAAGAGTCCTAGACTGACAGGGTAAAAATCAGAGAAGCACATATAACCAGAAACAGTTGTTTTGTACATATAACCGCCAAAATATGTAGGAATTTGTACAGAGCCACTCCAGAAAGTGGGATTGAAGAATGACTGAGAGTCCTGCCTAGAAGTACTTAGGTCCCCAGCTGTCTTTCCTAACACAACTCTTGTATACCACTAGCATCAGTGTACATGTTAATTCCTCAGAGACGGTAGGACCTGTACTGAAGTGGAGGGGACAGGAAACCACAGCCATGGCCAAAGGTTGCCATAGGAAGATCCCAATAAACCTCCATTATGACACTTGGAGAATGGCATGCCTCTCCCTAACCGTATACTTGACTCTCCCGAAGCTGGCAGCTGCCATGCCTGCATGTTGTATCTCCTCCAGAGTGTTTCACAAACGCAAGAGAAAGCATCAAACTACTTCACTGTAGATAGCGAAGGCTTCCATAACATCTGGGCAACTTTCACAAATTAAATCCATCAAAAAGAAATGAAGAACAAGTTTGAGTGTTTGAAATAAAATCCTGAGCAGGGTGTAGAAAGTAGCCATAGTAAGCTGTATCGCAGCTGTCTAGAACGAGTGTGAGGTTCTGCCAGCTGCAGGAGACACAGCCCGGGACTGCCCCCAGAAGCTTAGCCAGTTCTGTTAGTAGTTTAAGGATGTCCATTCAGGTAAAACTGATCCTTGACTTCACCGCAAAAAGGAATTTAAGGATGGGCAGTATAGAATAGAGTTGGATTTTACTGAAAATAAAATAAAGACACTCCTGAGAGTGCGGATGTGAACTTCTCGAAGAAGAGCCCATACGACTTGTCTTAACTGTAGCCATTCATGTACTTCCCGTGGTCCTCAAGTGACGGCTCAAATTCTTCTCTTTTTTTTTTTTTTTTTTAGTCTCTTTTTTCAATAAAGGAGATTATAGGATGACTCAGAAAGTGCCTTGGGTGGGATTTCAATTGATAAGTTAAAACCATAGTCAATAGATTACTTGGTTTTTGCTTTTTTTTTGTTGTTGTTGTTTTTTACTATAAATGGGGGTTTCTGGTAAGATTCCCAGAAACATGTATTTCTCAGCTAGGGAAGGGAAAATACCTTATAAAGTAAAGCCTCAAGAGTGATTTGTTCCCATTTTAGCATTCTTTGAAAATATTTCTATGCAGAAGAAATATTGTCCCTGCAATGAATGTCAATTGTGTTGAAATACTTGATATTTCTCCTGACCTTGCCAGAGGTTTCAACCAGATTCTGAAGTTAAGGACTCTTCTTTCCCCAGGTCCCCATAACATTTCATGTTTTATTTTGCCTCAGTGAATGTAACATAAATACTAAAAGAAGGGTAAACTTTATTAAGTAGAAGGGATAGCATTATGTATGATAGAAAAAAAAGAAAAAGGAAACATTATCCAAGATGCAAATGCAACTTAAATGTGCAGTTAGGATCGGAATAGCAGCGTGAGCCCAGAATCCTAACACTTGAGAGGCTGAAGCAGGAGGTAGGCGAGTTCAAGTTCAGCCTCCAACACAAACAAGCAAAAGCCTATTTGTACACTTACAGTTTAAAACAGTAAATCTGAACATGGAGAAATGGGAAACTTTCAAATCCTGTTGGTGACACTGTGTACAACCCACTTTCCAAACTATTTTAGTGGGTTCTTAAAATTGTAAACACCTGTTGCAGATAGGACCTATTTCATGCCTAGAAATTTCTCCAAGTTTAAGTCCATGTGGACCAAAGAATAAATGAGTGTCCATACCAAAATTGGTAACAATAAAATGGAAATTAGCCACATGACTATTGAGAAGGACTAGATGAACAGTGTCCTTATGGAGAGATGTAGCCTGCACCAATGCCAAAGAGTGAAGAGCCAAGTGAGAGCTCAGACACACACACACACAAAAAATTATGTATGTCCTCTATGTAAGACTCTAGACATGTAATCTCATTACAAAGATAGAAAATTAGTCACTGGTTGCCTGGGGTAGGAGGAAATAGTCCAGTCAAAAATTACCTTGCCTGTGCTGACAATTCAAAGAAAAAGATAACATATGTCACAATTTGAACAAATCTTATAATTTAAATATATGCAATTTATTCTGTATCATACTGCTAGATAACACTGAGGGCTGAGGATACAGCTCAACATGCTGCTCTTTTCTGTCACATGGGATGCCCTGGGGTCAATCCCCATCACCCGTACAAAAATGCCTAGGGGTTCTTTTATCATAACAGGAAGTTGGTAGCGTATGGGAAACTGAAAAATCAAGAAGTAAAAGCACAAGTGCACAGTTTAAGGATATGAAGTCCAGATGTTAAAAGAATCACCTGAAACTTGACCTTCTTATTTTATTTTTTTCTAATGACAAAAATTACTAGGGTAGAACAAACATAAAGAACATAAAGTCTTTGTTGGGAAAAAAAACACAGCTAGAGGGAATTTCCTCTTTAGCAAGCGTGCACAGTGCACATGGAATTTTGATAAATGTTAATGCTATGTTTAAATAAGGGAAAGGGAATGGGTGGCACTTATCCACAGGACGGGTCTATGCGGGCTCATTTATCTGCGAATTCATTTACCAAAGTAGGAAGGAGGTTGGCTTCAATTTACTCCGAGTAGGTATTAAAAGTGGTTGAATTTTATTCAGTGATTGAATGTTTTCCACTTTGCTTTGCGGGTGCAAAGCTGTCGAGAGTGGTAAAACCCAAAATATTTATCCTGAAAAGGAGGCAGAGCAAAATGATTCCATCCTTTTAAAGCGTGCATGATAAAGATTAATTAAGCTTCTGTATAGTTATTTTCTGTGTGTTATTGATTCAAGGATTACTCTAAATGTGCTGAATTATTTACACATCGTGCACAGCCAATGCTAATTCAGAACATACCCATTGGGACCTCAGAGCCCTGAAATGCTAAATGTAATCTGAGGATCAGTAACATTCCATTCATAAAATGTGTCACCCGCAGGTTAATGGAAATAAACAATAGGAAAGACAATGGGTGGATTATGCAAATACACTGAAAAGATTAAGCAGGGGAGGGAACTACAAGGACCCAATTGGTGCTTCATTTAAATGTGGATTAAGCTTTAAAGTATACAGAATGATTAAAGCTACTTCGCTAATTTGCTAACCTATAAAAAGCACCATTGCACAGAAAAGTCTATTAAAATAAATTGATTGTGGCTTTTCTGGAGGTGGGGGAACAGGGTACAGAGAAGCAAGACTAAGCAAGGATATGTTCTGGGAATAAATAAATGACAGATATTCTGAAGAAAAGCCTGAGTGACTAAACTTGGAAAATATTCATTTGCATTTATCTATCCTGGAGAAACTTTTATGAAACTAACAAATAGCTTCAAAAACAAGTTTAAATGTTTCTTTTAAAAGAAAGTTTACCTTTTATTCTTTCCTTTAAGAATCAGTTTCATAAACAAATTTTGATTCGACATTTATGTACTTTTAGGGGAAATCCATCCAAATTACAGTGGGAAAAAATAATAATTTCATTCTATAGCAACTGGGTCATTGAGTAGGACCCGGAGATCAGTAATCTTCTTTCTAAGTCATAGGTTTGCAGATTTCTAAGTCAGAGTGGGGTGGCAGCATAAGGACATCCAGCTGCTGCCCTCTGGATTCTGAGAAGGGAGCCATAGTTTCAGAGGGGGCCTTTGCTGATTCTGGTTCAATAAAGCCAGTGGCTCCAGCCTGATGTACCAGCTCTGACTCTCAGTGCTCTTTAAGTAGAGATTGACATGAAGCAAAAAATACACCTGTTACCACCCTGTGGCCAGTCACTTTGGAAGGAATCCACTGTCTCCTGAGCCGGCATGTCTGACCTCTGTTTCAGAATATCCCCAGTATCTAACTGCCTTCTACTTGTTGCTTCGTAGTTAGAATCCATCGGATAACAGTTGGAACTTTGGCTCTTCTGGGGAAGCTCTGCACAGGGTTGGCATGTGTCCTGGGAAGTAGAAGAACTAAATGTCATGGTAGCTGTAGAGTGTCCTTCAAAGGGAGGGGTAGAGGGAGGAAACTTTGTTGATTTTAGAACTTAAGTATATACGGTGGATGTGTCCTTCTCCCACATATGAATCTAGGAAGGCGTGTAAAAGAAATCCATTTCATTTTCTCCTGTAGCTTAAATGTCACACCTTAAACAAGAATCCTTAGGTGTTGCGCAATACTCTTCTCTCTACAAGGACTCTGGGGTTTCTTCTCTAATGTCTATTAATGCATGTATCATGAAGAGTTGAGAATCCTTTTCATCATAGTTAATGAAACATTCTAGCTCAAGACCTTGAAATCATTAACTTGGTAAAATATAACAGTTAAGTAACTTCCAAGATGACCTGGTATTTTAACTCCTCTTCGAGGTCTTCCACTAAAGCCAAGTACCTGTAACTGTCATCATTTAGGTCTTGAGTTAATATTAGATATTTGATGTTTCTGTTCTTCCTTTTTTTTTAAGATACTGTTTTCCTTTCGGACGACCTGAGGGTGCTCTGAAAGCTACACTTTCGTTACTTGAAAGGGTATGTATGAGTGTTTGTAGACACTATTTGTGCTCTTGGGGACTGTGCTGCAGCTGTTGAACTGAGCTTTCTTCCTGACTCTGAGCTCTTCGCAGTACCCACACCGCATGAACGCTGGGCCTTTGCATACTACCCTCTCCTTGTCTCTCCACTAGCTCCTTCTGCCTCTCCACCCCATCCTGTCCTAATATTCTGCTGTCCTTTTATTTTTTTTCGATCATATCTATGTTTCCACCTTTTTTTCCCATCTATTATCTCACGAAATGGCTTGTTGTTGTTTTGGTTTTTAGGGTATTTTTTTTTTGTGTGTGTGTGTTTTTTGATGTTTTAGAGTTGTTTCTACTAAGGCTACTTCACACCTGCCGTTTGTTTTGCTCTGAGACTCACTTGATTATCCAGCAGTTTATCCAGCCCTCTGTGCATGTCAGCGTTTACTGTATAAAACAATGTGTCTGCCTTTCCTTCCAGTTTATTTCAAACTCTCCATTTCATGCATCATCGTCGATGAATTCATAAGCCATAGAAATGCATTTCCCCTACAAAAATAAATAGCAAGCAAGATTTTTAAATCCATTTTAAAGAACAATTTTTAAGGCATAATTTATGCGTGCTACTTCTGTGGAGCTTGAGGAAAGTAATTTTTTTTTCATCTGTCTATAAATCTATCCAGATGCTGGTGAATGCTATCAGCTAAGTAAGATGGTCTTAGCACCTCTGCAGTATCAGAATTATAAACAATTTTGTTTATTCTTTATACCTCGTGACTTTACTAAGTTGGCCCTGATTTACTGACTTCATCTTGACTATATTTCTGCTGAACTCGCTTTAGAAATTATGCTACTTATTAGCATGTCTGTTAGAAACAGACATTGTTCGGAACTTGAGGGATAAGGGTTAGATCTGGTGATTAAAATGAAATCTTCAGGTTATAGGCTGAGTTCATACATGTTATACCCTCGTCTCCTGCTTTGTGTGAGTTGGATAAAGTCATAGGAAAATAGGCCTTATTAGAATTTTTGTGCTATGGAAAGCTACACAGAGCCTTGGCTTTTTAAAGTATCTATTCTGTTCTGTTCCTTGAGGCAATTATAAATAAGTCTGTTCTTAAAGTTGTTTTACTTTTTGTACCTGAATACCATCTTGGGTACCTCACATAACCTCTCTGTGTCCTGGTTTCCATGGCAGAGTCTCGCTTTTCCTCCCAGCAGGGAAGAGGGAGCCATTCTGAGATGCCCTGTGCCCTGCATTGGCAGGTGGCAGGGTGACCTCTTTAGTTATCCTCACTAACCACATCTCTTACTGAACCGAAAGAAACGCTAAGGGCCATTTCTGCGTTTTTAAAAAAATCTCTCTTCACTTACTAGCAACTTACACAAACAAAATAAAACCTGTAATTGAATTTTTAACGTTTGATGCTTTCTTTGGAAGAGCCCCAGAAGAAGATGGAACACATAGACAAGAACCAGGGTTTGGATCTCCCAGCTACCACATCCAGGGCAGAGTCTCCTAGAGAATATAAAATACTTCCTAATTTAAATCCTAGCCTCACCTCTGGGGCAAACACCATTATCAGTAACACAAATCAGTAACTCTGATTTCTAGTACTCTTCTCACTCTTTGAAGTCTTTCAGCATGAGAAACCTAAGTAAAATTCGTAGGTCTGTATATAGAGCAACATTCTTCTTGTTGGTAAATGTTGGCAAAGATCTCATTAAATAAATAGTCTACATTTCACTGCCTATACATAGGCATATACACTTACTATGCACAGAAGATGCATTTTTCATGCTGTAAAGTAGCTATGTGTTTCTGGAGGACCAAATATATATCATAATTGAATTTGATAATACAGGAAAATTTTAATGATAAAGTTAGCTGTTTTCAGGAAATAAAATCTTGCCTAAACACATTTGAAAATACTGTCAGGTTATTGATGTTTGGATGCTAGATTAAATTCAAGAATGTAAAAACATTGGTGAAAAGAGAATAAAATAAAGTTTTAAATGGATGTTTTCAGGATCCTTCAGTATTTATTTCAGTGTAGTAAACTAGTAGAGAATACTGACCACAGTTAAAAGGCACTTTATAGTACCATGTTATCATATGTTATCATACCATGTTAGCATCTGTATCGTCATTTGAATATAAACAAAATGCAACAATTACATTCAATACGTTGAAAAAAACAGTTTGACAGTGTAATCAACAGGAGTTGTAAAGTATCAAAGCATCATTAGATAGTGTTTAAAATTACCCTTTGAATTCATATATAATTTGAATTATATAGCTGTTTTTGACCCTTGCTAATAATAAAGCACGTTAAGGAAAAAGATCCAAGAGTACATTTTAAGAACCCAGCAAATAATAACCTGTGTCTCTTCTTCTTCTTCTTCTTCTTCTTCTTCTTCTTCTTCTTCTTCTTCTTCTTCTTCTTCTTCTTCTTCTTCTTCTTCTTCTTCTTCTTCTTCTTCTTCTTCTTCTTCTTCTTCTTCTTCTTCTTTTCTCCAAAATTAAAGGAAGTTTCCTTGATTCTTGGCATTCAATCTCCCATAAAGCATTTGTTTTACTAAGGAAAAGAAATTTCTTTCCTCTTTGTATAGTTCACTAACTGTGTCCAGCAGATCATAATTATTAAAGTTTAATTATGCCCATTCATAATGAAATTTTTGTTCCAATTTTTCACATATATTCAGAAGACCTGGGGCGTTTACTTAGGACCATACAAGACAAACTTTGTTTATCACTTGTGCCAAGGACTGTAATCCTGATCTGAAACAGCTGCTCTAATGGTGTCCTGGATCCCTGGAGGAAAAGTGACAGTCACACTGAATCCTGGTGACCTGGCCTATGGGAGGTTTTGATGTGCACAAATGAGGCTTAGACAGGAGGAACCAGTACTGGAGGATTAGGTCCCAGTTGTGAAGTACTTCCCGCAAGTTACTGAAGACCCCTCCCTCTCCCCAGGAACACTCACGTCTGGGGCGATTTGTGTAATTTGTTTTTAGAATGTATTCTATGTAATGTCTACCTCTCTTCTTTTCCAAATGCCCACACCCCACTTCTCTCTCTCTCTCTCTCTTTCTCTCTCCTCTCTGTAGGTTTTAATGAAAGACATTGCCACTCCTATCCCCGCAGAGGAGGTGAAGAAAGTGGTCAGAAAATGTCTGGAGAAAGCTGCCTTGATCAATTACACTAGGCTCACAGAATATGCCAAAATAGAAGGTCAGTGCCCTGAGCAATTGCCGAAGTGGCTGTGAGCGCCAACAATGCCTATTAACTGAATTTTCTATGGGAAGTCCTTCCCTTCCCTGAACAATCCTGTGCCGTGGCAAAGGGAAATGTCTCATTAAAATCTCAGCTGGCGAACTGAAGCGCTTTTTCCTATTCATTGCTTTAATATGCCTCCTGGGACTGGGCTTCAATGAAAGACCCAGGATCCGTGCTTAAGTTGTCCTTTGTTCTTATTTTGAGTTTTCAAGAAACCAAAAGGTGTTTTCATGGGTTGTAATTTTTTTTTTTACATTACTGTAAGTATGTCTAACATTTAAACTATGGGCTGTGGGTTCTTGGCTGATTGGTGTCAGTGTAGCATTATGCAATTTCATTTTGTGATCTTCACTGTCACTCAGAGGAGGAAGAACTTGTTGATTGTTGCGAGGGCTGAAGTAAACCGGTAGAACTTCCTGCCGCTTTTAATCGCTTGCTCTATATTGATGCATTTGAGAGATTAGACCTCTTGAGGGGACTGTGCACTTTATTTTATCTTTCTTCGAGTTTTATTCATTAAGGACACTGATATTTTAAATGCTTAAAGGTAAGTAGATGGGAAGTTGTGGCTGAGTCACAAGATCAGCTTTTATTTTTCAGTCTCTTGACTGATTTTATAGTATCGGAAAAGATTCTAAATTACTTGTTCAGATTGTCATAAAACTGACCTAACATCATGCATGTGTCATCACCAGAGAGAAAAGAAAAGTTGATGTTCTGTTAAATATGTCTACCTTAAGAAGGAAGTAATCCTTTAGACAAAGGTTGGTAACTTAATATTTTTAATTGTGCTTAGTAAATGGTTAATTTATGAATTATGAGTTAATTGGTATTAGAATAAACTTATCAACATCCAGGCAATGAACAAGATAAATGTCGTTCTGTCTTTCCTTTTTTTTTTTTTCTCCAAATCTGTACAAGCTCACTAACAAGCATGTGATAACCAACCTCCTGAGTGATTAACAAAAAAGCCATCTCATCACCATAGCAACCAATATTATATCAGGAGAGTAACAACATGAAACCTCCTTAGTTACCAGCTTAACATCATTAATTACGCGACCATGTTGTGTTAAAGCAAACACAGCGAACACTCGGTCATTTGAAGGAAGTGGAAGATGAACACTTAGGTGTCCGCTTTTGAATACTCGGTCATGTAGTTTTCACGCTTTGGAATACTGAGTGTTCGGAGCATGATTGAAAGAACTGATATGCAGATTGACATTAAAGCCTTTCCACTGTCTCAGAGGGAAAGTTCGTGGGGACCTTTAGCCATCATCCTATCGTTCTGTATAAAGTACGTTTCCGGTTTACAGATCACCGAAGGGACCTTTTCTGCCTGAGCTCTTTGGGCTTTGTTTTACTGTTAGGCAAGAGTGCTGGGAAGATGGTAAGCGGGGTTTCTCGTGTGACTCAGTAGTAGTTTGCAGTCAGAGACTCCACGCGAAGGAGGTGGAAGACCTTTTATTCTTTGTATATAGAGAAGCCTGTCCTAAGACCAAATATAGATGAAGCAGGGATCCTCCATTTCCTCCTTCCCTGGAGTCATCCCGAGTCCAGTGTGACTGGCTTCTAGAAAATGGATCCCAGCAACCCACACACAAAGGACTGCCAAGCTGTCTTCCTTCAAAAATATAAAATGTTTGCTCATTCACTGAGAAGAACTTACATTTGTTTTTCAGTTTCTACTTCCATCCTTCCTATTTTTATTGCCCTTTTTAAAAAGTGATTTATTTTTTTAATGTTCACACCAGACCAAGAACAAATGAGTTAGAAATAGGTGGACGGACGAGATCTCTTTGCTTATTTGGCCTTAAATTCTCTTTTCTTATGTTTTAGGGCCCGCAGAAAAGGAAACAGGTAACGTTTCTGCATGCACGTACCATTATTTCTAATGTGGTGGTATATGACCTTTTAGAAACATTTCTTTGAAGTACCGCTGTCATAAAAAATCAGCACATATTTAATGTATATAAAAATGCAGCCATGGGACCATTCCAGTAGTGTGTACTATTGACTTGCCCACCACTTCCAAAAGTCTCTTCCTATTCTCATTATTATAACCAGGTTAGAAAAAAAGAAAAAAAAAAAGACTATGCATCTTCATAGCACTTTTTAATTGTGAAAAACAGCATTGCTGCCCAGAGGGTACTCTGCTGTATGCTGTGTCTGTATGGTTTCCTGATCTCATGGTCTGAAGCTTTGCTCAACACACTAGATACTTTCCCATTTTCCCTACTAGATCATTGTTCTACTCTCTGTCTCACTCGATATTTTAGAGCAGTGGTATCATATAGTATTTGTCTTACCATGTCTGGTTTGTTTTGATAACACAGTGCCCTTCGCCTATGTGTATGTCACTGAGGGTAAGGGTGGGTTTTCTTTCTTTCTAAGGCTGAGTAATATTTCACTGTCTGCGTAGAAGACCAAAGGTGGCGAACGCCATTTCTGTCCATAGACACTGAAATGTTCTCACGACTTGGTTACTGTGAATAATGCACAGACATCTGAAGGTTTTCATTTCTGTTCTTTCTGGTCTAAAGCAGATGCTATAGCAGCCCTATATTTTTAGTTTTTCGTGCTCCTCCGCACTGCTTTCCACAGCGCGTGTACCGGTTCCCTTTGGTCTCCGCCCGCGCTTGTTACATCAGGCAGTGGGTTTTTGTGATCGTGGTTGTTCAAGGGAGGTTGATATCGTATTATGATTGCAATTGCATTCCTATGAAGATTAGTGACATTTGAACATTTTTTTTATATAAGCAAGAGGCTCATTGGCCATTTGTAGGTCCTAATTTGATAAATGTCTAATCCTAGGGGTTTTGCCCGTTTAGATCAGGTTATTTGGGCTTTCTTCTGCTGATTGGTTTGCATGTGTTATATATTTCAAAAGTTAGCCCTCTGTAAGATGTATTTTCTCTCAGATTGCCTTTCCTTGTACCGTCTTCTTTCCTATTACCTGTATGTTTTGACATTTATAAGTAGCATTCCCCTGTCAGAGTGCCTGTGTGATCATTTTCATTAGAATACTGATACTAATGTAGTTTTTTTTTTTTCAGAACTATTGCTAATGTATCTTAGGGAAAATATTTGCTATTTTTCTCTGAAAGATCAGCAGTAGTTTTACATGAATTCTAGGCAAGAAACCTGAGGCCATATTAATATTATTCACTATGTTTTAAGCATGGAGACTAATCTTCTTTGGAAGCCGTTACCAATACTTGAAGGGTTCTCACAACCAGAAGCATGGACGGATGAGCAGAAGCTATGAAATCCCTGTCTTAGGAAATTGTGTGTGTGTGTTGTGTCTGTCTGTCTGTCTGTATGGGTGGGTGTAGATAAGTATGTGTGTGTCTGTCTCTGTGTGTGTCTGTACGGATGGGTGTATGTAAGTGTATGTGTGTGTCTGTCTGTCTGTCTCTGTGTGTGTCCGTATGGATGATATAGGTAAGTGTATGTGTGGGTGTGGGTGTCTGTATAGTTGGATGTAGGTAAGTGTATGTGTGGGTGTGGGTGTCTGTATAGTTGGATGTAGGTAAGTGTATGTGTGGGGGTGGGGGTGGGGATGTTTGTGAGTTTCTGAAATGTTAAAGGTCTTGTTCCTTTGGCTTTTTGTATTCCTTGTCTCAGTTGTAACCAATTTAACCGTGTGTACCATGCCTTGTACACTTCTCGTTCCCTCTTCAGACAGTGGCAAGCAGGGCGCTTATTGCCTTGTTCCTCTTGTGTATCTCTGCCCTTAACCTGATGGCAGAGTCGGCGTTCTGAAAGTCTGTTAATTACTCCCCATCTGGGCACAGTAGTGCAAGAGACAAGTGGTCAACCACCCTCATGTCCACTTGCAGTGTTGTGGACAAATTTTCCTTTCATCTTTGAACCACCTCTTCTACTAAGGGCTCTATTTCTTGGTGAGGAGCGGGAGGTTTTTCTGTTATCTTCCAATCCCTGAGTCCTAAAAGGTGACAGGTACAAAATGCTAAGAAACAGAAGGGGGAAGGAAGACACTCTACAAGAGTTACTGATTGCACTTGAAAAGGAAAAAACAATTAGAGTAAAATGAGATTTTTATCATCTTCACTTATGATAGCCTGCATAACATAAGCAGTGCCATGTTTTTAACAAACTCTTTCAAAACATTTTGTGAAGCCAGCAAAATGGCTCAGCAGATAAAGACACTTTCCGCCAAGCCTGATGAATCGAGTTCAGTCTTCAGAACACATAGGGTTGAAGGCGAGCACAGACTCCCCCAGGTTGTCCACCGTCCTCCCCACATGCATCACTTGCACACACATACAGCAAACACATAAATATAAATAAATAAGTAAATGTAAAAAAGCTTGTATTAAAATATAGCATGTAAACCCTCACATTGTTGTCCTGAAAACTGTTTGTATCCTAACCTACAAACGAGAAATCCAGGAGCATCTGTGCCTCCCACTTTTGTAGAGTACAGACTAGACTGTGTCATGACCCTTAGCCTTTTGGCTTTGTTTCTTCTGTGAAATAAGAGCAGAGTTCAGTGCATCCTCAGGATGGGCAGAGGTGCCTGTAGGTGCCCCATGTGGCTAGAGAGGAAGAAGAGGAAAAGATTCTCCCTACATGCCTCGCTTTCCAAACAGGGCTCCTTCCCTTCACTCCCGTTTACTACCCATCCCACCACGCACCTGGACAGCTCAGCAGCTTTAAGAAACCTAATTCTGTTAAAATCAAATGCGCATATATATATATATATATATATATATATATATATATATATATATATATATATGAAAAATAAATATATAAATATATAAAATATATAAAAAATAAATATCCTATGATATGAGTGGATTGACAGAAAGCTGAAGAATGTTCTAAATCAATGAGAGATTTTTAAGAAGCATATATTCCTTTAATTGTACTCAGTAGTAGGCCAGCCCACAGAGACTTCCTAGTAAAAGACCCAAGGTGATTTTAAAAGTGAGTAAAACCATAATTTTAATTGTCTTTCTATTGATGAATCTTGCAAAAAAAAATCTTTTGAACATTTATACTATCTAGAAAAGAAGAAAATTCTGCTCATGATTTTTTATGATTTTTTATGTTGTTATCTGTCAAGCTGCGTGGCCTAGAAGTTCACCAAAAATGTAGGTATTTTATGAAAGTCACTGAGGCTTCAGAAAAAAAAAACTTGTACTACAGTGATCATAGTTCTGTGTATTTGGGACACCACCTAGCCTCCGAGACCCAGGAGCGCTATCTGTTCTTTCTCCGCGGGCTGATGGGCTCCAAGACTGTCAGACGCAGAATGATGACATTTTTCTACAACACCCCGCCCCCAGCCATATTACAACAGCTAATGGTTAGTAACTTTTTATCACTGCTGTCCCCCCAAATAAAGTTACTTACTAATAAGAAAAAAAAAACTTGTATGATAGGAGGCCCTTTCTAACCTTCAGTTTATACATGTCACCTCATTCACCCATTACACTGAAATTTTCTGGTGCATATTGTTATCCTTATTTCAGAAGATCGAGTACGAGGCTGGACACATCGTTTAGAGTCCCACACCTCATAAATAGGCCGTTAGAACTCACCGTCTGGGAGCTCTGTCGGTGCGCTCTCCTCCTTGCTGTCTCCCTCTTGAAAACACTTGTGTCGTACATTTTCACTTAGTTAAAATTTCCCTCCTATATCTCAGTGTCATTCTTAGAATACTATCTGTAAACTTCTCCCTGGACTGGGGGACACAATACAGTTTCTTCACCTACTTACCATCCTGTAGTGTTTGCGTCGTGAGGAGAGGGGTTTGTATTCCAGTAAAACTAATTCAGTTTATTTCAGTAAAACTAATTCACCCCCCAGTTCAGAGTAAAATGCCAGGCCCAGCACAGGCTCGGTACCCAGTAAATGTTTATTGAATAAACAAATGAGCTTATGACACAGACAGTCATCTGGCCACTTACAGCGGAAAGAACATCCGTAAACTGGCAAGCTGCCTTGTAAAAGGTCATTCGAACCAGTCGCTGAATAATTAAAATATAGGGCAAAAACTAGCCACTTAAGTGTAACAAGATTGGAAAAATAAACCGGAGTTGCATGCCCTTATTACAAGAGAGAGGCAGCACGGCGCAGACACAGGATCAGAGAAGGCAGAGGTTACAGCTGCACTCGCAGTGCTGAGCGATCCACTCTGTTTCTGCTGTTGTGTGGTTTACCATGCTGCTCAGTTGTGATTCGTGGTTTCTCCCATCCTTCGGGATCCTTCACTGTCCATTGGCAGCAAAAGTGTATAGAATAAAGGGATTTTAAGATCCCTTAAAGATAGCCATCAAGATAGGTTGATGAAAACAAATGAGCTCACGAAGTGTCTCTCCTTCTTGGGTGCCACACTATTCATTTGAAGGGGTGGTTCCCTTTGACCGTTTGAAATTTGGGAAAAGCAATTTTTATGTAAATTTGAAGCTGAAAAATACTAGTTGTTTGGGTTGACATTTTTAGTACTTCATAAATACTCTTTAATTTACATTGTACCGAAAACAAATCTTTTTAAAATTTATTTATTTTTATTGCTAGTTTTGTATACAAATTAAGAGTCTTCTTATGAAAAAAAAAATCCTCTTTTTTTTTTTTTTTTTTTTTTTAGTTCAAGGAGTTTCTTAAAAAAAAGAGCAGCAGTCATATGTATGGTATTGATCTCTGTGATGCTCTAGAAACTGAGCCTCATAGTGTGACTTAGAGCTAAGCCTGCTTCTTAGAGCTGGCCTTGACATGGTTCCTGTGCATAGATTTGGGAAATCAGCTTCTTAGGAATCTAGAAACATAGGTGGAACAGGAGAAGTCTTTGAACTGTGAAGACCCATTTTAGCCTTCCCGTTGCCAGGTTCCCAGGCCTAAGCCCCAGTGTCCTCATTTCCAGAGTCTCCGTTGGATGGCACAGAAACTCTTTCCCAGGAGACCCTGTGCTTACTCTCTTTGAGAAAAAAAAAGTCGCACTGTGGCAGTCCTTACGTCATTAGGATGTGTGTGCCATCTGGGTGGCGTTTTAATTTAGCACTACATCATCAAACGATAGCGATAAATAATAAATATGTAGACTCTGCTTCGCTTAAGATCTGTGTGCCAAAAAACAGTGTATATTCAAAATAACACTGTTTGTGAACGTGTCTTGTGAGTGGTGAATAACCTCTTACTAATATTTTGAAATTAATGATAATTCTTATTAACAAAAGCTTGATGTGCTGGCTTAAAAAATTAACTTTTTTTTAAAATATTAGGTAGAAGTAACTGCACACACGTAGAAATGCACGTGTATACACAAGATTTAAAAAATAAATTAAAACTTAAAAAAATAGATGTCACTATGAACTGACATTTGTGCAGCCTAAATGATAGAGACAGAATATGCTCTTCAAAAGCATGACAACACTTTGCAGAAAATAACATATAGACTAAAGGCTACTGACTCTTCAACCAATGGAAACCAACAGGTAACTGAAGAATTCCATTGGGCTTTTTGGACATGTGATAGAAACAATGGGCTCTTTCACACAGTAAAATCTCTGTTTCTAAATTACCTGATGCTTAGGGGTACACCAATAAATAACAACTCTTGACTCTACAACAGAACTCTGGGAATGAATAATAATTTTGCTCGAATATTTGAGAAAGCCATTCAAGTCTGTTAGAGATCTTGGTTCCCCAAAGCTTTGAGTGAAGCTTTTCTCTTAAGCTTCCATTTAAGCATAATGCTAATCGACTCTGGCTTTTTCCTTCTGTGGTTTAGAATGAACAAGGATTCTCCTATGTTTATTTGCTTGACCTTTTCTCCACCTACTCACTAACTACAGAAGAAAATACCCCAGGCTACGCAATTTGTAGCCTCACTAATTAATTTACTGCAGTGTAGGCAGATTACTTCCTATGGATCACAAGATGTTTGGAGGGATTATAAGCAGAGGCGGCAAGGATTGCTAACCAGATATGGCAAATGAAGATTCTACTTGCTCATTTCTGATAAGGTTTCGGCATTCTGCACATGGCCTCGGTTTTTCAGTACAGAGGAAAGTCTCTGTTGTGTCGCGGACCAGTTGCTTTTTGCATACTCAGATAACTATGTCAAAAGTCAAATGAGGAGATGAGATGTGCTCTTGTCCACTGCAGAAACCCGAAACAAGGCTTGCGACACTTTTACACATACTAGTCCCTAGTACGTATCCACAGCTTCAGCTTCAGCAACAAAGGAAAATGAGGGTTCTGCGTTCTTAAGTTCATCCCGTTGGTTCCAAGTCTGCGCTCCTTCGGCACTCTCCCTGCTGTGTCTGTGTGGCTCCGAGCAGTGCTGGAGTATGTTTCCCCGTCTAAGGGCTACTGCAAACACTTCATGTTCCCATTGTCTTTAGTGTTCCACTCTACAAGTGGTAGGGAATCTCACCAGCACTTACCCACTGGTGCTAAAGAATTGAAGATCCAGAGTGGCAGGGGTGTGGGTGTTTGTAGGGAAACAGAAAGCTGGAGTGCACAATGCTGAAAGCTGTGAGAGGAGGTGGGTGCTCTCAGTTAGCCCACCTAATGTAAATGTAAATGTTTACATTTGCGTGTCAGATCAAGTTCCTATGACAGTCTAATCTGGAAAGGAAATGATAAAAAGTTCATGATAAAATAAAAAACAAAAAAACAACATCAAAAAAACAAAAAACAAAAAAAAAACAACCTAAGTAATCGTCCATTTTGAAGCCAGGTCACTGTCCTGTATGCTGATCCCAAACCCACTCCATCTTTTTGGATAACTGTTACTTCATCATATAGCTCTTCTTCCTCCTGTGGAAGGTACCTCTCTATCTTTGTTCTAGGTCTTTCCCTTCTAATTATAAACACGGCATCACCCTTTTAAAAAGAAATGCTTATCCTGAGCTCTAATCCTTCAGCTGCTGCCAGAGAATAGTCTTTCCTTACCTTCACTTCTTACTTCTCAGAGGTGTGGCTTTCAAGCATGCAGTCTGCCTGATGGTAAGATATTCCTACTTCTGCTAAAGTGGGAATTAATAAAAACCAGAATGGACATGGTAATTCGCCCCTGCACTCCTCTACCAAACAGATTCCTAAGTTTAGGTGGTTACAAGCCAAGGAGACCATTTTCCAAGTGCTTCTGCTTTAAATTTAACAGATTAAAAGTGATTCCTGGTCCACAGGAACTGCCCAGTGGATTACTAATAACAGGGAATAATCAGGATCTGGTGGTGTATCACCTGTGAAAGTCTGTCAAAAAGTTCAAGTTCCTCCCTCCTCAAACTCCCTAAAAGAAAGTCCACCATGGGTTGTCCTATAATCCCATCCTCAATGCTTTCCAAAGAGCTGAGCTCTTGTGCCACCATCAGTAGACTCCTGAAGAATACAGACTTTTCAGAGATAACAAATGAAATGGCATGTACCATTAGAACTGATGAAATAAGTATTCACTTCATATAATGACTATAGGAAATAGCATATTCGGTGAATTTTCTTTCTAATGTTAGCAAATGCTGTGTAATACTTTATAATTAATTTCTTTAGACTATCATACAAGATATGTTGGTCATATTCGCCCCTCTCCCAACTCCTCCCAGATCTACCCACTCTTTCCTACTCACCCAACTTTATCCCCTCATTTTATTCTTACATCAGTTTCAATTTTTGCTGCCCACATGTTCTTAGATGTATGGAATAGTCGTTGATTCAGGTTCAAAGGTTGTTTATTCATTGCCTATTTCAATCCCTGACCATAGTCCTGGAGCCCTGGAGTGTTTTGGCCCAGTATAATCTGATCTTAAGCCTAGAACAGGACGGCTTCAGCCTCAACCTCTGTACAACCTAATCAAGCTCTGAGACTTACTGCTGACTGAGCCTCTCTGACTAGCTCCTTCTGAACTCAGAGCTGTACTGATCAACTCTGTTCTGGCTCAAACTCCTCTCCAAGCTGACTGGTTCTAACTGATCTTCTGAGCCAACTGACTGTTTCTGACTGAACTCTTCTGACTCTGGCTGATTCTCTGACTGCCTCAGACTGAACTGCTATGCTTGGATTCAAACTGACTCACTCTTTCTGTCTGATACTGACTTCTGCCAAACTGTCTCTGTCTCTTCTCACTCTCCTCAGACTGCATCAGTGTCTCTGTGAGTTCTCACTGTTCCATACTGCCTCAGTCAGCCTCTCTGCTTTTCTGCCTTATCCTCAGTCAGACCACTTCATTGTCTCTTTGTCTTGTCCTCTGTTAGCCTCATACTGCCTGTCTCTCTGCTTATATCTCTTATCCTCTCTGTCTCTCCCCCCAGCCTGCCTACTTCTGTAATTGATTGTTCAGACTGCTGCTTGACTCTCTGAGCTGGGAGCCAACGTTTTCTATCATGAGAGTTGGGAGTATCCTTTCTCACTCTGACTCGCTCTGCCAACTCTTCCTCTGATTTGTCACTTCACCTGCCCTTCACTCTGACTCATCTCAGACATCACTTCCTGTCTGACACTGACTCCTTCTGAGCTACACTTTTTGTCTTCCAAGTGCTAGGATTAAAAGGGTGCACCACCACTGCCTTCTGAATACTGGGACTAAAGATGTGTACTATGTTCTTTCTACATTCCATCGGGATCACACAGGCCTCTGAATGTGATCCCTTCATATAGACTCTTGGATTTGACCCCTTCCTAGAGCAGCCATATTGCTGGATTAAATGCTTAAATATTCCTCTACAGTGTGGCCTTTGAGCATTGACAGCTTACCAGGGGCTACAGCCACGGCTGTCCTAGAACTAGCTCTTTAGACAAGGGTGCTAAGTAACTAATTGAACCTTTCAAAAAAAAATTCTTTCTGGCTTTGTATTTCTAGATACAAAGCCATCATGAGAGCCAGATCAGAAAACAGAAATGTCAGTCTGTATAGGAGCCCAGGATGCTTCATCTGAAAGAAGTGTGCAACACACATCACTAGGGAAAGTCCAGGATGCTTACAATATGATGTTTGAAAACATCCTTAGTCTCCAGGGGCATTAGGATAACCCTGAATAAAGGAAATCCTCACCCCTACCTTGTAATTGTATCCTGTATCCCAGGGTCTGACTTTTACCATTTTAGTTAACCCTCTCCACTTATTTTATACCTAAGCTTGAAACAAACTGTTTTAACCTTCTTAAAAATATGGCCACAGGCTGTGATGGTGCATCCCTTTAATCCCAGCACTTGGGAGCCAGAGGCAGGCGGATCTCTGTGAGTTCAAGGCCAGCCTGGTCTACAGAGTGAGTGACAACCAGAGTTACAACAGAGAAACCCTGTCTTAAAAACCTGCAAAAAACAAAATAAATAAATAAAATGTGTGTGTGTGTGTGTGTGTGTGTGTGTGTGTGTGTGTGTGTGTGAGAGAGAGAGAGAGAGAGAGAGAGTGAGAGAGAGAGAGAGATTCCATTTTAGTTCCTTTGTATTTTTTTTTATATAGAAATGGATGAAGCCGCTAGATAATACATCAGGATACCTAAGAATCTACAGGGTCCCTTAGAACTGGAAGAAATTTCATTCTTCTAAAAACTAATCTCTGGTAAAGAGGTGCCTTTTGCAAAATGTCCGATTGAGAACATGAGCACCCTGAGACAACGAACATTCTCGTAGGGCCCCTTCAGTGTCCTCCTCAGCAGGAACGATCCCTCTACCGTGACGCATGACACTCTGAAAGCTCTCGCTAGACTCTTTCCTCGTCCCTCTGAAGATGCATGAAAATCTCATTACAAGCGTTCAACACCTGCTTCCTAAAAGGTCTCAAAAAAGATGTCAGTTTGCTCAGCTCACTTGACAGCACGTCACGGATTTGTTGTTGGTTCTTTTTTTCTTTTACTTCCATATGGAATGTGATTCACAGGTAAATGCTGTCTTGTACTAACAGGCTTTTCCATTTCACAAGCAGTTCTGTAGCCTGTCATTCTCTAAGGTCAGAACTTGAAAGCACCCGATTGGTGACCCCCGGTTTATTTACTAACATGTGTCAACAGGTAAACCAAGTGACACGCAGCAGTGTGGCTCCTGCAGCACCTTGTTAATCCGAGCGGCTTAGATGTATTAGGAAGTCTTTTTTTCCAAATCAGAGTAATGCAAACTGACAGGTTTCTACCTCTTTCTCGGCACCGTTTGTAAATGCTCAAAGCGTACACAGATGACATGGTTTGGGAAATTAGGAAGGGTTCCTTACTTATAGACCATGGATAAGTATCCAGGAAGCCAACACTGAACTAAAAGGACTAATTACAGATGTGATGCTGGATGTGTATGTGTGTGTGTGTGTGCGTGTGTACATATACATATATATACAGTATATTGATATATATAGGCTATATACTACTATA
This sequence comes from Cricetomys ansorgei, assembly GCA_026225945.1. Taxonomy (NCBI): domain Eukaryota; kingdom Metazoa; phylum Chordata; class Mammalia; order Rodentia; family Nesomyidae; genus Cricetomys; species Cricetomys ansorgei. The sequence goes on from JAMJFZ010000056.1 coordinate 34,746,369, forward strand.
TATATTCAAAAGAGAAAACCTCTGAAGTATAGGAAGCTTCCACAACCAGCAACAATGCTGGAGGTGAATGCTTCTTATGATGCTTTGGACTATTCTGCTCTGGAAACATAGAGACACACGTGAACTCAACAAAAACACAGCTTTAGTAATGTCCTGATGAGTCATATACTATACCATCTTGTAACACATGATAGAACATTAGTTTCTGGTTGGGGGTGCCAGTAATCTTTCTTGTCATATTCCATCGCCCTTACTTTTGGGTTTATTTACGTCGTGTGTATGAATGCATTGTCTGCATGCATGTATGTATACTGAGCATGTGACCCCTGGAATTGGGATCACAGATGATGGGGAGCCATCACATAGGTGCTGGGAATTGAACCCAGGTCCTCTGCAAGAGCAACAAGTGCTCTTACCTACTGAGCCATCTCTTCAGCCCCAATTTTAAGGGCATTAACCAGAGCGGAGGGTGTAAATATGCCTCAAAATTCCTCCTAAAGGAAGCTTCATATAGAATCAATGACTTTTCCTCATTTACAAATCACATGTGCTGTGCTGTCATCCATGAGCCACCGCATACTGTTGGCTTATAGCAATCACTATCTTTAGCTCTTCACCAGCTGCCAAAGGCATACTCCCCAGTGGCCTTCTTTATTACAGTCTGCTGTTGACCTAAAAATGAATTTACTCGTGTTAAAGCTAATCCAGGTAAAGTATTTAATGCGACAGTAAGTGTAGCAGAATTAGTCCAAAGCCCTCTGTCGTTAGCATAACTAATTCTAAAGCAATGTTTGCTGGAGCTATGCTTTAAATGACAGGGTCATTAAATGAGCTGGTCCCAAAGGGAATCATGGAAGTAGCAGGCTACAAGCTTACTGTTTTCAAACAACTAAGGCATTAGCATTCTTATAGAGTCTACGCAACTGTAGGGAGGTCATACCAAGGCAGATTATTTTCACTCATATGCAGAACTGCCCAGAAATAAATGCCGTTTTAAGATAATGCTGCAGAAATGCAAACTTTATTCAGACTCCGCGAGAAAGACCTCATTTGCCCTAAATGAGGTTTATATAAAGATGTATCCTGAGGTCTGGGAAGGTGGCAGTGGGTAAAACACTTCCTGTGCAATATAAGGGCTTGGGTTCAGATATCCAGAACCCACTTAATGCTGGTCGTAGTGTGCACCTCTAATCCCAGTGTTCCCATAGCAAGATAGAAAGTGGAGACGAGAGAATCCCTAGGCACTCAAAGGCTGGTTAGCCTGGTGTACGTAGCAGTGAATAAAAGACCTGCCTGAAACAAGGTCAGAGGTGAGGTTTACCTCTGACCTGCGCCTACACTCTATATCACGCCCCTGCCCACACTCACACACCCACACACTTGCAAAGATTTGGGGTTTTGGGTTTTTTTTTTTTTTTTTTAATGTAGCTTAGTTTCAAGCCAGGGAGGAAATGCACTTTATACAGATAACCTTTGTGTCTGACTTCATCTTCTGTGAGAGCTGGTAGTTCCAACAGTGTGCTCCTGGGACTGACAGCAGGAGCATCACCTGGCAACCATTTCAAATGCAAAGTTTCAGGCCTCACCCCAAGACAGTTCATCCGGCTGTCCGGCTGTCCAGAGGGGATGCCAAGGGATTGTGTTTCAGAAAGACCTGCAGGAGGTTCGGAAGCATGCTGGAGCCACTGGAGGCACTTCATCTATGGATGTCAGCAATCTCTGCCCAGCACTCCCAGAATCATAGCATCGTGTAGACTACAGAGAGAATGCCAACGGCGCCTTATTCCCTTTGCTTAGCTGTCAGGGCCCAGTCTGGGAAACACCACAGAGCTATTGTAACAAAGATATGCAAGGCTGAGTTTTAGGAAATGCTCCCGTATACTTATCTCCTCTGCAGCACCAATTTCAGAGGCTGCCCCAGAAACATCCAACCTAGTCACAGGGTCTCAAATGTCAAGCAGGTGGGGGAAGGGTCTTTGGATTAATGGGAAAGAAGGTATCTAATCTCCCACCTTCCTTCCCTCTTGAGGTCAAAAGGCCCATGAGTATTGGCCAGTTTTAAGGGTCCCTGGAGCTTGACTGCTGTAAGCTCTGGCACCTGGCCACTTACCACAGGTTGGGCTGTCAAGAGGAGGGGCCAGAAAACCAATAAAACTTAGATTTTCCAACTGCATCATTGCCCAGGGGAAATGTCCTGAGCCAGCAAGGAAGACCTAAAACGTTAGTGGTGGTAAACAAATGGTTTACTACTGCAGACAAGTGTGTTCAAGACACAACTCTCATCATATTGCGATGAGGTCAAATCATAAAGTTTACCTGGAATATTTACTATTTTGTCAATTAAATATTTAAAAAAATAAACTGTTATGCCAAAAGCAATCACCAATCTCTACGTATTGTATATGGGCAAAGAGAAGAAGAGATCTAAATGGTCTTTTTCCCAGGTGTCCCTGAAACCTTCACCATGAGCATCACTTCTTATCCACCACTGGGGACCCTGACAAGAAATGGTAGCAAGGGAAACAGCCAGGGAGCACATCCTAGGAGTCCACGTGCTCCTTGAAGTCTTGAGTCCTAATTAAAGCATACCAAAGCAAAGCAGTCAGTCTGTCTGCTCACAGCTTCCCATCTCCCTATCTTTTGCCCCAGCGGGATCTCTTCTTAAACGTACAGAGGAATAATTAAAAGAATATGCTTCAGGGAGCCAAGGTGTGTTATCATAGAAAATGAAAAAAAAAAAAAAAACGTTCCAGAATGAAGAATAATCACAGCCAAGAGTAGTGCATTGAAATTCATGAAGGAACCTCCGCTGCTTTGGGCATATTTGTTTTTAAATGTCACTGTTTGAAATGTATTATAACAACCCACAACTTGGAGGAAAACTTGAAGAATTTCAAGAACGTTTGTAATGCGGGAGAAACGGTACAAAGAGAGTGAAAGAAAACATTTAAAGAGGAATCCTGTTCTCAAATATTCAGTGTAGATTTTTAATGGAGCTGTTGATAACCTTGTTATCTAACAGAGTTCTAACTGTGGAGTGCATTAAACTTCTTGGCTGTAGTCAAAATGGGTGCAAACCAAGGTTGTATACATACTGTGCTTGATAAAAATGTGATTTATTTAAAGTATTAAGAGTAGCCATTATGTTCAAGGACAAAGTCTCTCTCCTTCCTCTCAGTAAACTTTATCTAGGAAAAAAAAAAAAAAACTGTTAAGACAGTTTTTTAAGTTTTGCCTAGGACATGGGCTGCTTTTAATATTTTTTATTTAGGACGGTATCAAATGTAAAAGCTGTTTGTCTTTTAACACATTCACACATACAATAAGTTCTCTCTCAATTTTTTTTTTCATCATTACATACTGGTGGCTAAGGCTGTATATATTGTATGCGATTCCTACTCAGAGAATTTGTAATGAAAAGAAGTCAAATCATTCAGAAGATTTTCCTGGTTGTTGTCCATTGGTCAGTTGGTTGGTGGTTGAGACAGGGTCTTAGTGCGTAGTCTTGGCTGCCCTGAAATTCAAACACTGAGATTAAAAGCAGGAGCTTCCAAGACCATCTAAGAAGTGAGATTCCTTCATTCTCTGTCTGTCTGTTTGTGTGTCTGTCTCTCTGTCTCCTTCATGTATGAATCCTGCATCTACATAATTTCTTCCCCCCCTACCACCACTCCTTTCATGTCCTTCTCAACTTGCAAATCCATGGCATCTTCCTCTTTACACACACACACACCACACATATACAACCTACCGAGTCCATTTAGTATGGCTGTGTTTCCAGGACTGATCACTTGGTAAGATTTAATTCCATCTCATCCAGTAGCCATATGACCTTGGAAAGGGTTGCCAACCTCTCTGAACCCAACAACAATATCCTAAAGTATGCAGGAAATATAAATTTCTTGTCAGTGATTGAATTTTGTATTTTTTAACCTTTTTACAAACTGCATTTTGTGTGTGTACACATATATACATTAAAATTATAAATTTGAAAACATAAAAACAAATTAGTCAGCATAGATTCTCTAAGTCACAAGGAAGCTTAAAGAGTATCTGATTCAGCTATTTTTAGAATCTTGTTGGCATAGTAAGGACTTTGATTACTTCTTGGAAAGGTCTTCTGCATCGTCTTTGTCCAACTAATAGCTTCCCATGTCCATCATTCTATTACCCAGGCTCTTCAGAGTCTCTGCTACATACCTTGTTCCACACAACCACTGAAAATGTGCCTAACACTCAGTCTTTTCTGAGGTCCTGTGACATATTGGCACTGTACAGTCTATCAATACAGTCAGCCAGCGTTAAAGCCCACAGTAAGAAAGCCTCACTCTCCAGCCCCGTAAGAACACACAAGGTCCAAGCCTTCCCTTCATCACTGTTTCATCTCCCTCATACTGTGAGTGATATACATTAAAGACCGCACACGACTTGAAAGTCTTAGGAAACTGATGTGCATCATTCTCCAATCTTCTCACATGTACCTGGTCTGTCCTACAGTTCTCCTCTCTGGAAACTCTTTTTACACACCTCACCTACTATTCCTCTATGACCGTGCCTCCCTTAAAACTCTCCTCCCATCTCCTAGAACACAAATGTGTTTGTTTCCAAACCTTTTGAAGGCTCCTGTTTGCCTCATTAGACAGACAGCTTGCAGTGCTGCCGTGCAGAGTCATGAATTACCTTGACTTCACTTTTGTTGAAGAATATTAAGATGATCTTGAAACATGTGGATGAGTTGATAGTTGTTGTCTAAATATTTTTTTCTTTGGTGATTTGTGATGTTGAATTGTTTGAGATCAGGGAGAATCAAAGAAAAGGGGAAAAGGCCAGAAAGTCAATAAAATTAACATCTGTTTGGGAAATAAAGTGTGGGGGCTTATAACGGTAATCCCAGCACATGAGGGAGTGAAGCAAGAAGATCTGAGTTTGAGGCCAGCCTGGGCTATATAACTAGAGCCCATCTCAAAGTGCAAACAAAAACCTTCATCCTAATCGCCATTCTGATATGCTTACGTCACCCCCTTGACTTCCCATAGATGAGAACTTCTGCTTCCATGTGGACTGACCAATGTTCCTAGAGAATCTCAGTGCTCTTGATCACCGTCAGAGATTGTTGTGCCCAGTTTTTGAAATCCCCCTCCTCCCCAAGTACCACCAGGAGACCACCAGTTCTGATGCAAAAGCAAGGAGCCTTTATTCTGCAGAGCAACCAGTGCACTGGGGTCTGGCACCACCACACAAGATGGCTGACCCCAAGCAGCTTCCTGCAAGGGTTTTTAAAGGGAGCAGGGGATCTCTCTGATTGATTAGAACCCAGGCATTGGATTGGCTCGATAAATGTTACGAGGTAACAAGGATTTCTGGGAAACTGAGTACTTGCCTTTAAGCCGGAGAGGTTTATGGGAAAGTGAGTACTTGACATTAACCAAGGACAGCTTAGTGCCTTTTCCACTAGGGGCACTGTGCTTTTCAAGACAAGAAATGACTCATCTTCATAGGGGCATTTAGAGTATGAACCCTATGCATTTTGTGGCATGTCTGACTTATAAGCATATTCAAAGTTTAATGAGCAAGCACTAACCAGAGGGCATGTTGTCCTTCATTGCTGTATGCCTTTTAAGGATGAATTAAGACAAGAAAATATTAAGAATCTCTTCTAAATCTAAAGCAGAGATTTGCAGAGAAGTTGAGAGAGAAAGAAAAAAATCTGTTGTAGGAAAACATAGCAGGTACTGAAGTAGGAGGAAGGGAGGAACTTGGTTCTCCTAAAAATTTGACTTCCCTCCTTACAGCAGACATGTGCCTCCAGACTTAGCTTCTCAATGGACCCAGAGAGATCCAGAGTCACTGTGATTTGCTTTGGGTTCATTTGAGGATGTCCCCCATAAACTCATCTACAGGGACTTTGATCTCCAGAGTATTGGGGAACTTTTAAGAGGTGACACCCAAGAGGAAGTGACTGTAGCATGGGACCTCTAGTCTCAGAGGGATGAATGCTGTTCTCTCAGAGCTGGTTTTTAGAGTTCACTCCTGAGTAGGTGGTTACATAGTAAGATGATCCCACATACCTAGTCCTTTGTGCTTATGGCCATTCCCCTTTCCAGTTCCCTACCACGTTGGAATATGCTCAGAGACCAACCAGATGGTGCCACCCAAATTTAGACTTTCAACTGCCCAGACTGAACAAGATAAACCTCTTCTTTATGAAGCACCCAGTGTTGTGTATTCTGTTAAAGCAATACAAAATGGTCTTGAGAGAAGTTTATCTTCAATGTTCCTAGTGAAAACTGTCGTTCCTCTGGTTTTGAGACAGTTGTATCACATGCCAATTTGTTGTACCTTTGAAATAAGCTATTTTGCCTTCTCTTTTACTGAATTTCCGGTAGCTGCACTTAAACTTATTGTGTTCTGTCCCTTTACACCAGTTTGGCTCAGTGCTAAAGGAACCTTCAAATTCAAAGAAGGCTTCTTCCCCTCCCTAATCTGCTACCCCCACCATTGCAAGTGGGCTGAGGTGGCAGCAGGCACACAGGGGTGGGGGAAGAGGTGGAGGGGGAAGTCAGTTAATTGCAGGCTGTCAGAGTTGTTTTAGGTGACTTTGTACTTGTTGGATTTAAGATCAACATGAACTGAGAATTCAAATAGCAGCAACAACAACAACCGGAAAAAAAAAAAAAAAAAAGGACCTGGGGTTTGCTAATGCCAGGAATGACTCATCTGGTGGGAACGGTATTGTATTGATAATACAATGCAGACAGAAGGAAAAGACGGTGCTATCTGCTTTCTTTGTGTGTCTGACCTTGAGCAGAATTATAACTTGTTTGTTGCAGAAGTTGAGCATCTAATGTGCTGTTGCACCTGTTAGTTCTTGTATACTAAATGGCAAAGCACTTGCAGATCTGTGATTGCTTTGTGGGTGAAATATTTTCTACAATCTGGTGAACCGGCTTTTCAAAGACAATGGATTCAGTTGTGTTCTTTGCATCCCTTGTCTCTCAAAAGTATGCCTCCTTATGCTGTTTCAATACTCCGATCATCATTACACCCTAGGACATGGTTGGCTTTGTATTTTCAAGGTAATGTTAGGATTTTTTGTTTTTTAATACAGAGACCATGAACCAGGCAACTCCTGCCAGGAAGCTGGAAGAGGTTCTTCATCTCGCAGAGCTCTGCATAGAAGTCCTGCAGCAGAACGAGGAGCATCACGCTGAGGTGATGACCTGTTGTAGCCAGAGCATGAAGTTCTCCCGTGGGCTTTGCTGTAGCTGGGGCAGAACTGAAAAGGGAGCCTGACAGCAGGAGTCTCTATGTGCATCTGGCCAAACATATGCATTTCCTGGAAATGTGACTCCTGTTATGTTCATGTGTGTGTGTGTGTGTGTGTGTGTGTGTGTGTGTGTGTGTGTGTGTGTGTTTCTGTATCTGCCTTTGACAAGAAGCACATAATAAGGACTTGGGAAAGCTTGGGAGATCTGTCCCCAAGATACATAAACAACAGCCAGCAAAGCTAGGAGACACCCATCGTGGGATGCCAAACCAGTTGGGGTTTTATTTTTTGTCCCTGCGATATGATTATTTTGTTTAAAAATGTGGACTAGTGAACATTAGAAGGGAAATTTGTGATAAGCTTTACAACGAAAAACATTCATAATTGTGTAGCTTCTAACTAATCTTCCCTTTCACATCAATCTTTCTGTATGTTTTCATTAAATCTTTGGTTGTTTTGGGTTTTTTTTGGGACTTGTTTGTTTGTTTGTTTTGTTTGTTGCCATGCTCAGAAGAAACCTAGGCCCTTCTGTGTGCTACCTGATACTCTGTCCCTGAGCCCCATTGCCAGGCAATGTTTTTAAAGTTCTAATTACATATTCACATTTCTTACAGACCTGGAGTGGTCAGTCTCTCATTATCCTGCTCATTCTAAGACTTAAAATTCCCCTTTCTGTAGTTGTGAGTTTATCTACAAAAAACAATTCCCTGGCTTTGAGTTGAAAGGAAGAAATATGTAGAATTAAATAAATACAATAAGCTTTGGTGTCCAAACAGTACTTTTCATTTTTGAAGAAGCAGATATAATGAGCCAAAGGAAAATAGACAAGATACATATGAATTTAGAGAATACATGAAACTACAGTTCTATATTTTAAGCAGATTCTTGGAAAAGATTGTTCATGAAACCCTACTATAGGCAGCTAGGATTCATTGTATTGGGTTATAAATATGATCATTCAAAACATCTGCTTTTAGCTCACACTGTGGAATCTAGCTTTTAGCTTACATCTGTCATGTGTGAACTTGTTATGGATATTTTATTTTAAACTGAAGAAACAGCTGCTTCAATAATTTGAAATGAATTCCCAGGAGAATGTTTTCTGGGCTAGCAACCCCACCATGCTACAAAGAAAATGATCATATGATAAAATATAGGTATGTTTTGTTGTCTTTGTCTTGTTGTCAGAGAGATTATCATCAGTATCCAAGTCCTTTCTAAATTGTTTCCAATCTAACCAGATAATCCTATTTCAGTGTGTGCTTCAGCTAAAAAGATACAGCCAATGTCTCGTACATTTTACAGAAATTAAAATCTGATTATTTAAATATAGTCAGTGTGGTTCCTAAAAATGCTGGTTAAACTATAACGGGCCAAGCACATTTAAAATACAGATGCTATTTGTTTTTTAATCTGTTACGTACGATTGGCTTCACTGAAACCCTCATAGCACAGAAACGTCACCTTGCTCTGTGCTACAATGAAGTAAGAACTATTCTAGTGGCTTCTTTATAAATCCTGTGTAACATGGTGGCATCTCTCTGTTCTGCTTATGCTCCAAATCCTTGGAATCCCACAGGGAAGAGAGGTGAGTAAAACTGTTTCCTCTTTTTCTCGCATAAGACAACCCTTTTATGTGACAGTGAAACAGACCCACTCTCATGGTTGTCCCTTTAAAGTCAACTTAGGCCTCTCCTTGGAATGCAAGACTTTCCTCTGAGTGGGCTCTCCTTTGCTACACCATCAGGTGACTGTGTTTAGTTAATAATCACATGCATAATTAATGCCTTATAGCCCGAGCAAAACATTTGGGAACTTTGGCTTTCATTGATTTATTTTTTTAATCTTTTTTTCTCCTTTACATCAGATCGTCCCTCTGAGCAGTGCTAGGGGATGAATTGGTCTGATTTCAAAGTCATTTCCAGAGTGCACTGGTGGACAGCACTCTGTGCTGAGATTCATTTTGCCGGATGCTCCGGCCAATTTCGTTACCCCAGACTGCATGTAGCTCCCTCTGCGCTTTGGCTCCTCTGGGGAGGTTAATGCATTTGCCTCAAGATGACCTTCAGGTGGTTCAGGTTCCCACTAGCGGTTCACTCTGCCTCCCTCTGCAGTGGCAGTCCACTCAACAGGACTAAGTGGCTGTTTGTGTCCTACCACAATTCCTCAGTGAAGCAGGTGTCCAGCCATTGAGCTCCTTGACAGGAACTTGCTCATAAGGCAATCCCTCCTCCTCCGGAGGCCTCTCGACCTCTCAGGCTTTTCTTTAAACTACTGTGTTTTCTCCCCAGAAAGATGATTTTAGCTCTTTTCCAGCAAAATCTTTTTAAGATTTTCTCCACATTTCAGGGAGCAACCTACGTCGCATCAGAGATTTCAGACAAATGGATCTAAGGGTTCTTCATCTGAAAGCCGTTCCCACTGAAAGGACTAGGAAGTCCAGGGGGCTCCTGGGAAAGCCACTAGCTCCCATAGGCTACGTGTGTATGTAGATGTGTGTACAGATAAGAGGTTGACATCAGATGTGGCTCTTCCTCAGTCACCCCCACCTCCCCACACACACATCTTATTTTTTGAGACAAGGTCTTTCACTGAACCTGGAGCTCGCTCGCCTATTCAGGCTAGGCAGGGTGGCCAGCAAGGTCCGGTGGTGACCTACATGCTCCGCCTCCCCAATGACAGGTACAAAGCATTGCCCTAGGTTCTTTGCATGAGTGATAGCAATCCACACTTAGGTCTGCATGCTTGTGCAAGAAGCACACACTTATCAACTGAGCTTTCCTCCTAGCCTTTGTTATTGTTATTTTTATTGTGGTGGATTATTATTCTTGGTGTTGTTACACATTTTGTTTTTTGGAGACAGGGTCCCAGACTGGCCTTCATCAACTTGTAACCATTTTACCCAATCTCCAGATTACAGGCATATGCCACCATACCTGGGAAAGAGTGTAGCCACGCTGATCTCAAACTCATGGCTTCTGCTTCATTGCCTTCTGGTTGTTGATTGCTTTTGTGGGGGTCACCACACAGCTAGTTTTTGGGTTTATGTGTATGTGCTTCACTTTTTGAACTGAGGTCTCTAATTTGCTACGTAGTTGAAGATGACCTTGAACTTCTGATCCTCCTGTCTCCACCTTCCTACTTCACGAATTCCCTGCATGCACCACCACACCCATCTTATTTGGTGGTGGTTTCAGAACCCAGGGCTTCATCCGTACTCGGTAGGTCAGCAATCTGCCAACTAAGTTACATCCCCAGCTACCGATATCATTTTAATTGCTATCGTACTGATAGTACAGTTTTCAGGTAGTAAATTGCCTCGTGCTTTGTGGGGTTTTGCCCAGTATTGCTTTGGTAGTTGTTTCCGGTTTTTGTTGGGATTTTATGGTTTGTTTTATTGGTGGTGGTGGTGGTGGTGGTTGTGGTGGTTTTTTGTTGTAGTTCCGTGTGAATTTTAGAATTGTTTTCTTATATATTCTGGTATTAATCCCTCTGCAGATACACAGCATCCAAACATTTAATTTCCTCATAGCCTTGGATTATGCCTTGGCTCTATTAACTGTTACTTTTGCTGTACATACGATCTTTTGTTATATAAAACTACGGTTTTCTGGTTTGTTTGTTTGTTTGTTTGTTTTAGCATTTGCTTCCTGTATTGATTTTCAAGTATTTTCCTAAACCCTTGCCCATCACAACATCCCGTTTTCTTCTCGTGTTTTTATAGTTTTCACAGTGGCTGGTTATATATCTGTGTGTTTAATCCATTCCAAGTTGGTTCTTTAGAGCTGATAAGACCAGCTTCCTGCGGACATCTAACTCTTTCAGTGCCATTTATTCTTAAAGTTGATTTCTCCAAGCTGTGTTCTTATGTCTGCTGAGGATCAGTTGACTGTGAGCGCAAGTTTCCTTCTAAGTCATCTGTTCTGGTCCGTTCATTCATGTCTCTTTATTGCTATGTGTTTATTACTGATTGATGATGGATTCTGTGTGTGCACATGCCAGTGCGCAGGAGTGGAGATCAGAGGACAACTGCAAGAAGCCACTTCTCTCCTCCTCCTGCCATGTCTGTTGCAGGAACTCCCCTCATCAGAGGTGGTGGCAAGTACCTCTGCCTGCTGAGCCACCTCACCTGTCCCTTTATCCCTTCTTCAGGCCAGTGCCATCTTGCTTTAATTACTGTAACTTGGTATGTTTTGAATTCAAGCGATATAACACACCGTGCTGTGTCGTTTTTGTTCGCAGTTGCTTTGGATACTTGGAGATTTTTGTGGTTTCCATATGAATTTTAGTTTTGTTTTTTTTTTCCTCACGGTCTGATGAAGAAAGTCATTGGTCCCCTGAGAGAGATGGCATAAAATCTGTAGCTAGTTTTGGGTGATACGGGCATTTTCACGCTGTTTCTCTCAGTATATGAATGAGGGACATTTTTCCAGTTATTTCTGTCATCACTGTTTCAGTTTTTACTAAAGAGACCTTTACCTCTTAGGTTAAATTTATTCTTATATATTTAATTTTTAAACTTATAAGGATAAAGATAACATTTTAAAATGACATATATTCATTTCTTTTTATTATTTCAGTCTTTACACCTATATTGAAAAATTATTGAAAGGATTGTGAGGAACCTGTAGTTAGTTTGACAGTAGTTCAGATCCTTTCTTGAATATTATGGTCCATTCTACTGGCTCCTTCTGGAATATGGCATTTCATAGTGTTCTGTGTGTATTTGTGTATGTAGATGGTAGGGCCAAGAGATAGACTGGTTATTGAGCTGTCTCCAGAGCTTTTATAGTCATTCGCAAGTTATAGCATTGTAGCCTAATGTCTTGGGAAATGAAAGAAACATTCCAAAGCCCACGTTTACTGTCTTTGCTCAATGTGAAGCAATCCTCCATCATTTTGTATTAAATTAGGCATTATGTATTCGAAAGGTAAAAGCGATCAAAAGCCTCAGACCTCAGATAAGTTAGAAAATATGTAAAAAAATCATGTTATAATAAGTGCTATGGCAAGAAGAAATCAAGGGACAGTACCAGTGTTCTGATATGCAAAGCAGATGATGGATGGATGGATGAATGGATGGATGGGTAGATGGGTGGATGGATGAGTGGTTGGATGGGCAGATGGATGGGTGGATGGATGGATGGGTTGGTGGTTATGTGGGTGGATGGATGATAGACAGCCCCCTGTACTCCAGAGTTCACGGTTCATCCTTACCTGCCTCGATTTTCACTTTGAGAAAACCTGACAAAGCTTTCAGAGTGTTATCAGCCTTTCGCATACATTATAGTTATCATTCAGGATTTGTTTATATTTTCCTCTGAAGCATATTGATACACTGTTGCCTTCTGCCTCTGTCAGATCACTTACACTGAGTCATGACTCAGCATCGAAGCCAAGAGAGAGATTTAGAATTGCTATTGACATTCCATAGGTGTTCCACCAATAGGTGCTTTTCTGAGAGGGGCTTCCTCCACCCCATGGAGACTCTGATGCTCCTCGCCTTCTGCCACGTCATGAAGTGGAACCCCAGAGAGGAGCAGTTCCGTGCCTCTTCTTGCCTCCAAACCTGGTTAGAACAGCTGCCTCCAGTGAGATGACAAGAAAAAGGAGACAGGAGCTGGGACTGATCCTGTGTTCTAAAGTAACTTCAGCTTTTGTTTAGATCTTCAGGCAGTGGTTGGGGACAGGAGAGATGGCTCAATGGTTTAAAATGCATCTTGCCCTCCCAGAGATCCTGTGATTTTAAGGCCTACTCACTATAAAAGATTTCAGAATCGTGTTTTAGTGTTTTGCAACTCACTCTTTTAGTTTTGTCGTTTATCTTGTTCTGATAAAACCTCGTCCATTCTTAAATAAATACAGCTCAAAAATAAGCAGGTGCGTTTCAGGCTGCAGGATTGAAAACTTTTTTAAACAGATACTTTGCACAGAGAAAATGATGAAAACGCACCATAGAAATTTTCCTGTTTTATGTTGGTTAAGAGATTCTGGTAGTGGGCTGGGGAGACGGCACTGCAGGCGAACACTTGCTACACCAGCGTGAGGACTTGAGTTCGGATCCCGGAGCCCAGCCTAGGGTCAGGCAAGTGTGGCAGCCCAGAGACACTGGTTAAACTAGCCAGCCATATAGGGGAACTCTGGGTTCAGGCAGGAGACCCTGCTTCAAACTGTATGGTAGAGAGTGATTGAAGAAGACCTCTGGCCTACACATGCACACACATGTACAACCACCTGCATACATCTACACCACACACACAAGAACACAGATATTGATACTGCCTGACATTCAACAGAAAAATGAGGGCAAGACCTAAAAGACAACACATCAAATCTGATTTTAAAATACTCTACAAGCGTATGAAAACTTATTTAAGATTGTAATTATAGTTAGGCAACGTAAAGCAAAACTGACAACAGAGACGTTCCCATTAATTTCACAAACTGCCTCAAAGCAAAGTACTATTTTCTCCTCTCAAAAAGGCATACATTTTTAAAGACATCGCTTTCATTACCAGTTGTTAATGGGCCTGACTGAGTACAGAGTGAAAAGCAGACCAAACGAGCTCTGTCTTTACCAGTCTAAGAAGCAGACATGTAATCACATAAGCAACGCTGTGTCCCATGAAGTAAAGCTGCTGGGTCTCAGGGGACCTGCCCCGGGGGCCGGGTTCCCGATAGTCCAGAAGTCCTCTCTAGGATAGTAAGGCTCAGACCTGGAGCAGGAGGTCACGGGGCTGTGCTAGCTAGTTGAGGCTTTTGGATGTTGCTGTGTGTTAGGAAGGTGAAACAGGGACTTCAGGTTGGGGAAGTATGACTCTACTTAAACTGTAAGACAGTGACTAGTTACTGTTTAGTGAGTTGATAGGATTAAAGACTGTTCCTAGAGAGCAGTTTGCAACTGTAAAGGCTCTGAAGCACCCTTTAATCCCACCTTATCAAGAAGCAATTCCTAAAGAACTTACTCAGTTTTCACCACTGTGACCTGAACACCCGACTGGAATGATGGGAGAAAAGGAGGATCTGTTCGGGCTAAAGGTTCAGGTCATTCTTCCTCTCGTGATGGGGAAGGCATGGGGTGTTAGAGCAGTCCAAATCGGGAAGCAGATTCCAGACAGTTTCTACCTCCTAAAGTTTCTAGAACCTCCCCAAATAGCACCACCAGCTTGGTAATAAGCTCCCAATACACACCTTTTAGCGAGACCCTTCATCTCCAAACTGTAATAAAATAGTCAGTGCTTTAGTTGAGGATTTACTTGTAAAGATCTTACACACGGTCCTTGGGAATCTCAAAAATTGAGGGTACGTTTTTTTAAAGGGGGAATGGTTTAAAAAGGCAGAATATTCTCATAGTAGAATACCAGGCAATCATTAAAGACAAAACTCAAAGGCAATTATCATATGGAATGATGGCAAATATGTTGGTATTGCTATTCATCAAAAAGGAAATGTTAGAAACATTCACACTAGTTGTGCATGGTTTTTATATACAAGAAATTTTTCTATCTTTTTGTTTTGCATTATGTTTTTCTGTGGTTTGACTTATAGCTATTGTTTCTAGAGAAATAAATGTCTATTTTCGGCTTCACAAATTTGTTGATGTGTATGTGATACCTATAAAAGTTCTTGTCTTAAAAATATTATATTTTATGTATCATACTTGTTTGTGAAACGGAGACTCGCTGTACTTGTTCTCCGGGGCATAGAATTCATACACGTCTCTGACGGGTCATCAATGTCTCCTTTACTTTTCCACCCTCTTGCAGGCATTTGCCTGGTGGCCAGACCTGTTGGCTGAGCATGCGGAGAAGTTCTGGGCGTTATTTACAGTAGATATGGATACCGCGCTGGAGGCCCAACCTCAAGACTCCTGGGACAGCTTCCCCCTTTTCCAGCTGCTGAATAATTTCCTCAGAAATGACAGTAAGTACTCACATTTCCCTTCCCATGAGAAACGACAAGGGGTGGCCACGAATCTTCTGTGAGTGCGTACGTGCCTGGCCCGAGCTTGGTACCAACAAAGTCAACAGGGTTAACGAGAGTGCTCGTTGAGTTTCCCTGAGTTTAGCGTGCCAGAGTCTAAGGGAGGTGAGCCTTTCCTGTGATAGGCTTTTCATCTTTCCCCAAACTCAGCTTGGTTACCAGTAGCTGGTCTTACACTCTGCCCACTGGAACCTGGGCCTGATTGTCGTTGACCCGACAGGAATCATCTTTTTCCCTGGATCATCTGTGCTCCCGGGTCATTTAAATCTTCCTCACACGCTAGGCCTCTCAACTTCATCACCGATGTTACCAACTCTCTGAGCAGACCTCCCTGCATTTCTCTATGTAGGTTTGAAGTGTGGTCCTCAAAACAGGTCCTTCTGTCTGTCACCTGAGTCACCCAGGCTCCATACTCCTGCTGCCGAAGCTTCTAGGTCTGTCCATACTTTCTATACGGTTGGCACTTCCTGTGTCTTCAACCTCCAGTCAGTTTTGGTGTTCTCTCTTTAAAAGACACCATTTCATTCTTTTATTTTTAAAGTTAAATGTAGATATATATATATATATCATCCCTTTGAGTTTGCTCAAACTGGGGGGAGAAATTCATGTAGATATGAAAGTGTGGTACTGTATACTCCAGGTCCATTCCAGATTTCAGATATCAGCCAGACTGAGAACACCTGTTCTAGTAATAGAAGTATCATGTTAGATAGTACTTAACAACAGGAGCTTTAGTTCTACACAAAGTCCCATCTCTGCCACTTGACCTCTGGCAGTGGTTTAACCTCTCCAAGCTATAAGGTCTTTATTCACAGGAGGAGGAGGGTGATTACACTTACAGGGCCACAGGTGGCGAGGATAAATAAGATGATGACTCGCACGGAATAGATGCTAAGTGGGTATCACGGACACTGCAGGCTTTCCATCTGCACTCTCTGCCCTGAGTATTTCTGTCATCTTACCCATTCTATCCCGTTTCATGTAATTCCCAGAAGGTGTTTATTGTGAAGTCAAAGAGCTAAGGGCCAATTCCTGCTTCAGATTTGGCCATGATGCCTGTGCTCAGAAGAGCCTGATACATTTACTTGTCCGCACTGAATCATTGATTCTGTGTGTCAGCTTTCAGCCAGTTCATAAAGGCCGAGTCTGTTCCCTCCTACCAGACAGGAGGCTCCGAATGCCCTTCTTTTCTCCCCGTTATTCCCATTCTCATGACAAAATTCAGGTCTTTCTTTTGTTTGTTTGTTTGTTTGACATTGTCTTACTATATGTATAACAATAAGCACATGAGTTATGCATTAAGTCATGGGTAAACAAGTATAGATGTCTTTTTGAAATGGCTTCCTCCACTTGAACGAAACCACAGTAATGATCAAGACCTGGAGAGATGAGGATCTGAGTTCAATCCCAACACCAGCATGAGAAGCCAGGCATGATGGTGATCTTTACGATCCCAGTGTTGGAAAAGTGGAAACAGGTAGATCACTGAGTATCACTGATTGGCCAGTTTAGCACGACCTTCAAAACCTGGGCCAGTAAGTTACTCTGTCTCAAACAGCAATATGGACTAGTCCTGAGGAATGACACTGGAGACTGAGCCCTGTTCTCCACCCATACATGCACAAAGATACGTATGAACACAAGAACTGACTGGTTATCTGTTGGCGTTTATTCGAGAAGAGTAGTTTGTTAATGTTCACATTTAAACAACAAAGATGATAAGTCATGTAAGTTATACAAAATACATAGGGAATAAAGTACTTGTAGGTTTCTTGAAAATTCTCTTGAATGCTCACAAGTACACCAGCATTTTAATATTGTTTTATATTTTCTGAGAAATGTCCATCTATTTCAAGTGTAAGTCTGTGAAACATCAGAGTGAGAACCATAACATGTTTTAATCGTTATTTTATTTCACGTGTATAGATGTATCTCCGGGGCTATATATGTACCCACGCATGCATGAGCCAACAGAGGTCAGAGGGCATCAGATCTCCTAGAACTGAAGTTAAAGGTACTCTGTGGGTCCTGAGAACCAGCTATGGGCCCTCCGCACAAACAATAAGTGCTGTTAACCACTGAACCATCTCTTGAGACCCAAGGGAACCACAAGATTTTAATTTTTCAGGTAGATTCACATATATTTAGTTCATGAGGGTTTCATATTCCACTCCTGCTTTGTAATGTTTCCTTAGCATCAGCTGCTGTTTAGCACATATGGTTCTATTTTGTGCTGTTTTGTAGTGCAGTTGTAGGTCAATAAAGAAGCATTTATTAGAGATCTCTTTGTCAAAATCGAGGGTGCTTATATCTTGGCTTGGATTTTGTAGTGATTAACAGATTTTAGAAAACATCAATTATTTCTGAGAAAAACAGCTCCTTAATGTAGTACGGTAAATAAAAAGTTCCCCAGTGCCATAATTTCCTTTTGGTACTGGGAGATCAGTGCAGCCTGGGGAATTGAAGGAAAATGAGTAACTTTCATCCCAAACTCACAAGTTTTGTTCCAAAAGCGAGGCCACTAACTAATACCTCAGTAGTTGCTAAAACGTACTCCCCCACCACGCCGGCTATTACTGTCAATTTTGATGATAATGAAGACCATTGTAAATAATCATGTGTTTCTTTTATTACATTTCTTCTATAGCAATTTTGTGAAATCTATTTAAATATTTAGTGTCAGCTTAAAGTGCCCTCAAATTATCCGTTTTGAAATCCAAGGGAAAACACTGTCTTTCCTTTATTCCTCCTTGAAAGGGAGATTTACGTAACGGACAAGCTGACGCAGCATTTACCATATTGACCCAATTAGAGTTATTGTCCGGGTCCCAATTAATTAGAACTTAAACTAACCAGGAACACTAGCAGCATAGAGCTCGGAGTGTTTAGTTTTGGGATAGGAGATAATTTGCTGAATAATGGCACTTCCCTATATAGATGATTATGTATGTGTGCTGCAGAGGTGTACTGCTAATTACAGAGGGTTTTAAATGATCGGGATGCATTACTAATAAATAATTAATCTTATATTTGCTTTTCCAGAACTTAAAATGACTAAGACCGTTCAAACCGATTCTGATTTATACTTTATAGGTGAACAGCTTTTACTGGATGTTTCAGATGTCCCCTCAAGTTATTTATCATCGTTTTGTATTAAAATCTTTATGCTTTGATGCTTAAAACGAGCTGTTTATCTTTTAAGTTGTGGAGGGAATCCTAAGAAATGACTCTCGGTTTTCCAGGGCTGGTGAAAGCGATGAGCCTGAGAATTGACCACAGGGGTGGAGGAGGTGGGTGTGAGGAGAGATCACTCAGTCACCAGTTCGGTTTTATCCCACAGTAACAAAGCAGATTCTGGAGGCATTTATACAACAATATTATACTTTTAAGGATTCCTTGAGCTTTTGGTTTTTAACTCAGAAAATACTTACAGGCCACTGAGTTTAGAAAGACACAAGGGTAGTAGTGGTTATCAAGTACAGTAAGGGTTAAATAAAGGGATGGACTATCTCAGCACACATATCAGGAAGCATCTGCGATGAGATTTCCAGGAGAACTAAGTGGAGAAGGAGGGAAAAGACATGATGTCTGAGGTGTGTGTCTTCCTTTGCAGTTAGCAGTGATTAGAACACGTTGGAGCTCTGAGAACACTTGGGGCTGAGATGTGGCTTGCCTCCAGGGAAGAGTACCAGCTGCATCACGCTTTTAGCAACTGTCCCCAACCTCCCACCCTCTCGGCCTCACCCACTGATTCCCAGAGCAAGGCTGGTGAGGTAAACAAACTTATTCTCCATTCCTGGCCAAAAAAGACCGAGCCTCTGCTTGCCTTCCTTGCTGCCTCTGTACATCCCATCTGCTCCCTCCTCCCCTCCAACTAGAGGTAATTAGAGGGCAGCTACTTTGAGAGGTACCTAAGGAGGCACTTTTGAAAGAGAGATGTATTAAAAGTTGAAGGGAAAATAAATGGTTTCGTAATGAAGCAATTAGCATGTTAGTTAAATGATAGCTAAGTGACTACAACGCAACCACAAATAGATTCTACCCTCGCCTACTGTTTTCCACAATTGTTCCACGGAGAATAGACGCAGCCAGTGACCGCTCCTGACAAATGAAAGCCATCTGCAAAGGGGCACCGATCATTTCTTTCAACTCTCCTGAAAGGCAGGCCCTTGCAGCTAGTCACCTTTTAATCTGTGGCTATGCTAGCAAGTGGCAAATGACCATTCTACTGGGAACTGATTCCCAAGTGAAAAATACCACGGTGCTTCTTCCTTAATTAACAGCCTTTTCACATTGCTAGCACATTAAAGCCAGCCTGAAGAACACCCGTGCTTATGCAATCAGTGTCACAGCGTCTCTGCCTAAAGGAATAATAAATGTCCAGGCTCTGCGCTAAGTGAAAACCTGTTCCCCGAGACTTTCACCTCCGTAAAGATGGGCTCATAAAAATCGAAAAAGGGAAAAATTGGAATGCGGTCTCGTGAGGATAAAAAGGCTAGTGTTAATAATTAACAAGGAGAGTGAAGAGGAGTCAAATTAGCCATAATAGAGCCCAGAGTGACTGGCAAAGTCACCTCTCATTATCAAAAAACTCATTAAGAAATGAAGAGGTGGAATTCCCACTGGGTAATTCTCACACCTAGGCTGTATCAGAGATTATTTTTCAGATTTCTTTCAGATGAAGAACTGTTAGGTCACCATATTGTATATTAGGTTAATCTTCAAGCTTTGAAATATGATGGGCTGACACCCATGTTATTCCACCCCTGGTGCTTAAATGAGCTGTGTGTCTGAAATCCACGAAGCGGTGTTTATAGAGGTATCTATATATGCATACACAGAGAACAATGCAGAAAGCGTATAAAGTCTGCATTAGACCAAGACTGTGTGCCAGCAGTGTTAGGGGTAGCTCTCTACAAAGGATGGGATGACCACCCATTAGGAAAATGTATTTAACTCTGATCCCTAGAGAAGGCTGAATTTTAAATTATACGACAGAACTTGTTCTCCTGAAGAGGATAATGAAAGAATCATAAAAGCGGCAGACAGTAGCATTTTCCACCAGTGGAATTCCACAGAACAGCCCTAGTTTCTGTATATAATGTAGACATTTTTAAGACATTTCCTATCTGTATTCTCATTACTCAGGGCTTACTTGCTTAAAGATAGCAACCTTTTCTAACGTGTGCCTCTGTCCCTCAGAGCAGATTTACAGCAACATCTATGAATTCTGCTCATGAATTCAAACCTCGGGCTTGACTGACACTGACCATGTGACAGCTACCCTCACTTGCTCCCGTTAAGGGAGAAGGTATTGAGGGACGTGAGAGCAGACATCCAAGAGCTGTGGCAGATGGAATAAAATCCGACTTTCTCCTCTGGCTTTGATGTTAACATAATCTCGTAAAGCCAACCTGAGAGCTGCCGGATGATGGGGCACCATCTTCCTGAGGCTTAGCTTAAAGTCATACTGAGTTTTGCCTGAATTAAACCCATGTAAAACAAAACATGTGGATAAGTAAGAAATGATTCCTGCCTTTAAGAAGCAGGAACTCTAGTAGCAAATAGGGTCATTTCTATGGTACTGTCTGTAATTGGTGGTTATTAGAGATACATACTATCTGTAATTAGAGATACACAGTTCAGTCTCTGGTCTATCCTCGGAAAGTTTTCACTCTAGTTATAAACCTAGATGTGTTATATTGTTTACATGCATCTATACAATAGATATAGTGACTTTTCTTGCCACAAAAGTAAGAAACACCGTAACCTCTGAGCTCTCTATTGTCCCCTCTATAGGTATCTTATATACACACATGCTGTATATAAGTAAACTACATAAAATTACTTTTCAAAACTTTAACCAACTGAGGCTGACAAGATGGCTCAGTGAGTAACGGCACCTGGGCCGAGCCTGACGACATGTGGTGGGTGGAGAGAACTGACTCCAACAAGCTATCCTCTTATACACGCACATGCACACACACGCACACATGCACACACACACACACACACACACACACACACACACACACACACGCACACACACGCACAAATGTATTAAAATGTAACTGGGCGATTAATGAAATCCACTGTGCCTTCTACTTAAATTGAGTGGGATGCTATCAAAACTTTCATTAGAAGATGTAACCAGGAAGCAGAATTTATTAAGTGTGCAGTTAATATGCCAGCCTCCTGGCTGGGTACTGCCACTAGGTCTCCAGGGACTTTGTATGGTTTTGTGTTTTCGTTTTTCACCACGCTTCTGTCTGCTACAAGTCTGATTTTCCTCCTGAAATTCAGACTCAGTGGCTATTAATTTTAGTCTACCGTGCCTGCCTTGCTGTGTATTGGTAGAATTTGTATTCCCCCGAATAATTGTCTCATAGCAAAGTCTGTTGGTTTGTCTGCTTTGCGGTGTTTGCTTTGTTTTGCTACCCATGAATTACTCTTTTACTTATAAAATGCCTAATTAGAATTTGAGGGAGGATAATCGTTCTTACCAGTAATCCGCTAATGCCAACTAATTAGAAGGCAGTACAGCAACATAAAAGTAGATTACATAGTTCAAGAGAGAGCAGCACATGCTTACGCTGAAAACAATGCATGAATACTTTCATTTGCCTATTCATTTTACCCAGTAATCATTGTCTCAGGGAATTTTATTAATTGGATCATAGTTTAAAACGTGTTGGAATATTACTATTCAAAGCCCCTGTCAAGTAATTTTTATTAATTATTGGAGATACTCAAACTAATTAGGCCCTCTGCATCCTGAGTTTCATTTTTATTTAAACCTTTTACTTTCTCTTCTGTCATTTGTACTCATTCCGTAGGACGTTGTATCGCGGATGTTTCTTCGCTCTCTAGCAAGGTGATATTTGGGTACATGGAATCTCTGGGAAGAAATGGTTATTTTGATCAGCAAATTAGGTGTTGAACTTCCATTTAAGTCGCTGTAGCTATCTTTAAGATTCCAGGGCATTTGGGGACCAGAGGAGCAGAGGACTCCAGAGGACAAAACTCACGGAGTCAACTGACCAGCACTCTTAAGGGCTCACAGAGCCTGAAGTGGCAGACATAAGCCTACACAGTCCCCTAAATATATCTTACGGTTAACTGGGTAGGTGCTCTTGTAGAACTCCTACAAGTTGGAGTAGGGGGTTCTCTGACCCTTTTACCTGCCCTTGGGACCCTTTTCCCCCTGATGGGCTCCCTCGCCCAGCCTTGATGTAGGGGTTCATAACTAACCTTGTCCCATCATTTGTGTCCTGTTTGAGTGGTAACTCTGGGAGGACTGCTCTTTTCCGAGGGGAAGTGGGACATTTAGCTGGGGGAGAGGAGAGATGGAGGGCGTGGGAAGGAGTAGAGGGAGACAAAGATGGGACCTTGGGGTGTATTATATGAGAGAAGAAAATATATAAATAAAGATGATAGATAGATAGATAGATAGATAGATAGATAGATAGATAGATTGATAGATTGATATAGATAGATGGATGGATTTCCAGGAAATCTATTGTGCTTCTGCATCTGGAGTACAGTGTCAGAAATAATCTTGACACTGGAGGAGGGGCCTGAGACAGGCAGCCGTGCATTTGATTGAGGCCAACCTGGTCAACATAGAGGATATCAGGCCAATAAGCCAGGACTACACAGTAAGAAAAATAAGAAAGAAAGAAATCTTTTCCGATGGAGCCACATTGAAAACTCACCCTTCCCGATACATCATTGCAGTGGTGACTTGCAAAGCCGTGACTTGGACAGGTGACAGCCCTGAATCATAACCACAGAGAGAAGACTCCTCGGGCTACCTCTGATGGAAGGGGGTGAAAGCTAGCATATGGGCAAGCAGGAAAGAGCACAGGTTGACAGACAGGTGTGAATTTCTGTAGCCTCCCCTTCCCATACCAGCGTGTTGTCCCTGTCTCTCCTGGCCTCCCTTCTTCTGGTCCTTCCTTCCCAAGCTACCTGTGCTTTTATTTTTCCTCTTCCTCTCCTTCCCTTCCCTTCCCTTCCCTTCCCTCCCCTCCCCTCCCCTCCCCTCTCTTCCCCTCCCCTCCTTTCCCTTTCCTTCCCTTCCAACTTGCCCTTGTTTGTGTCTCTGCACCCTTCTTTTCTTTTCCCTCTCCCCATCTCTCTGATTTACTTCTATCTAATTACAAACAAATAATAAAGTCAGATCCTCTTGGTTTTTTTTTTCAACTGTGGCTTTCACATTAGTAGAGCAAGTACCTAGACAGTGGATTCAATCTCCAGCACTACCAGAAAATTAAAGGCAAGTCTCAGCTGACATTGGAGCAGACGTCTAGCCAAAAGTTCATTATTTCTTATTAAAAAATTTAAGAAGTAGAGCTAGTCTCCATTTTGTCCAAATTATGCATGAAACAATCACATCACTAGCAGTAATTAATACCTGACCAAAAATTTTTCTCTTTGTGCCACATTTATTAAAATAAGAGATCTTTATATCCAGTAGAAATTTTAGCAGCTAGATCTTGGTTTTATGGATCAATAATAGAATTTATATTGACAGCATCATCTAATAACATATATTTTATATAAAATGTGAAGGATCTACAAACCTACATTCATTATATAGCTGTCATTCCATACAGTCGCTCAAGGAAAGGCATAGTAGCTCAGGCCTGTATCCAAATATTTGCTCACACAGCAAACACTGAGGAAGCTGGAATCCCTATCTCCAGGATGAGCGCTCTCCCAGGGAGGAAGGGAAGAGGTGGGGAGGGAGAAAAAGACATCTACTAACAGGATAAAGAGTATACATGGAAAGCTAGGAACTGGTCAAGGGAGAGGGGTAGAGTAAACTATTTATGAAAAGATATGAGGATTTGAGAGATTCATGAAAATTGTCAAGGCTGTGCCACAGGAATTATGAGACACAAGCACCAGAAATGCACTGGACAGGTCATGGCAGGGCAGGTCATTGAGGGTCTCCACTCCTTGCCAAGGCTATTGGGTTTGTTGGAATGGCACATAGAAGGGTTGTACTCTGGCAAGGGTGGGAGTTGGGGGTGTTAATTTTATGTTTTTCGCAAACCCCTCTGCTTGACACTCTGATAAGGTGACCTGTTCAGAGTAAAAGTAGGAGCCCAAAGGACAGTTAGGAAATGAGCCATGGCAGAAGAGAAAGGTAGATGGCGATGAGCAGAGTGTGGGACCTGATGGAAAGACTGAGGGCCAGAAGATGCACAGGTCTTGGTTGCTGATTAGAGTAGAGAATAGAGGAAAGGCTTGTGGTACCCACCTCTATGGTGTGTGTGGAGAGGAGGCAGGAAATCTCTGAGTTAAAGGATGGGAAATTTAATGTAATAGTCATTTATCTTAATACATCTTAGTTTTTATTAATGATTTTTCATATATGTTTTGACCATATTCTTACCCTCCCACACATCTTCCCAGATCTGCTTCACCTCCCTACCCACTCAGCTTCAAGTTATTTCTCTCTCTTTCAAAAAAAAAAAACCAGGAAAAAAATAATTAGATAGTAATAAACAAAAATCAAAACAGACAAGCAAGACAACGAATCCAGTACTTTCCAAATATATTTAAAGACAACGCTGGCTAGAAGCACCTCCGAGTCAACTGCTACTTAATCTTAGAATCATTGCAACATTTAACAACAACATGGAACAGAATTATTTTAGACTTCTTCCTTTTATTAAGCTGTGACTTCACTGCCAAAGCACCTAATCTCTCTGTAAAGTAGCTTTTGACTTGAAGAGTTGCAGGCTCATTTGTAGTTATAGTAGTTTGTTAAACTTGCTTGGAGATCTTGGTATAGTAAATTGGTAACAGTGGTCAACAGTATGCTCAAGATGTAGAACCTGGAGTTCTTATTTGTTTGTTTTTTTGTCTTTTCAATGCTGCACCTTATAAATTAAAGTTTAGTCATACAGTCATGCTATACAGAAATGTAAAACTTTCTGGTTTTAAAACAGATGATATCATCAACCTGCAAATTTTCTTCTAAAAGCAATTCGCTGTATTTATAGGTTTTAATATTGGTACATTGATACTGGGTTAACAGATGGAGGAATAGATGGACGAATGGACAGGCAATATTTTATGATAACCTAAATAAAGGAATGATGATTCATAATGTAGAGAGATTAACATGGGGCTTTGGTGTCCAACACTAATTCCACTGCCTAATAACTAAATGTCTAAATGAGGTAAGTTTCCTAATCTCTCTAAACTTCAGCTTTCTTTATTGATAATTGAAAAAAAAGTCTTTCTTTCCTCTTAGAGTTTTTATAACAGTTAAATGACGGAATGTACAATACAACTTGACACAGTGTTTGACACTCCCAGAATGCTGCTATGGAGGAGGAGCAGAGATCTTAAGCAAAGAAATAATCAATAAGATGTTTATTACATTTCTTAGTTGGGCTCTCAAAATGGTCTCAGTGTTTCAGGTGAGAACATATTGCTCTTAAAGCTTAGCATCTTTATGTAGGTGACATTTGGTTCAAAGGTCACTAAATTACAACTTATACGGTGCCTTTTAGTTCTGCAACTTGAGTCTCTGGGAATAAATGAACCTTCCTTCTGTGTACTAATGAAAACATCATTAAGATAACATGAGTCCTCTCAAGAAGACATTGATCACTGAATGTGATTATGCTCCCTTGAGTAAGAAACCTTTTTGCATACATACAAGTGTGCAAAGATTTCTTGAGTGTGTGTGCCCGAGAGATCAGAGTCAAAGTCATGTGTCTTCCTCTATCATTGTGGATTTTTTTTTTGAGACACTGTCTCCCACTGAACCACTGAACCTGAAGCTTCTGAATTGAGCTAGACTGTCTAGCCAGGCAGCCCTGTGTGATACCCCTCCTTTGCCTCCCAGCACTGAGTTTACAGGTGTGCACCACTGTGCCCAGCTCACAAGGTGGACTTCTGTGCCCAGCTCTTCACATAGATACCGAGGATCCAAACTCCGGTCCTTATGTGTGTGCAACAAGCACTTCACCCACGAAAAGGCTTCATCTGTTTGTCTGTTTTTAGCTCCAAGGAAAGACTAACCCATATGAGAGCTAGAACAAAATTAAATATCGCACATCCTGGATCTAACACAACTTCCTACTCCCCTTCCACAGCCCAGGTTTCTCCACCCTCCGACCAACCTAAGAGTCACAGGAATATACTGAGAACATTCCCTACACATGCCATGTTCGTGAGTGTCATGTACTTTGTCCCAGTCTTAAAGCCTGAAGGCTTCTGCTCGTTTCTGTATAAAGAAGACAGTGTGAGAAGCTGGCACAGTTGAGTGTCACACCAGACAGCTGGAGTTGTTGGAGGTTGAACTTCTTAACACTCAACACATGCAGATATTCAAGTCTGTTAAAATAAATGAAATTGAAGAGAGATCTTATTTTTTTTAGCATCTTCCACTTCTGCTACCTTCAGCACAGCCACCATCGCCCTTTACCCAGAGCTTGTCACTAGCCACCTCTCTTCTTAATGACCTCCATTTTCCATATGGCAGCCAGAAACACTAGGCAGTGCCACCCCTTTACTGACAAGTAATCGTAATTAATCATGCCATTGCACCCAGCAACCTCCCGCACCGTGTCCTAGAACCTTGATGCCCCCAAACTATTCTTCTTTTCCCTTACTGTGCTCCTCATCTTTGGAGGAGGCTCAGTCCCCTCAAAAAGTTTTATACTAGCTGTTCTCTCCACCTGGCAACACCCCTGCCGCCTTACACAGAACTCTCATGGGAAGGTCTTCTGGTATCTAGATTCAATTTAAGTGCCGTCTGCCTCTTCAGCTACGCCTTTCCGGACCACAGGCTATATTTGTTTTAATGAGTACATTTTCACTTTGAAGACTTAAAGCATCCATAAATGTGTTTAGGACATATCCATTTGAGAAACATTTACAGTGTATACCAATACTAATCAAAAAATTAAAAATTCCTCATTCTTAGTTAGCATTGCTTAGTATTTCCCTGCAGAGTCTGCTCTTTCTTGGTGCAGCTTAGCCTCATACTGTGACCTGTTCGTGGGGAAAAACAAAACAAAACATCACCAAGAGGTGATGGGTACAGTCTAGCCAACAGTCTTAACCAAGTAGAACAAACTGTAAGACTTCTACTGTCACTCGACAAAGGATATCCCAAACCTTAATTCATCAAACTAATGGGAAACTGAAAGACCGCATGAATGGACTGTGCCGTTTTTAAATACAGATAGGCTGAACATGTAGGTCAGTGCTAGAGCGTCCACCTTATATGCTAGAAGCCCTGAGTTCAACCCCCAGAAAGACTAAAAACACAAAAAGCAATGAGCAAAACTGAATACTCAAAAACAAATCTCCAAATAAGTAAAACATTTGGGAGCCCGAATAGATATTCCTGGGGCCACGGCCACCCACCCAAGTGAATTCAGAAGTGTAGATCTTAGATGTAATCAAGCATACCTGGTACAGTTGAGCAGGTTTAGCATTCGCTTCCATGATAGGCAGCCTAGCAAGGGGATTCTGACTGCTTATTTGCAGCATTTACCTGTCAAGACTGTCTATGGAGACAGCAGCTCCCTTGAATTTACAGTAAGTGGTCATGTGCCTGTGTGTTAGTTAAATCTCTTGGGAACTACAAACATACCACCTGCTCAGAACATTTGACAGAGCTATAATCTATTTTTGTTTTGATTGGCAGTATATATAAGGCTAATCATAATTTTGAGGTAATTTCCATGATATAAGATTCAACATAAAGAGCAAAATACATTATCATCTTTATCCCACCAGTTTCCCCGTGGAAGACACTTTTTGGAAAAAAAATATCTTCCACCTATTTTTCCCCCAAGTTTTTAGCTGACTTTTACCCCTCTGACAAACACTGTTTCTGCTTGCCTGTTTCAGCGCTTTTGTGTAACGGGAAATTTCACAAACACTTGCAAGAGAGCTTTGTGCCCTTGGTTGTCCGCTACGTTGACCTCATGGAGTCTGCCATCGCTCAGTCAATTCACAGAGGGTTTGAGCAGGAGACGTGGCAGCCTGTCAAGTATGTATCCTGGTGTCCACAGAGCATCTGTCTCTCGGTCCCGACCTTACGACTTTACCTACAGCCATCTGTGGTTATTGCTTATGGTGGCCCCTTCCCTCGCTGTTTGTCTCTTTACAGGAATATCGCCAACAGTCTTCCCAATGTAGCTCTTCCAAAAGTTCCAAGTCTGCCTCTTAATCTTCCACAGATTCCTAGTTTTTCTACTCCTCCGTGGATGGCTTCTTTATATGAGTCCACGTGTGTATCCCTCACTTATTTCCAAGTGTTGTGTTAGCTAGTGCATGGCCTGGGCTGAGCTCTGTGTAGATGTGTTCAAGACTGCATGGCCTTTATCCTTGTCGACTGAGGAAAACTGTCTTTGGCTTTGTTTGTTTTGAGCCTTTCTTTTCTTAAAGCTATTAAGCTGAGCTTAGCATATGGATGATAAGTGATAGAGATTGAAAGAAAAAAAACCACTCTGGTTTGATGTTGTTTATATTTATTCTCTGTGGCACGTGTCATTTTTTTTTTAGAATCTGTCCTAAGTAATACAATCCTGAATTTTCCCTGTTGACAATTGTGGCAAATTCAAGAATGCTTCAATTTAGCTTTCTTACTGCCCGAATCATTGAGCTTGTACATGGAGAAAACCATGAGGAGAGGGTCTCAATTACATCATCTTGTTCTACTTTTTATCTTCGTCTTAACATTAAAGAAACACAATTAGACCTCGCAGGGAAGCAACTGTTCATTATTTCCCGGTGCCAGGGCGTTCTTCTGTTGTTCCTTTCCTGATTCATTTGATATACCTTGCAATTTTAAGATAATCTTGATACCATTAAAAGCCATATTTATTTACCACACATTGTGGTGAGCCTGCCTACTACAGTCCTTAGGGGGAAAGAGCTCTAAAATTGACTGTGTGTGACCTGAAACCTTCACTTTTGAATCATAATTCTTTCTTAGCCCAGCTTTCCTCAACTCAAAAAATGGTTGATTCTTCATCTAAAGATAGTTTTGCAGGAGTGGGACAAAAACACCGTATGTATCATCAGTAATGACTACTATCGGAACATCGAGGTCCAATAAATGATACTTACTATCCTGTATTTTCATTGTCAGTATCAGTCTCTATCATTATTATTTATAGTCTTGCTCTTTGGAAAACTCAGAGCCTCATGGACATCTGATGAAGTTAGACAGTTAGTTTACAAATGTAATAAGACGGTGAAGTCTTTTGCCCAAGATCTCACATTAGCTCAATTAGTACAATTACTAGATAAAAATTACCAAAGATTTATCCGTGTATTCAGAACTTGCTGCGCTCTAGGTACACTGCCAAGTTCTTTACCTCATTTTATCCTTAGAACAACTCTGTAAGGTAAGTGTCGCCGTCTCCCTTTCACAACTAAATAAATGCCATTCACAAGTAAATTAAGAAAAGGAAAAAAAAACATTTCTCAGAGTCTCGTAGTAAGTGAAAGGCAAAATTTGAACCTAGACTCGTTGGACCTCAACGCCTTTTGCGTTGGTCATTTTATTCCGATCCCGGAGAAGACTACCCCAAAACTTAACAGCTTTCTCTCTACTCGCCACCAGCCATCAGATCTCTTCTCCATCTAGGGTATAAACAGTAAGAAAACAGACTGGAAGAGACCGAGAAAGAGAGCAGTAGCTTGTGCAAAAGTTTGACAGCACCCTCCTAAGTTAAACATCATTACTGGAATAGGATCTTGCATGTCAATCCTTTCCTTGGAGTTAGATGCTTGTGCCATCAGACTATGTAGTGTGGTTTCTGTGTGTGTGCAGAAATTGCCTACACAGTATAAGGAACCTTTCTAAACTTATATTTGTCACTATACTGGTGTACAATTTTACTTCTCTTCTTCCTCCTTCTCCATCTACGTTTTACTAAGAGAGTGTTGTGGACGTTATCCTATATAATTTAGTTTCTTATTATCACTACTCTGTTATCTTGGAGATTTATGTGAATCCTGAACCTGCTTTTGTTGGGACCCTTTACAAAGTGACATAAATCTCAAGATAGGAATTATGACAAGTGGTTGATAGTGTCCTCAACCAAATGTGTTTTACAAGTTGACCACCATGATTGTTACCAAGATTAGGTTCTTTTGTTGTCGTAATGACTGTGATTATTCATAATGTTATGATGTTATTGCAGTTCGCATTTTAAATTGGTATGTGTTTACTGTCTAAGATGATGGGTTATCATGCAAGCCCACACATTTGCATTGTGTGCTTTGCTCTGATTCATTTTCCACCTCCCCTCATGTTCCCTCCTCTCCCAGTGGTCCCCTTCTTGTTCCCAAAGAATTTTCCTTTTCTTGTCTTTCTAAGCCTGGCTTACTTCACCTAGCATAATGGTCTTCATTTGTATTCATTTTCCTGATGTGTAATTCACTTTTTGATGTTTTGTTATAAAACATCGAGTAAAGAGAAACATTTCCATTTGTATTCAAATTAGCTATTTGACCAGTGGTAAAGTGAAAAGGTACACTGAGCAACTGAACTAGATTTATAGGTCAGGCTCTAGGTTCGATCCCAACCCCACAAACACAAACTAAAAAACTAATAGACATACATATACCCATATGTAAACATTGGTTTAAAAATATATTTCTTACATACCCTTGATATATGGTGAGACGATCCTAATTTTTTTGATAAAGAAGAATCCAGATGATTCCTCTCCATCTTTCTGTGTAGAGGTCATCACTTGGGAAGGGGTACAGAACAGTGTCGTTAAGGTAAATGTCTACTGACTTAAGGAACTTTATCAGGGCCCATTATTCACATTTGAATTCTTTAGTCTGCAAGTCATGCTTTTACAAAAAGGTCACTGATTAGAAATAATTATAAATGAAAAGTGCCGAATAAATTGCAGGTGATCAGTACAAACTCCAGAGAAAGCCTATTTATATTTTTTCATCTATTTAATTATTTTTAAAAAACCGCTTATTATACCAATTAAGTTCCCAATTAAACACAATTACTGTCTCAAATCCTAACATAACATTAAGCAGAAGAAAAGCGTATTCATGTCCCTATAAAGATACAACTCACATTTTGTAAGAGAAAAAACTTTAATAGAATATGAGGTTTTTGTTTTTTTTTTAATTTTGTTGATAAATTTGTTGGTGGTATATTGCTAAAGCATGCACATTTCTAGAGTTACGTTCCTCCAAAAATTTTAAGGAGATTTGCCTCTTGCCAAATGAACCCGATTAAAACATGGGTCTTCTAACTGTACCCTATGGATCTATGGGGGGAGGTTGCCTGGCCTTTTATTCTTCTCATGTCTTTCCTGTACATGTAATACGTGTAAAGAGGGTCTTTCCTTACTCATTTTTTCTCAGTGGTGTCAGCACAGCCTTGTCAAGCCTCTATTGATGCTGCATTTAGTGTACATTAGGGCGCAGAGACAAGCAGTCAGTAAAATTCTGTGTGTGCTCTTCAGTTCTGTCCTGATTGGTCCCTTGAGAACTTAACTCCGAGGACAACTGGGCTAGACCGGGAGATCCTGAGAAATTACAGGCGGAATGGGTAGGGGATAGCAACTTAAATTAGTGGTAGAGCTGAGACAACTGAGGCCAGGGTTGGGGGCAGAAACCAAGCTTTTAATTAGCCAGGGCAAGGGGCGATTTTTCTAAAGCTCGCTAATTAAGATATATTTAGCTAAACAATGTGGTTGTTTAAAATAATTTGTTTTAAAGTTCCCAGTGTGCCCTTATAATAAGTGGGATTTATGTCTTTCGTTTTGTTTTGCAAAGTAAGAATATAATTTTAGCGTAATCTGTGTGGAGCAATTGTTAGAACACTGAGAACAAATAAATCAGACGTTGCTCAGGTTTGTTTTTTGGGTTTTTTGTTTTTGTTTGTTTTCTTTTCTGCTTCTGCTTTGTTCTGGTTTTGCAATTGAGTCTCAATGTGTTCTTTTGTAGGAATATTTTAATTTCAGACATCAGTTGTCCTGTTAGCTAGATACTTGGCTCGTGGAAAGTACTAGTATCCCTTGCTCAAATGATACATGAATTCTTCTGCAGATTACCTTCGAACACGGTCTGAAAATATGTAGACACTATCACTGTAGTGAATGCTGGCTTCACAGTCAGGCTTAAAGACTCGAAATGTATGATTTTGCCTCAATTTCAGAGCACCTCAAAGACCATTCCTGTAATGTTATATTTTAATTATGAGCTAGAAACAGCACGAAGCAGTTCGAACTGGAAATAAAGGTTTGCTTTCCTACCTAGCCTATTATTTCCTGTGTGTTGCATGAAGCTCCTTCGCGCTCTGCTCCTGTAGACGGAAGCCACAGTAAGACAGAGACACAGATGCATGGGTAGCAGTAAGGCTACTACTAGGTGTGAGCAGATAAATTTTCTTGCACAGAACCCTTTTTTTCAAATTTGTAAGAGAAAATAATTTCATGTCTTCATCATTATCTTAGAAATTGGTAAACAATGCTTAAAATACTTGTCCTTACATGCACAACTTGATCTCTTCTCTTTAGTTTCTCTACCCTTATTAGTCCTTTTTGCAAAATCTCACCACTGCATTTTTTTTCCTTTGCTATTCCTTTTGGCTTACCTCATTAAGATGTAGAAATGAAAAATTAGAGAGCTAACGAAAGAAAACACGGGATCATAGGCCACATGCAGAGCTTGTGTGTGGTGTGTTCTTCACTGATGGCAGTAGCACAGAGTTGAAATAATGAATTGGCAGTTCAAGCTGTTAACAGTGGAAGTTCATGGTATTCTTCGTTTTTCCTCTTTCTTTTAGCAATGGCTCAACGACATCCGAAGATCTGTTTTGGAAACTCGATGCGCTGCAAATGTTTGTCTTTGACCTACATTGGCCAGAACAAGAATTTGCCCACCACTTAGAGCAAAGACTTAAACTAATGGCCAGCGATATGATAGAGGCCTGTGTCAAAAGGTAAATGTGTGTTTCAAGTGGCTGCTTAATACGCCAGTGCCTATAATGCCACTTTTTACCAAGTACCTTTTCTAATTATCACAGGGACGAATTGAGTACGGACCACTGTTACAAAATGTACAGGACATTACATTCCGAGACCTTAATTCTGGGATCCTTGTAATTGATCAAGTTTAGTCTGATGATGCATTTTTCAGGCCTCCCACCCATTTTCTCTGATCAGTATCACCTATACCTTACCAACCCCATCTACCCTACCATGCATATCTCTCTGGGAGTACTCTGCTTTCTATGCCCCAAGTAACATCTGAGACATGCCACGATGGTCTATTGAGTTCTTAGACGTTGCGTATGGCATCTGTGCATAGTCACATGGCGTGACAAGCTCAAAATACAATTAGCACCATCCTCATCCTGAGATTGCTCACTGCGTTCTGGAATTCTCTAGCCATCAGATGAGTTCTTAGAAACAATAAGCATTCCGCGCACTCAACCAGAAGTAAGTTAAAAGACATCAGAGCCTTGCAAATATGCTTTCGCTTTTAAGCAGTTCTTACAAACTCAGCGTCGTATGCTAGTAGGTCAAGCATATGTGTCCCCAGCGCCTTTGCTTATGATGTATTCATATGTGCCTATGATTTGTGGGGGGAGAGTGCATCTGAGTAACAGTCAGATGTTGTTAGAACAACCGAGTCCTAAATTCCCTAGGCCGAAAAACGTCCAGTTCTTAGATAGTGGTTTGGATTATTTAATTGTTAAAACTCAGCAGCAAGTCTGTAAATCAGATTGTGGGGGAGGGGCACTTTAGCAAAGACTATTATGAATTACTTGTTTTATGAGCTTTTAGGTTGCAGCTTCAGGAATTTAAGAGACAAACTAAATGACCTAGACAAACTGTACTTTTCTGTGGTTTGTTACCGTTCTTTTTTCAGTTTTCCAAGCTGGTACTCTTTTCTTTTTTTTTTTTTTTTTTTTTTTTTCTTTTTCTTTTGTTCTGCCCTAGCACAAAGACTGTTTCCTTCTTAGATGCACAAGAAGAGATAGTTTTTCTACTTGGAAATTAACTTAGACAATAAACAAATGATGATCTCTTTTCCATTACATATGATACACTGGACATAACCAGAAGCTCCGTCTGGGTGTCCGCCTCATCTGGAGTGTTAACTCAAAGTACCACCTGGTGAAGAGCACTTACATTGTGTTTCCGTATCCAAACATCACAGCCTAACCTTTATTTGAGACATCTGCAAAGGATTCCCACCTGGCCCCGAACTCCGATCCCTAGCTCTGCCCTGCTCCTCTTTTCTAGTGCTGGTTTCACTTTTACAGACAGGTGGGATGTATGTCAGGATTCCTTAACCTAATTCATGTCTTAATAACCAGAACAAGAACTGCATTTGAACTCAAGCTGCAGAAGGCAAACAAAACAACCGACTTGCGCATCCCGGCTTCCGTGTGCACCATGTTTAACGTATTAGTCGACGCTAAGAAGCAGAGCACGAAGCTGTGTGCCCTGGACGGAGGGCAGGAGGTACGTCCTGGGGGGCAGTCGTGCGGCAGGGAGGCGCCTCCGCTCCGAAAGGCTTCTCCTTTTGTGTATAGACGCTGCTAAGACTTTTCCAAGTGGCCTTTGATTTCCCACATACCATTTTGGTGTTGGCCATTTACATAAGCCTTGCTCTTTACAAGCAAATGAGAAAGCTAAAGACCTGCCCAATTTGTTTATACAAATTTAGAAGACTCAGAGTTTGCATCCATAAAAGCAAGTCGCGAAAAATAGAACATATGAAAAACTTTATTTACACAAAAGTTTCCTTTTTTTTTAAAAGGATCAAATAGAAACTAAGGAGATGGCTCAGTGGTTCAAGGCACTTAATCACCAAGCCCAGTGACATCAGTTTAATCTCTGGGACCCAGATAACAGAAGAGAAAATGATTCTAGTTGCCCTTTGACCTCTATGAAATGCACCCACCCCACCCCCCACAAACATGCACACAAAATAAAATCTAATTTTAAATTTAATAAAATACTGGTTCTCGTTAATAAGTGTTTCATTTTTAATGTGTATGTTTGTTTTAAACTCAAAACTGCAGCAGCATCTTTCCTCATGGATTTGTTTTTGTTGAGAGCGATGATTGAAAATGGATCTGTATTTCACAGATTTATATGTTGACATTGACATTTTGTGTCTTTTTCTGTTGTCGGTACTTTATTGTGTCTTTGTTCTTCCCTATGTTCTCCATCATTATTTCATTTTTCATCCATCACATGATCCAGTTTGGGAGTCAATGGGTAAGTCTCTTGTTCTGGTTTGATTTGGTTTGAGTTTTATGTGGGGGTGATGGGCTGGGGTGTTGTTTTTGGTTTGGTTTGGTGTGGTGTGGTTTGGTTTGGTTTGGTATGGTGTAGTTTGGTTTGGTGTGGTGTGGTGTGGTTTGGTTTGGTATGGTGTAGTTTGGTTTGGTGTGGTGTGGTGTGGTTTGGTTTGGTATGGTGTAGTTTGGTTTGGTGTGGTGTGGTGTGGTTTGGTTTGGTATGGTTTGGTTTGGTTTGGTGTGGTGGTGTGGTAGGGTTTGGTTTGGTTTGGTTTGGTTTTGGAAAAGCACATCTTCATTTTAGTTACTTCATTTAGTAGTTTTTGTTTTCATCTTTTTCAAATTAAAATACCATTCTATTTTCAAGGTATTTTAGGCTTCAGTGTGTATATCTACTGAGTTAACAGCATGTAAACAGTTACACTTTAAAGAATGTCAAACAGACCGTTCTCTCTCAGGCTGCAGGATCTACAGACTCCTCTTACATTTCTAAAAGATAAAATTATTTAAAGCCAAATGAATTCACCGTCCGTTAAATGGAAGTCTAAGTAATTATAGAGGCAGAGTAACTTCATATTTTCAAGTGTGTAGATATAGTTTATACTTCCTGAAGAATACAGAGTTGGAGTTTTAGGTGACAATAAAGCCAGTGTCAGGGTAACCCCTAAGTATTGATATCAGGAGGCCATACCCAAGGTCACTTCATACTGAATACAAATGTAGATTTCATTGAGACACAGTCCCCAGTACCCTGGGATGTAAGCACCAGCCTCTGCTGGTAGGACGAAGCAGTCTGCATCGTGAGACCCACCCTCACCCAAAAAGTTGTCCTACAGTATTACCCGAGCTCAGAGGTGCAGGCCCTCAAATTTTCATATGTACATGATTGACTAGGATGCACTCTGTTGTTGTCATTATCAATATTTTTTTCTTTTATGACCATACTTGTCTGCTGAAACCTGAGAGGCAAATACCGGGATTACCCTTACTTAGCTAGCAGTTTCACAAGGACTTAGCTAACTATAAATGGAGCTAAGAAAACCTACTATCTATCTGTGAGTTTCTTATTCAACCCAAGTGTATACATTAGCCATTTGAACTTCATTTATATTCATGTATATATGCTCATAATTTACTATGTGTAGTTTACAGAGAAAATATATTTCTAATACCATTCCATACAGTCATACAAATGTGTGCGTAAGGAACTGAGCTGCCAGTGTTGCAGAATGTTCACCAGTTATCACTGTCTGAATCACACACAACGTGCGTTTTTATCTCTGATTATCCAAATGAGTAAGCAGCTGACTAGGAAGGCGATGGCCCTAATCGCCTCTTCATGTATTTCAATACCCAGTTGTAATCCTCTGACTATCTAAGAACGTTATCATACGTGTCTTCATAAGCTCATTCTTTTCTCATCTAGATTACGGAATCATCTTCCCACAAATACTGGGTGGAATATACTAATTCTTATTTTAATATGCACATACTACTTGACAAAAGTACCAGGCGCTTGATAAATACATGTAAACACGTATTATGAACAGGCTGATTTCTTGCCACTGCTTTAAAATCCCTCCTGTGTAAGAAACAATCCGCTGTAGTATTTAAAAAGAGAAACAGCCACTGCAGCCCACACAAATGACAGTCACATGCTCAGATGACTCTTTAACATTAAGAGGTGAGTCGTTTTTGACGAGTAATCTGCTACCATTCATTATGTGTGCACCTGTACCTTCTCACCAGAGACAATTAGTTCCCTATGACTTTCACACAACGTGGTTCAAAATGTGCAGGTGTAAAACCTATTAGCAGTCCTGGAAAGCGGTAAACAAGCGCCAAAGAAAAGGATCGTATATGTTGCTTTTAATCTCCAATAAACGCACCACTCACATTATTATCCAGTAACTTCCTCCTTCCCTCTATCAGCCTGGAGAGTGCCCCCTTCTCTCCCTCCCTCCCTCTCTCCTCCCTCCCCTCCCTCCCTCCCTCCTTCTGTTAAGTTTTAAAATTGTTGCGAATTAGCACGTATATTACATGCACGGGTGAATAAGTAGACACTGTATTCCAGAAAGCAACCAAGTTGTTGACCAAACTGGACAACTCAGAACCGTGTAAAACATACGCTACACGGTTAAACCTAACAGAAATGGAGCTGGCTTGCTGCACTCTATGGTAATTTGTCTTTGATATATTGACATTGCTGAGATTAAAAAAAAAACCCACTCCCCTCCACACCGAAGACCTGCTCGCAGTACTGTTTTCTTAACATGACACACGATGATGCAAAGGTGCTCTCTGAGTCTCTGAATGGGGTTTAATGATGTGATTAGCGAGCAAATGGTCTACTCATGTGACAGATGTGTGTAACAAGTTAGCAGACTCAGGCCAGTCCCCAGGAAAGATGTTGAGACCCTAAAACCACCACATTGTTTAGCATCCTTGTTATCCATTACTATAGAAAAGCAGCTGACTGCCTGTGCTGAAGACATCGTCTGCCTTCAGAGCTACTTCACCCTGGTCCCATTGGCTGAGGATGAGGATGCGAGAAGGGGAGCAAATTAATGGGGTAGCTCAGGGAAGAAAGGGGTCCAGCTTCTACAGGATTAGTTTTCAATCAAAGGAAGAGAATACTCCCATTGCCAGAACAAGCAAACCAAGGCTCCTAAAATGCATTCCTAACAAAGGGCCAAAGTCTAGGTCACACAGGCCTCTGGTTAGTCTCCATTTCTAATATATTTGCATGTCAACAGTCCAGTGAAATGCTGATATTCGCCTGAGCGTAGCAATGCCGGGATTTTAAATGTGCCAGGGCTCTGAAGCCAAGATTTCTAAATGCTTGTCAACATGTAAACTGAGATTCATTTTCAGAATAAACAAGGCATAATCTATTTGCTTTTGAGGACAGATCTGGAAAAAAAAAAGTCAGCTTACTACTGAGCTAACTTTGCCAACACTGTTACTTAGGACCTGCAATCCAACTTGGAAGAGCCTAATAAGAATATTTTCAAATAAGTATACGTGTGAATGTTTCTAAAAAGAAATTACAGATGTTCTGGAGCTGGGGAGATGGCTTAGTCAGGAAAGTCCTTGCTCTGCGAGCAGGAAGACCTGAATTCAATCTCCTGAAGCCACCTGAAAGTGCAGGTGGTGCTGGATTGCGTGATGAGGGCAGGAGGCAGAAGCTGAAGGGCCCCTGGGACTTATCCCTTAGCATGTCTAGCCAAATTGGAAAGCCCCAGACCAATGGGAGACATTGTATCAAAAAGTGAGGTGAACAACTGAAGAATGGTCCAAGGTTGTTCTCTAACCCATACAGGCATGTGTACACACACATGCACACACATATCACACACACAATCATTTATAGAAGCCTGTATAGTTAAGGAAAAAGACTCTCCATTTGTCAACCATGCTATCTTCTCATTGAAGTAGAAAAGAATATATCAGTTTTAGCTTAGGCAATAAAAATAGCTTTGCAGAAAAAAAATTTGTTTGTTGCTATTTTGTGACTTGGGTGTTACTTTCTATCTTTAGAAGCTACCAGGTCTATTGAATAACTTATTAGCTTTCCTTTAACTGTGTTGGCATACCCATACAATGCATACATTTGGTTTATTGTCTTTGCAGAATGGATACATAAAATAGGAATGTTCACACTGCATCTGGCTCGCGTTCCCAGATGGTGGGATGAGTTTATAGCAGCAGACTCCCAAATTGTGTAAATCTAGTGAACCCCCATGCTTGTCTGCCTCTGGAGTAATACATTTAAGATATGCTTTTTGATCCTTTTGTTTTTCAATTTAACTTCATTCATTCTTATTTCTATCTCTCTATCTCTATCTCTCCTCCTCTCTTTGCCCTCTTTATGTCTCGATCAGGTATCAAAGAAAGTAACACCCTAAGGTTGTACATTATCGTAATTTCTTGACTCCTGAGGTCCGTTGACTTTCTGAGCCTTTCAATAAAATGAGTATAAATGGCTTCTTTAGTGGCTCTTCACTGATTTTAAAAATTGCCAGAATTAATCTAGTGCAAAAATTTAATATGTAGACTTCTATTATCTTACCTATAATAGCGTTCTGAAGATATTTTGTTCCTTAAGAGGTAAAATATGGAAGCTGGAGAGATGGCTCAGTGGTTAAGAGCACTGACTGGCTCTTCCAGAGGTCCTGAGTTCAATTCCCAGTACCCACATGCTGGCTTACAACATCTGTAACTCAGACCCAGAAATCCATTCCCTCTACTGGGCTCCTGGGCCACCAGGCATGTGAGGAGTACACAGACATACATGTGGACAAAACACCCATATACATTAAAAATTAATAAAATAAAATCATTTAAAAATATTTAAATAGGTAAAATATGAAAAATATGGCAAGTAGCACATTGAGGCCAAAGCGAGTTTGAGAGTCTGTGTGCTTCATTCCTCAGTACTGCCTCCCTGTTGTTCAGAGATTGCCGTTTTAGTGTCATGTATGGAACTGCATACCTATCTCCTGTATCTCTCCCCAGTTCCACCCCACAGTGGGGCCATGACTGCTATTTCATTCCTTTGTGCTGCACAGACACAGGTCTGGAGCAGGGATCTGAAAGTGGAGAGGCAGACCTCATTTGCATATGCTCCTCCACCATCCAGTTACTCCTGCAGCTTTTGGCTGGACCTGGAAGGCCTTTTGCAAGGTGTCTGTTGGGTCTCACCCTAAAACTCACTTAGTCTGAGTACTGAACGCTTGCATTGGCCCTGAAGCATGCTCATAGTCCAGGGCACTAACTGTTCAAGGTGAGCTTGACTACCTGCCAGCTTGTCTGGCAGAACTTCACTCTTTGGCCTCAACTTTCTTTTTCTTAAATGTCCCATTTCCTATTCCAACAGCAAAAACCCCACTTCCCCTGAAATGCAAATTCACCCACTATGCCCATTCCCTTTGTCCTCTGGGGAACAAAACTTAAGGAGTCAGCAAGGCTTTAAGTAAGCCATACAAGCAGTTTGTACCCAGAATCCTCAGAGGCCAGGTGTACGTGGTGGTTCATTTGAGAACAGTGTCAATATATATACGCACAAAAGGAGAGGAAGGAGGGAGGGAGGAAGGAAGGATGGAAAAGAAAGAGAGGGAGGAAGGGAGGGAAAGAAAGGGAGGAAGGAGAGACAGAGAGAGAAAGGAAAGGGGAGGAAAGAAACTATTTTGGAAGCTCCAACATTGTGCTTCCTTCATTATTTACATGAGTAGATGACTGCCCCTCTCTTAGAGCCCGAGGGTCTGGGGATCATTCCCAGCCATCCCAACACAAGCCAGGTTGATGTTTTGTTCTGTGTGGAAACTTTGAGACATGTTTTCAGAAAAAGGGAAAAAAAAATAGCTTTCAGAAACTTAGATCTTAGGGAAGTATTCAGCAGCTGTGAGATTGGTCTAATGTTTATCCTGACTTGAGTACTTTGAGTCTGTGCATTATGCTCTCTGTTCCTAGCAGCCTTGAGTCACCCGGATAGGGTTAGTCTTTACAAGTCGCATTTTCTGTGAAGTGGCCACTGGGGACAATCTGCCGTCGGATAAATGCTCCTAAGAAAGAATTACTATTTAAATAGATGTGCCTGTATTTGCCATGGGAGCACAAGCTTCTGCTAATTTAAGGACGGAACCTTCTAGTAATCTCTCTAAAGAAAGCAAAACCTTTCAGGTTTGTTTTAAATACATTTTTTTTGTGTTTCTTTGAAGACATCTTGCTCATAAGGAAGCAGCAACAAAGCTACAGGGAGTAGTGTTGTTTCATTATGCCTTTTATGGCCTATTAATTTGTTACCATCTAGTCCCTTTTGTTGATGAAATTTTAATTTTGCCCTTGCTTGAGCATGTTGTAAGAATTGTATACACGGCTGCTCCCAGGCTGACAAAAAAAAAAAAAAAAAAAAAAAAAAAAAAAAAAAGTCCTTTTACGGAGAACAATTGGGACTGCATTTTATTTCCAGAGCACATTTAAAATAACTTATGAATGAGAGTTGTCAGACATGAAACGCTGTATTAATTAAATCTTTTTCCAGTCTCTTTGCTTCTCTCGCTAAAGCAACCCTTTAGAAAAATACAGGGCCACCTTCATTACAGAGGAGAAGACAAAAAGTACCCTTCACATTCCTCTGCCTGAATAAGGATAAGACCTCAATTCAGCCCCGTAATAACCCCATTAGCTGCTTAACTCAACGGCGCACATGGGAAAATTTTCCAACCGCAATGTAAAAAAAGTGTTGACTGGAAGGATCCTTGTCACAGCTTTGTTCTCTTAATGTTCAAAAATGATCATTTTAAGTAAATTTGATATGCCATAACTAGTAGCTTTAGAGCAGTTGTGACTTACGACAAAGAATCTGTGTCTGTACCCACTAATGCATTTTTTTGTCTTTTAAAACCTAGCAACAGTACCATTCAAAAATAGATGATTTGATTGACAACACTGTGAAAGAAATCATTGCTCTCCTAGTATCAAAGGTAATGTATCATTTATTCACCTTTGCAAGTAAAATTAAGAAATCATCTTCAACTGAGAGTTTTTAGACATACCTCTTATGTTTCTAAATATCTAACTGTGAAGGTGGAGTTTCAAATTAAATGCGGATTGGGATGTAACTTATTGTCAGTGTGCTTACTTGGCATGTACAAGGACCAGGGTTCTATTCCTAGCAATTCAAAATAAGTAAACACATACATGCATGTGTGCACACACATAAACACACACACAGGCACTTGGGAGCAAAGTTGTTTCTGTTATAAGAAAATTCAAACAAGCAAATGAACACCATGTCAACAGTGTGGGGGTTGGTTTTGTTTGATTGCTTATGTGAAGGGTTTTTTCTTTTCTTTTCTTGCAAATGTTTCCCTTTGAAAACCAATTCTTCTTTTCAGGAACACCTTATTATAGCGCATCCATGCTCTCTGTTTCAATTCCAGAGTAAATTTGAGTCCCCCCACTCTTCGAACTCAGCCTGTTTGTTGTGGTGACGTCCCTGGGTCTGGAGATCTAGCCTCAAAGACAGACAGAGTTGACAGGGTGGTATCAGAGCATCACCCCAAATATTTCCTGCTCGATGCTTAGAATACCTTTCATAAATGCAATGGCATTTGCTTGTATGCATGAAAATAGAGAATAAGCAGCTTTGCCATTTAGCAATTATGTGTGTGACTTAGATGCCACTAAAGCACAGCAGAAGGCCATAGGTAGCATTTGTAAAGACTGGGCATATTCAGAGCAAGCAATTGCTTCTTCCAGCATCTGTTCATTATCTTTAGAAACACCTTTCATCAGTCACCATGGAGAATCTATCACCTGCATTTGATTGTACACACCTTTAATCCTGGGAGGCAGAGGCAAGGAATCTCTGAGTTCCAGGCCAGCCTGGTCTACAGAGGGAGTTTCAGGATAACGGGTGTGGGCAGGGGGAATCTGGGATCAGGCATTCAGGCATGGTGATGGAGCAGCGGCTGAGAGCTCACATCTCTATCCACAGACAGGAAGTAAAGAGTGCTAACTCAAAATGGCACTAGACTTTTGAAACCTCCAAGTCCACTCCCAGTGACATACTTAACCCCAGCAAATTCACACCTCCTAATCCTTCCCAAACAGTTCCACCAACTGTGAACCAAGTATTCGATCATATGAGCCTCCTGGGGCCATTCTCATTCAAACGCTGCTCTTCCAGAGGAGCAGTTCTCAGCACCCACACCAGGGTGACACCGGCTCTGGGGAATCCAACCCCTCTGACCTCCACAGGCACCTGTACGCATGCCCATAATTACAAATAAGAAATGTATTTAAATATTTCTAAATTAATTAAATTAAAGAATGGCAGGAAAGGAAAATACTTTCGTTTAAAAAAGGAGAAAGTAGAAATGGAAAAAATGTGAGAAAGAAGACAAAAGATAGGATGGAAAAAAAATCCAGTTTAAAATATATATGTTCCAAGAAGGAAAAAAAAAAAATGCCAGGCAGTGGTGCATGTCTTTAATCCCAGCTCTCGGGAGGCAGAGGCAGGCGTATCTCTGTGAGTTCCAGGCCAGCCTGGTCTACAGAGTGAGTGCCAGGACAGCCAGAGTTACCACAGAGACACCCTGTCTCGAAAAACAAAACAACAAACAAACAATATGTGTGTGTGTGTGTGTTAGATAATAGTAAGAAGGAAAAGAAAAACCGTTGTTAAGAAGAAGTCTCCTCTTACCTTGTGTACGAAGACTCTCTCCTGATAGTAGGTCTCAGGTGAGGTTTGCTGTACCTGTCATCTCTCACTGAACAGGATAGTATGCTGTACATGCCTGTCTGCTTTGGACAAGCCCTGCTCTAGATTTGGGATATACCACAATCCTCTGGGCAGCCATTTATTCTCCCTGGGGGTCTTGGTTTGTGGAGTCGGGGTTCTGACAGCTGTCTAAGCTATGGCATATGTCTCAGCAAGTGTGGCTGGCAAACCGACAGCTGAGTTCTGAGCTGGGTGAGGGAAGGGTGAGCTGCAGCCAAAAGTAACTTGGTGGTCTCAGTCCCGGACTCCTTTTCATATACTTCTCTCTAGTTAGTAGCTAAATGCTGGTTTCCTTGGGCTTCAGTTGTCTTCTTTTGAACTCTACAAATCTCTGTGACTTTCTTCTGGCTTAACTACATGCTGATGATTCCAACTGCACTCCTATGTGAAGGGCAGTGTTGGATCAAGGCTGCCATTCACCCTCAGACCTGCACTGGAATTCTGACTCCCCCTAGAATTGATCGCCTTGATCTGCTTAAACAGACTCCTCGTGGCTTCATTTCCTCAATTATAAAGTAGAA
The DNA here is from genome assembly GCA_026225945.1 of Cricetomys ansorgei. Classification (NCBI taxonomy): domain Eukaryota; kingdom Metazoa; phylum Chordata; class Mammalia; order Rodentia; family Nesomyidae; genus Cricetomys; species Cricetomys ansorgei. Next base: position 34,790,714 of record JAMJFZ010000056.1, read on the forward strand.
GAGCTCATTAATATATGGTAGTACTATTGACCCATGGTAATACTTATTGACATGATGAATTCAGTGTTATGAAGAAATATCTTAGTATGAAGTCAATGCAGATAATCCTTGGGCAGAAGCTTGTCTGCTTGAAGTACTGTTTAAATATTAATTCATATTACTATTGTCACTTTTGTTTCTGCCCACAAGCCTGTATTTCCAGTGGCCTCCTGTCAATCTCCACAAATCGGATTCTGGAGAACACCACATTAACCCCTAACCCAAATGCCTCTATTCTATATTTCCTATGTCTGTTGCTATGAATGGTCACTCCATGGTAGAAGCATCTTCATCCTAGGAGCCTTGCCTTCTTAGAGCTCTGAAGCTCCTCACATGAGAGGATACCAGGCCTATAAAGTCAATCTTCTTAACATTCCTTGTCTGCCCCATTCTCTTCTCACCACTACCCTCTTCTCGATGTTCATTTAAACCCATACCTCACAGACTGTACTTCCCTTCTGCTCGCTAGGTCTCCATGCTGCACCTAGACTGCCTTTCAGAACACAAGGCAGGCCAAGTCTGAAGTGTACCACACCTTGAAGGTGCTCCCTGTTGCGAGGATTTCCTCCCACTGGTGCCTTATTGCTTCGCCATCCTTTTCTAAATGGTATATCCCATTCGGTTTTTGTTAGTGCCCCGTGAGTAGGGGCATTTGGTGCCTTTGGAGTGACACTAACTAGACACTATACTAGTCATGATGATACACCCTTTGAGAGTACAACATTCTTACCTTAACCTGCTCCAGGATCCTTTCCTACAAATTCCCAATAACTCTGAGTAAGATCATGCAGAAGACTAAGGGTCTTGGGAGACGTTCGCATACACACCAGACATCACCCCAAGCTTTTCAGTCTAATCGCTTTGCGACTACAATACTTTTCTTCTCGCTCACATCCCAGGCTCTAATGTTTCCAGCGTTCTAGTGATTTCTCCTTTACCTATTGAACCGCTGGTCCTTTTCACAACCCAGCTCCCTGCTCAGAAAGCTTCTTCCTTCCCTGTGTTCCACTGAAATCACATATGACTTCTTTCCTAGGAGTCCCCTTGCCCTCCTAGACAAATTTAATTTGTCACTCACCCCTTCCTCCATAGCTTACTGTGTGTTCACATGTGAGCCTCTTTCTCTCTTGAAATCAAAACTCTCATTCTCTGTCTTCAGGACCCTCTCCACCATGTAGAGTGCTTCTCGTGCAACAGCGAGTGTTTATTGAGTAAATAGTGTTAGAATGAAAGTAGGTGTGGAAAATGCTAAACAAACACGTTCTGATGTCAGTGCTCTGGGTTGGTCCTGTCTATAACCTGGAACCTTAAATACATCGGGTTTTGTAGGATTATATGTTGTTTTAAAAGATTTTAGTGAAAAGGGACAAGAAAACAAAAAAGCGTTGAAATCCATGACCTTGAGGGATCAGAGATTTCTTTTTCAAGTTGCAGCTGTGTGCTGGGGAGAGTGTGCAAAGCCAGGGACACAGTGCTAGCAAAACAGGCAAGGCCCTGGTCTTTGGGGAGTTTTCTGACCCCTTGGGAAAAACAAGCTAACAAACATCAAGTCACATCCAGACACATGTGTGGTGTTGTCACAAATCATATAACACAGTGTCTCACGTAGTTGGTGGACAGCACAAGTTCTCTCTAGCAGAAGCTGAATGCTAAACAATGAGTCAACCAGAAAAAAGAGGGACATAGCTGTCAGGTAGGAGACGCTGCGGGCACCAGAGCCTGGTGTAAAATGAGGATGAGAGAGGTGAGGAGAGGCTGATAGGATGTGCTAAGGAGTTTGGAGCCTTGATCCCAAGAGCAGTAGGAAGTCACTGAAAGATGGGAGAGGTGCAAGGCAGGGTGAGGAATTAACCAGCTCAGTATTAGAAGATTCATCTGATGGCCGATAGCAAATAGACTTGGCAGAAGGCTGTTACCTTGACCTCTAGGAAACTAATCCCAAGCGTTTAAGATGTACCATGAGCAGAGTTTAGTACAGTTCAGAGGAAGCAAACATTAAGGACTTCCCTTAGGTCTATGACATGAGTCACAGAAAAAAAAAAAAAAATCAAGTGTCAGTCAGTGATTCGGGTACCCTGTGAAGAGAAACAGATTTGGAGGGAAAGATCATGATGGCATTATGGGCCAGAGTATGACTGAGTTTACCTTTGAGACATCCAAGGGAAATGTCAGTGGAGACCCTTGGATATGGAGGAGGGGGAGGAAGAATGTAGGCTGAAATTATCAACGTGATAATTTGAAATGAGGCACCCTGGGTAGCTGTTACTCCTAGCCCTGAAGTGCTGTAAGTGGATCCCCCAGAGAAGGGGAAAGCAAGAGGGATGACACAGAGCTGCTCCCAGCAGAGGGGAACTGAGAGCATTTTTACAAAGAGGTAAAAAATGGTAGGCGGGATGCTAAATCTAATACTGACAATATTTATTACCACCTTGTGCTAAAAACTAATAAAGTTTCCCAAAATCCGGGATAGTAAGAAAAGCAAATTATAACACTAATTGAAGATAAGCTGCTCTACCTGGAAGGAGGAAGGTCTGGAGCTCCACTGTGTGGCCTCATCTCCCACAGTGGATCTGAACCCCCACATCCCTATCCCTCCACTCACAGATGAGAAGCTAGATGACTGAGGTCACAAAGTACATACCAGTAGGACCCTGGTGGCCCCATGCCTGTAACCTTTCCATAGCCCCCTACAGAACTCAAGAAGATCACAGAGGGAAAGAGTGGCAACTCTCCAGCCTCCAACTCCGTCCTCCTTGTGTATGGCTGTCCCAGCCAGCCCGAGGACACACCCATTCTGCGTGTTACACACGCTCCACAAGACTGCCTTGGACAGGTAGATGGAGGGGCCAAGGGGGCATCTGTAAGTTGGGGAGATGAAGATGGAATTCATTGTATATGGTGATGAGGATACCCCCCCCCAAAATCAAGGGTATTGGTCAGGACGAAAAAGAGAGCCAAGAATAAGAAAATGGACAACTGTCAGAATGTATTCCCTTTACTGTGGCCCTGTTAATAATGCTCAGCTTCCTTGATCTTCAAATATTGTTGAAAAGGAAAAAAGGAGAAAGGGCTAGTGGAAGGAAAATACTCCCTCACTGAGCATACAGATTTATATCCCACAGAATAATATGTGGATACTCATGTTCTCTCTGAGAACATAGAATACTTCATCCTGAACTCCTCTGAGGAATAAGGTAGACAGAGTAAATGTGACCTGACTGCCTTGATGTTATAATAAAAAATATCTTGCCAACTCAGCCTGGTAAAATTATTTTTGATTAAATTTACTTCTTTGGATCAAGGCCATAGATGCAGAAGGTACTTGATTAAAACCAAGTCTGTGTTTAAAAGGAATGTCAAACACTGCTAAGAGCTACTCACACAGAGGTGGAAGTTAAGGCAAGCCACTGTATTGGGAGAACAAAGGAAGAAGGAACAATGAGTGAAGTCAGTCTGGGAAATTCAGGAACATCTGGACGAGGTGCAGCGTTTTAGAGATTGTCCTAGACATTCTCGCAGGACGAGATATCTTAGATAAACACATACTGTCAAGCACTATCCATCCTTTACACAGACATCCTCTGTGATCTAGAAAGATGTTTTCAGAGTCAGAACGAAGCTTCAAGGGACTGGTTCATAGTTGGAGAAAGAGGAGGGCAAAAGCCATCCTGTGGATGACATCCCGGTTGAAGGAAGAAAGCCTGTTTGATTTCAGGCTCTGATTATCTGGTTGCCTGTGAAACTTTAATAGTACTAGTTAGTCCTGCTCTGAACAATGACGAAACATCTGCTAATTGATATCCCAAGTCTCCCTCACCTTTCCCCTACTGCAGCGTGCAGTTTTTCTGTGATTGGTCTTCCTATGAATGGCTGTCCTTCCTGTGGAAGATTTTAAAGTTTGCTGTGTAAACCATGCAACCCTCCCTTGTCCACTCCCTGGTTGAAAAAGCAGTAAGAGGAGTGAAGAACCCAGCAGCCCGTAGTCCCCACCACCTCTCGGAACTTGTGGTTTTTATATCCTGCTAGGAATATACGAATCACACAGCCTGTTGCGATGATTCTTATATCCTCTTAAAATTCAACGAGATATTTACACCATCATGCCGAGTGGCACTGCCAGTCCTCGGGTTTTGCTCTGCCAGTCCTTCCAGAATGCTTTCATCTTGAATTTCCTTGAGGGTACGTATCATGAGGCAAAGGCAGCAATTACCCAGACAGACTCCCGAGCGTTAAATGTTACTCAAACAAAACCCAGTGCATGACATCCACAGTAAAGGAACAGGGAAACAAAGAGACTGTGGTGTTCCATTCCAACCCGACACCCTCAGGAGAGCAGAGACCACGAGGCGAAGCCAGAAGTATTTATAATCTTCCCAGAGCTGTGTGGAGAAAGTTCACGGGAAACAGTTAAAGATGCAGCAAGGAGGCTCAGCATTTAGCTGGATTTCTTTGGGTTCTTGCTGTTTTGTGCAATTAAAAGCCAAATGGAAAATACGCCATCACTAACCGTGATTTTAATAAAGTCTGACTTGGAACGTGGCTGTTCCATGATGTGGGACTCAACAACAATCCTACAAAGAAAGCTTACCCTGTAGAATCGTGTGGCTCACTTGGCTGATCCCAGGGGTGCAATCTCCATAAGCCCTTAGAGTCCCTCCTGTGTCTGTGCCTCCCTGGGGACCATCTGGTACAAGGATGAACCCAAACACAGGCTTCCTGCTATTGTTGAAATACAGGCCAGGAATACTGTGTGTGACACGACTGGGGCCCACGCGTGGGATTTACTCTGCTGTAGCCCAGTGATGCTGTGTATCCCGAGACGACAAAACGGGCTATCAGCTGCCTCCGTCGAGAAACGTCTTCCTCGGTTCGCCTCCAAGAGGCTTCCTAAGTGTCATTGCTTCAGCTCTGTCCCTGCCATCCTGCAGTCCAAACCCTGTGCCGTGAGGCTGTGTACTTTTTATTTTTACTGTAGATCCTTCAGCGTCGTCGTTTCTCTCCTCCAGTTTCAGTCCTCCCAACTACATCAGCCACGTCTGATTCATGTCATGCCCGTTTATGATCGCACCTCTTTATTCCACAACTTTGTATATTCCTGAGAAGAGAGGCCTGGCCTGGACCTCTTTCACGTTTGTCTTTTCTGTCTTAGGTGTTTGATGATAATTATAACAAAGATGGCGTTCATCAAACACCTCTTAGGTGCCTGGGTACCTTTTATGATGAGTCGTCTCAGTTCTCTCGGTTCTGTGGCGTGGTGGTAAAGAAAGACGTGGTTTTTAGGGAAGACCACCTATCTTCGAAGCCTTCCTCCCATGCTGTCCACAATTGTGTTCCAAGCAGGATTCGAGTGTCCTGACAGCCTCGGGTCCATTGCACACTTTTAGACGCCTCCATGGATTTCACTGACTCAGACCTATTTGTCTGTGAGCCAAACCCACCGTTATTCCCTGTCACTGAGCCTCCCCACTTAACCTGTGACTCACCGTGTTTAGATATTCAGAAGGGTCATGACTATAATTTCACAGATCACACCAGTCAGGCTAACTCTATTTCTTTAATACTTGCTAATTATAATATTGTCATATAATTGGCCTCCACTGTTCCCAGTGTCACCCTAGTCAGGTGAGCTGGACGGCTTCCCTTTCCCCGTGAGGCAAGAGGGGCAAAGTGACCCACTATCCAGACAGCAGCTGAGCTACAACTTAACTCGTCTTCTACATCCATCTGTAGGTTTCTGCCTCTACCTTACCTCACCGTTAGCACTGTCGGCCTACGTGAGCAGACTGGCTAAACACTCCAAGGACTGGATTCTGGGCCTGTGATGCCTCAGGCTGTCTGGTAACCATAGCAGTTGTCTCTCCTCGTGGAGAGACATGAGATCACCTGGCACACATTTGCTCTCAAGATTTGAGCTGTAAGAGATGAGGCATTTTCCACAGAGGGCCATTAAGTCTGGAATTCCCTTCCCGTGGTCTGGCAGAGCCCTGGAGAATTGGTCTTCTGGGACTTGGCAAACCACATTGAGTTGAGCTAGGCAGTCATTCCTGGTACAAAATCTTAATGGGCAGGAAGAAAGTACCAAGCAGACTTTGAGTGCTGAGCAGTTTGTAATTTTGCGGTTCTCACTGTTTAGAACACTTCAGTTAGCTACCCAACTGAATGCAATTCTTCTTGAGAAGCACAGCTTTGGTGTGCCCTTTGCGTGGGTGTGTTTCTGCATTCTTACATCATATCACAAATGATGTGGTGAAGAAGCCTATGGGGAAGTTTTTGTTTCTTTTGCATAAACTATTTTGTAGTAATTGATCAGCTACAGAGAAAAGATTTTCTCCTGTGCACTCACAGTGAGTTCTGTAGTCACCAGAGACTAATAAGCCATGTCCCTGGAACTATAATCACTTTGTTGAAGAAGCTGCTATGTGAACAAAAACCAGCCTTGGTTAATTTCCCTTTTCGTATTTAAAAAACCTTGTCAGTATTCTCCCTTTGGGAGTATGTAATTTGTCAATAGTACATATTACTTTAGAAGTACATAGGAAAGAAGCTGAGTAATATGTCCTTATAATTTTTATTTATTTTTTATTATTCCCCCACACACACTGGTCTTCATGGGAGATATGTTTCCAACTTTATATTGCTGAATACTTTTTTCATGTTATAGACATACAACTTAGGGTGTTTGCAGCTAAACCTGATGACCTGAATTGGATTCCTGAATGGAACCCATGTGGTACATGGGGAGAACTGACTCCCACAAGTTGTGGAGTCACACGCGCGCACACACACACACACACACACACACACACACAAAACATATTTGTATATGTATATACAGCTTTAGGGCTAGGTGCACTGACTCATGACTTTAATCCCAACACATGGGAGAGAGAGACAGGTGGATCTCTATGAGCTTGAGGCTAGCCTTGTCTACATAGAGAGTTCTAGATTAGTAAGGACTACATAGTGAGACCCTGTCTCGAAAAATAATAGTAATAATAATAATAATAAATGACCCTTTCACAGGGATCGCCTAAGGCCATCTACATATCAGATATTTACATTATAATTCATAACAGTAGCAAAATTACAGTTACGAAGTAGCAACAAAAATAATTTTATTTTGGAGGTCACCACAACACGAGGAGCTGTATTAAAGGGTCACAGCATTAGGAAGATTGAGAACCGCTGACATAAGGAGTTCAAGGCCAGCATGGGACACATAACGCCATGTCACAAAAAGAAAGAGGCAGGAAGGTTGGGAAGGGGAGAAGGAGGGGAGAGGAAAAGAAAAAATTAGAAATGTGGACCATTTCTGAAGTAATTTGAAGCCCACTCCTTCTCCTTTCTTCCTCCGACACCAACATATACCGGGAGAACAAGTGACGTCTGCGTTGTTCTGACCCTCTGGAAGCAGCGATGATCCTTGAGTGTCCCAGTTAGAACTGTTTGGTAAATGCCTGTTAAAGAATGTCAGTTGTTCCAAGGTTCTAAAAGCCCTAAACGTCACACTTCCCTTTACTGTCTAGTCTTCAGTCTCCTCTATGTAGAAAAAGTTGACCTCTAAGTAAATCATACATGATAGATATCTGATCAAGTTTAATTAGCACTGTTGTTAATGGTTTAAATCAGGGGTGTATAACCTTTTGGCTCCTCTGGGGCATATTGAATGAAGGGTTTTCCTGAGCCACAAGCCATGGGTTCCAAGCATGGGTTCCAAGTGTGTGTGTGTGTGTGTGTGTGTGTGTGTGTGTGTTCATTCCTTGGATGTCCCAAATAGAGCTGTTCGGTAAATTCTTGTTAAAAATGTTAGAGGAGGGTAGAGGTAGGAGTAGAGAGGGGGGAGGGGAGGGAGAGAAACAGACAGAATGACATCGTGACATGACATTATCTTCTACACAATTCACAATTGAAAATGGCTCAACTGCAAAAACAAACTTAAAAAAACCCAATGTTTTAAGTAGGTTTGTAATTTGGGGCTACATTACACACTTTTTATCTTTAGAGAGTAATGTTTTCAGCAGTGGAAAAGGATCTTGGCATTTGTATTTAAAATGATAAAACAAACATTACAAGTTCACCTAAACTCAGCTGTGAGTTTTTGTTTTGTTCTTTGTTTTTTTGTCTTAGAAAAGGTTGGTTTGCAAATTGTCTGTCCTGCCCTTAGACCATGTGCACACAAAATTCTCACCACCCACCATGAACTCTGTTGCAGTTTGTTTCAGTGCTGGAAGGCGTGCTGTCCAAGCTGTCAAGGTATGACGAAGGCACTTTCTTCTCATCCATTCTCTCCTTCACTGTGAGTATCTCAGTGAGCTCTCTTGTGCTGACTTTTAACAGTTATCACAGAACTTAGGTATTGGTGAAGAATTCTCATAATTATCCTTTTCTTTCCCATTTAAGGTGAAAGCAGCTGCAAAATATGTTGATGTCCCCGTAAGTATTTTTAAATCTGTTTCCCTTTTCCTGCCCTCCATCCCTCTCTCCTTCCATCCATCCATCCTTCCATTCCTCTGCTCCTAAACTCTCCCATCATTATGATTCAATGCTGGTTGGCTTCAGTTCTTTAAACAGTACCATCTCTTTGGGGGCTAGCTTCCTTTCCTTAAGCAAGCACGAACCCTTATTATTAAAGCCTGACATCATATCCGCATATTTTACTTTCTCTCCTATAACTTGGGAGTTGTCAGAAAGTTAGTTCATCGTGAGAACACGACATTAGAGCTCTAAAGAGGACTTACAGCCCTCTGGGGTAGGATAGAAAATGCCTGACACCCTAGAAAACAGGTTTTGGGCTCCCTTCTCTTTATATGAAGGCTCTAACAGGTTTCTAGTAAGAATTAAAATGACAATAAAGGTTCACCAGTTAAGTCAATGAATGCACTCATTTTGTAAATGCAGAGGTGGCAAACCAACAGCTACTTGTTTAAACATTTGGTTTTTCAAAGACTTCTTTGGAAATAACGCATGACCTATAAATTCCTTTGAAAATCAAGATACCAGGAGTGGAAATCATGGAATAAGATAAATGCATAAACCAATTTAGTGCAGTATTTTAAAGCTGTACTGAATCAATTCGGGCTTTAAAGTCTATCATCATAACATCCAAATATATGGTTTATAGATTATTGAAGCCTAAACTGATCTCATCATATGCTTGAGCACATGTTATCAATTTCCAAAGAATTAGAGCACAGTGAATACCCTTGAACATAGCAAGTTGTTAGAGTGTAACTCACATCTTTGTGCTTGAGTATCTCGGTTCTGGAGCATCGTCGTGGATGTGAGCCGCGTGACACTGAGACCCTTGAACAGCAGTTGTGGGTGGTTCTCATTTTCCGAATGCTTACCTGCATTCTGTCAGCGCTGTCACCGATGCTTTTGTCGCAGATGGACATTCTAAATTAAAAGGCTCTGGGTGTTCCTGCTGTTCATTGGGTTTTCTTTGGAACTGAACATTATGCTTACAGAATGACTCCCAAAGAAGTCTCTATGCCCTGCCTGTCTGGTATTTGGAATCAGTGCTGGAATGTGAATAGGTTTAAATACTTACCTGAGTGACAGGATGGGAGAATTAAGGGGAAGGTTTTACACTTTATGTCTCCCAAAAGACAAGCCATCATGTACACATGTGTCCTTCCTTGGACACATCTGATAGTAGGTTTTATCTTGATTTTAAATACAATAGGCTAGCATAATTACTTATGTAGCTGGAGTTTTTCAAATTCTCAATTTGACTATGAACTAGATCCTCTAGAGTCCATAAAATTTTAGAGTTGAGAGAGGCAGGAAGTGCTTCATGCACTCTCCTCGAGGCAGAAAGACCATCCTTTGACATCCTTCTCAAAGAGTCTCTGAGGACTGTTTAGCTATTTCAGTGGTTGCAAACTAGCCATTAGGCAGCCTACTCTTCAGTATGCTGAGCTGACCTTCTGCACCTCTGTGAATTCTGCTTGTTAATCTAGTTCTGCCCTTCCTTCAGCAGGGTAGTCGTTCATGTACATCCTAATCTGTATCATGGTTCCTCTGCCCAAGAGCTGGGGAGGCTATTCACATGTATGTGTGATCTGAACAACTCTTATTATTCAGATCGAACACTGTTAAGCTCACTGATAAAATTTTGTTTAATGTGTACTCAGTGGCAGAACACAGCATTCTTAATGAAACTGCATATCCCATACCTCCAGCAGCTCAGAGTCGGGGAGTAAAGTAGCATAGAGGCTTGCCAGCAAGAGGGATGGGAGGTTGGGGAGATGGCCCAATAGGTAAAGGACTTTTTTATCCCAGTGTGAGAACTTGGGTTCCGCTCAGATCCCCAGAACCCACATAAATCTCAACATTCCTACAGCAAGATGGGGGATATACAAAGGAGAGCCCCTAGAGGAAGGTGGGCTAGCCTGGCATACACAGTGGTGATTAACACAAGAGAGACCCTACCTCGAATAAGATAGAGGATGAGGACCGGTACCCACCGTTGTCCTCTGCCACCGCACCAGCACCGTGGCAAACACAGAACCCACTCATACTCAGGACCATGCACACACATCAGCACACACAAAGGTAACATACGTGAGTGAAACTTTCATAAAGTATCATTTGAAACAATAATGCAGAGTATTTGATTAAAAAAAATCGCGTAGTATGGTTGGTTCCTTTGGGGATCCAAGCTGCCTTGGATTCTCCCGTGCCAGTTTGCATGTGATATCAGTGTGACCGTGGGTACCAATTTTTTTGTCTAATAAATGAAGCTGTAATTATACCTCTTACGGGTTTATTGTGAGTAAGCACTTTCCAGGCTTCCTAGAGTGCAATTAGTACTCAGTAAATGTTAGTTATTACCATACATTCCCATTGATTATAAAATTAATCTGGTGACTACATTCTACACAGTCAACATTCGCTGATCGTGTCTTTACTATTGTGTGCAAACCACACAAGTCATTTTAAGACAACACATCCTTTTAACTTCTGTAAAAAATCTTTCAGAATAGTTAAGGGCCCCTTCCAAAACACTTGGAAATTGTAGCTTGTGAGGATAAAAGCAGAGAATTTTGAGTGTGATGTCTATCCTGAACAGAACAGAATGGAATGGAACGGAAGAGACAAGATGTCCAGTTAGCTCAGTATCTGTGTTCTCTCCAGCAACAATCCTTCCAAACATTCTCTCTTTGTGCTCATCGCCAAACAGGTGCCATCTTTAAGCACCCCAAGTGTGGCTTACACTTAGCTCCATACTGCACAGATGACTTAAAGTCCTGCATCCAGGTTCAAGGTCCCTCTTGGGTCTACCGTCAGCTGCCTCACCTGTGGCTTCCAATTTCCCCACTTTGAATTAAAGATACTAGTAACGTCTCTGAGCTACTTCATGGGCTCATTGTGAAGATGCAAATAGTATATTAGCATGCTTTGTAAAGGTAAGGCACATTTGAAATATCTGAGTTGGGGGAGACCTTTGTAGACTGCTTGCCGTGCATGTGTGAATTCCTGAGTTTTCTTCCTCAGAGCCCACATGAGAAACTCATGTACAGTGGCAGCGATTCACCCTGACTCAAAAAAGGGTACATAGATCCTGAGAAGGAACACAGCGGAGGCTCTCCTCTAGTATCAACATATACATGTATGCATTTGAGCACACACACACACACACACACACACACACACACACACACACACTTGTATATATTTATATCTGGGACTGGTGTTGCTTCTGTTTAAAGAGAGGCTGCCTGCCCGCATCATTTCCTCTGCAGATCCCGACCCCATCTTTGGAAGGCAAAAGCAGATGTGTTTGACAAAGTGAAAAATATCATTTTTGTTATCTTTTATTTTGAAACGATAAGCACCTTGCACGTCGCAGTCATGGTGTCTAAAGTTACAGCAGCAGTTCATCGGCACTGACATTCGGTTCCTTCTTCTACCTGTGTGCTTCTGATACTGTTTCTCATTTAGATAAGATCACCTAAACATTCAACGCTCTCCATCAAAGGGAGAGCCAGGCAGGAGCTGGGGAACATGCGTACCTGGAAGGATCCGTGTGCTCACCAGGACATGAGGCAGGAGGTGGTGATGTGCCTCGCACAGAAAGTTTGGCTTCTCTCATCCTCACTACCTTCTTGTTGTTTTTGCTTTGCTCTGTTTGGATTTGGACAGTCACCTGGTGGGCTCTTCGCTGGGGAAGGCTGTTTCTCCTGCTATCAGAATTCCCTCATCTCCTGTAGTTCTTTGCTCATCAACATGGCTGCCTAAACAAGACCTGAAAAAGGACACCAGTTTACATGCTAACATCGAACGGGGAACCTCATAGGGTCTCAACCCTAGCATCCCCTTTAATATTTAAACAGCCTTGTCCTTAGAAAGACTTTCTCCAGCAGTAGACCAAAAATGTTAAGGCACACCCATGCTTGCAGCAACCATTTTTAGACGTGTTGGAATATAAATTATGTCACTCCTTAAAAGAAATAATACAGAGCTTTCATTTCAGTGAAAACAGTGTGGATACTTACATTACAGCGTTTAGGTGCTTAGTGAGCCTTTTAAGTTATTATACTCCAGAGCTGGGCTATGAGGTTCCTGCACACTTTCAGATCCCAGAGACATGCTGCTGTCTCGTGCCCTGCCTGATGTCAATGGTAGCATATGACCAAATGTGGGTATTTCATTTATAAAGCATACAGACCATCACACACGAAGACAGCATAGTTTCGCACTTGGTTGTTTCTCCAGTGCCAGGTTGTGTTGTTTTGTTTTTTCCATCTGAGAAGTACACTTTTAAATTAAGTCAATTACACAATAGCTTCTAGTGAATCTTTGAGACAGGAATGGTATATTTAAAAATGCGTCTCCTTGTTAAACAGACACGGTGACAGTGTTTGTGTCGTGTGTTGTTAACCTCCAGAGGAAGGTTAAGCAGCTTCTTCTGTATCTAAATCTGTTGCTGTGGAAAATGACTGCCACACCGAACCCACCTACCCATGAATGGGAAAGTGAAAACTCGCACCTGTGGGATTAGGTAGAGCAGCAGGAAGTAAGAGCCTTTGTAGCATATAATTAGCGAGGAATTTTTTTCCGCCTCTTTTTAAGTGGTTTGTTCATCTCGCTGGGTTAACTAGTAATTAATGCTTGGAAAAAAAAAAATCCTGGAGTCTGCACCCTGACTGACTCACAGATGTATTCACTTACCTATGCAACCAGTGTCAGAACTCACCTTAAAACACTTAGTTTCCCTTCTGTGGTCATGCATTTCTTTAATGGGGTGGGGTGGGGGATTTGTCTATCTTTATGTCCTTTTACCATAGCTTTGTCGGCCAAAATTTGCCCATTTTGCTCAGAAGATTAAAGTAATTTAGGAATTCTTTATGTTTGGAGACCATGGTCTTAATAAGTAAGTTTGGAGAAGTTTATACAGTGAGCTGAGGATTTCAGAGTTTTAAATTGAAAATATGAAAAAAAATAATAATTTTGTTCCTAAATTGTATTTAGTAGAGTGCTCTCCGTGTGGATTTTTTTTAATTGTTATTTTCTCATATTCATTAAGGAGGCTATAATTTAATTACCAGTGTAGAAAAGATTTCTAAGCATCACTCTGTAGTTCCCAATAAAAGTCATGGAAGCCCATCGTTATTGAAGTTTCATAGAGTGTTCTTCGGGTGGAGTTGGAAGGCATACCTGCTCGTACCAGAATCCGGAGCTGCCTCCACCTCCACAGTGCAGATGCTGGCACTGGATTCATCTGCACTCCAAAGTGAACACAGAAAGCTCACATCGGGAGTGCTTAGCTTGCAGAGTCGTGAAAGCCTTTCCTCCTAACAGTTAATATTGCAGCGAGAAGCGGTGACTTTTCAGATGTGTAAATTCCAGGGCTGCGTAACAAGAGCCTTGGCACAAAGGAGCACTGAGCCAGCGATAATGTCTTCTATCCAAACACATTTGTACTGAAGGTAGAAACTGTTTAAAAGGAAAATTGCATCTTTTTCAGCAGTTTATCGGTGATAATTACCCTTCATACACCAAATGAAGGGTAAAGTGTTCTAAAGAACTCTAACTCTAATTGGAACATGTCACCAGGTGTTGCAGTTACTCTTACTTGTGTATATTCTTCTAATGATTACCGTCTCGTGCCACAAACTACATGAAAATATATTCACTAGGTGTGAAATTCCCATATGTCACAGTTTCAAGAATAGGTAAACAGCGCCAAGATGAAGGAAGAAGTATCGCTAATGAGGAATGGTAAGAAGTCTAGGATTTATTTTCCAAGCAGATATATCTGAATTTGCCAAAAGAGAAGAAAATGCAGTTTTTGAAAATGTAAACTCGGATGAGCTTTGCCCCTCACACTCACACAGTTGCAGAATTCCATTCAGCCTTCAGATTTGAGCGTGACATCCCTGGGATCTGCCAGGACGGAACCTCGGTTTCTCTTGTGTGTCAGCTGCGTGATATTTGTTGGTTTTGGATGGCGAAAGATAAACTCTTCCTAGCACAATGCTTTACGAAGTCCACTGTTGCCTTGGCAGTGATCAAGGACACAGGAATGTCTATGAAAGTGAACAGGCCAGATACTGCTCCCCTCTCTCCCTGGCAAGAACTTGTTTTCCACCGGGTCTGTTGGAGGAAGTGATTGATTGGATTAAACTTCTAAGCATCATTCTCTTTTGAGAGGTGGAAATATAAAAAAAAAAAAAAAAAAAGGTTTGTATAGGGAGACATGATGTGAAGGCAAGCCTCCTTCTCAGGTCCAGTGCAGCCAGGCTGCACTTGATGCTTTGCTGTTAGGGGTGTCATAGCCTCTTGTTTGCAGGCACCTGCGTGAAACTCAGATGCCGCGTTACCTCAGTAGTCAGTAAAGGAAGCTGGCCCAGTGTCGTTTTCATTGCACGGCAGCATGCTTTCTGAATCTTCTCGTTTTCAGTGTTTTGACAAAGTTTGAGAGGCACAGCGAACAATACATACCGTGTGGGTCATTTGCCTCCTTAGAGTCGGGGCCGGTACTCTGTGTACAAGTGCCCCTCCCAACTCTTTCCTTAAAGAACGGATGTATAAACTTCACTCCCCTAGAATGAAATCATATTTGTTCATCATCCCTGTGGTTATTTAAACTTTCAAGCGCTGATTATTAGAATTATATAGAAAAACACGGAATGGATTGGTTCAGTTCACCTCCCTCCCTTAGGTCGACACATTGCATGACGGATGCTCTTAAAGGAGACACTTGTGAGAACACTCGTGTAAATAGTTGTTTTAGATTTTAACATAATTTAGTTATATCACAGTTGTGCTGTAAAAATTCCGAGGAGTTTTTGCTGTCTATACTTTAAGGTGATTTTAAGTTACAGGTCTGGAGGTGTAGCCCACAGTTAATTGAATATTTGCCTTGTGTGCTCAAAACTCTATTCCATTCCCGGAACCTCATAAATTGGTGTGGTGGTGCACAGTGATCATCCTAGCACTTGGGAAATGGAGGCAAAGAGGATCAGAAGTCAAAAGTCATCTTCACCTAACTACATAAGTTCAAGGCCATCCTGGGCCACAGGAGACTCTATCCCCCCCCAAAAAAAAAAACCTAGTTATCTTTACTGCATAGAAAAATAAATATCTAGCAATTGTCTGGTGTTTATCACTGAAGTTAAGTAGCCTGGTACCAATAAACGCAATGGTTGAGAGATAAGCACTCTTATTATGACATTAAAAAATGTCAATCCACCCTCCTCAAAAAGAAGAGAAGATGGCGAAGACTTCTTGTCCCTTACAACATGTTCCACCACGCAGCCACCGGTCAGTTCCATACCTTGTGCTGCTTTTGCAGAAGTAGTAATAGGTAAATAGCTCATTTCCTCTTTGACTTGACTTCTGTTCACTATTCACTTCTGTAAACGAGTCTTTTAGCAAAGGCTTAAGTACATCCTCCAGCCATAAGCTGCCATAAGCTTAGCTATCTTACTTGGCCATCAGTTCTACTGTTTTGTTCTTATTAATGTTAATACTCTAATCAAATAGCTCAATACAGGTTATGACTCAACTCCAGATGTAAGCGATGTAAATAATTTTTCCCATCTGTCAGCCTAGCATAGGAAATTTGAGAAAGGGCTAATGACAAGTTGAGAAGAAAATCTCTTTGGCAGCCATGAAGACTTTTGACCTTCATACTGAGTTTTTTTCTTTTTGGTCTATAGCAAGGAGGAATAATGCTAACTACCCCTCCTCCTCTAGCAGGAGACAATATAGAATGTTAGGTAACTGGACAAGTTGGCTAGTTCACCTCTTTGACCCTACATAAGAGACAAGCTCATTGACATTGTCACTTCACTTTTATAATAAAGCCATAAACTAGTATTGGTAAGTAATGAGTAGAAGCAATAGACAATCCAAAAATGTTTTGCTTTACTTTGTATTAAATGTTTCCCAAGTTTCCTAGTATTTTGCTACTTGACATAAGAACATTGACTTTGTATTCCTTGAATACCTACAGTCCTGAAAAGAGGCAAATCAGGGACAATTAGTGGTTTTTATCATTGGTGAGCCAATGGCAGGGGATGGAAAGTCAGTTGTATAACATTTACAACTAGGAAATAATATTTCCATTAAGAAATTTTCTTTTAACCTCCTCATTTCCACTTCTGGGTACTTTGACTTTTTAAGATACTCATTTTTTGAAAAAGACATGTATGGTAGGCTGAAGAAAGGCCTCAACAGTTAGGAGTTCCACGTTATTCTTCAGAGGGCCTGAGACTGGTTGGCAACATGAAGCGCACACTGCTGTCGTCTCCAGCTGCAGGGTAATCCAACACCTCTGGTGTCCGAGGACACTGCACTCACCTACGCACCCACACAGAGATGCGCATATACAAATAATCAAAAATAAGATAAATATTTTTTTAAAAAGATGTGCATAGGCTTAGAACCATGTATTCCTAACCATCTTACCAAGAATGAATGTGGCTGTACGTAGTTAAAGACTAGTGGTAAACTTGTACGCGCATTGGTTGTTGACGTGGTCTAAACATGTTTCCCAGGGGTGAACAATTTTGACAGCTATGAAAGTTGTTTTCCAAATTATTATTCAACAAAATCTTCAGAAATGAGGACTGACATTTTTTATTCCCCTTGCATTTCCCCATACAACAGAAACCTGGAACGGATCTGGCAGACACCTACATTATGTTTGTTCGGCAAAACCAGGATATTCTTCGAGAAAAGGTCAATGAAGAAATGTATATAGAAAAGTTGTTTGATGTAAGTAGCTGCCACCGCCACAGGACCGTCACTGAACATTTTTTATCTCGATTTAAAAAATTAATGTGCACAAAAAATATATATGTAATGATTTTGGTCAATATTAAGGTCTTCATTTAAGCATAATAGCTAGGCATGGGAGGGTTAGTTTCAGGTACTTGATCAAGTCTCTATAAAGGTAACTAACAAACTTAAATAACAGTGTGATCCTTCACTTGTGACGATGACCACAAAGGAAATGGTTCCATGCTGGTGAGATAACTTCACGACTCCCCGCAATGCCGATTCTGAAACTAGGTTGTTTTCTTTGAAGTGTATTTACATGCATCTTCTCTGCATTTTAGAAATGCTTTTCTGGCAGTTTCATTTAATTATGCAAGTTACTGCAAATGTTTTCATAACAGCAATTCACGGGCTTCCTGGTGACACTTCAGCTGTGGCAGTTACAGAAGTCCCACTAACGTCATCCTCTCTGCCATGGTCTGTCCTGTCATGTGCGCTGTTTGTGTGACTGGGTTGTCAAAGGGAACCTTAGCTTTCTGACTTTATGTTTCCAGGCCATTTTACAGTAAAAGTATCATCTGTTTTAATAAGCTACATGTTAATATGTGTGAAAAGAATGATTTCCTAAAAGCTTTGATGCCCTGCAGGGGTAGAAAAATTATCATCTATCCAGCTGGCTCCTTTACAAAATACTGAAACCATATTAGCAACTTCTGCTTCCATTTGGAATTGCTCTGAGTTGACGGTTATATGTTTCATTTCCAACTTCTCTTTTACTTTTTTGCTTATGTGGCGATTTTCAAAAATGTTGAACAGAAAAAGAAATGGTGAGTTGATGTTATTTCTGTGTGTTTCTTCCTTGCTAGAACACACATTTGATGCAGAAAATAAGGTAGATCCATTCTGGAAATAGTCCCTTCTAGATAACAGTCATTGTTGGAAAGAAGGGTTGAAGATCTTCAATGTTTTTGCCTTAGTGACCTATTTGTTACAAAGCTTAGCCATTGTTATGGCAGTTAGCGAGCAAAGGTAGAATTTTTTTTTTTTTTTTTTTTTTGCCTCAAAGATATTCCCCTACTTTAATTCCTCTTCATTTGCTCAGCTTCAGTAAGACTGTAGCAGTATCTGTCAGAACTAACTAAAGTGGATCCCGGAGGCCAACATTCATACTGTACATTTATATAATTGTCCTGTTACGTTTTCTTTCCTTCCGACACACAAGCATCTGACCTGCTTGTGGATTTGCTTCCAAAGCATTATGTTTTGGTCAAGAAGTTTTTCTCGTTTTTGTACACACCCTGTAGAGATTTGGACTTGTTATTTGTAAAATAATTATAATGCCCTCAAACATTCTATTTCTTTTAGTTGCACATATTTATTACTTTAATTAAAAATGAAAATGATCCCTGACTCTATTGGTATGTCATCAAGAATAAGCATATATTGGGGGGGGAGGGTCTAAGAGCCCCTAATTAGCCAAGGCTGAATTTGCCTCAATTACAGTTAGTAAATGAGAGGTTATCAAGTATGTGTTGAAAGGTAAAGTAGAATGTGTAGCTTAAGCATCAGATCATTACTGGGAGACATTATATAATTATTGGAAATCTACTTGGCTGGAGCTTAAAATAATATCACTAGGTGTCGAGAAACAGTTGAAAATAATGACCCTAAATATGCTGTTAGCAACCATAGCCCATTACGGATAAGAGACAGAAGAGAACAATAGTACTCAGGTATCGTGGCAAGCTTCCGCCCTTCCAATTAGACTCCTTCTTAGAAAGTAAGTCCATGGAGCCTCCTGAGTTCAGGTGCAGATCAACACACACATTATGATGTGTTAACTCGGAGTGGTCCCATCCAATCTGGTAAAATGCCAGGGGCTCCATTTATGGTCATACAACATAAGGGCTTAACTCTTAAAGAATAATATGCCTTTTACCTAGAAGAAATCCTCTTACTTTAGAGATATGCTGATACTATCTTACATAAAAACTGTGTGTCTGCGAGGCACACATTCATTTTAAAGTGTTTTTGACACTTTAAGAAAAGAACCCATGTGATATACCATGTAGTCTTCTTTCCAGATGATGCTCCAACCACAAGAAGGGCTATCGGACTATTTGTTGAGCTTGCCATACTTCCTAAGATATCCGTGGCCTCTGGTACTTTTTGATCTGTTAAGCATCTTAACTGCTGCTGCTTTTATGGTTAAATACTGCAGAGCCTCAATTTAAATAATGATACCACTGACTGAGGCACAAGGATGACCGTTGCCCTAGATTTGTGCCCTTTGTTTTGGGACATCCAGGAATGAGAACCGCAGTACTTGTCACTATCCCTACATGACCATGTACCATGTTGAAACTTGTGGCCTGTCCATCCTGCCCTGCTCTCTTTGTTCCAACCTCCACAGAGAAGCTATTTTTGTTTCCCGACTTTGACGTATGAAAAGTGATTTAAATCTGTATTAGCTCTAAAGACGTAAGTATTATCAGTTTAGATTTTTATATCAGATCTTAAAGTATCAAAACCCAAAGTACCCTCTAAAGGTCGAAAACCATTGGTACAAATAATATGCTGTTCTTTTAATCCTGTGAGCGCTTAGACTTACGGAACACTTTCTGCCTAGAAGCAGAAACAAATGGCAGGACTGTACTGCTATCAGAGAAAAACGAGTTTAAGACATGTCTCTAAGCCAGGGTTGGGGAGACAGTTCGTCTGGTAAAGTGCTTTGCAAACAGGAGTGCCTGAGTTCAGATCCCAGCACAGTGGTGAGCACCTGCGATCCCAGTGCTGTAGAGGTGGAGACAGGACAGTCTCTGGGGCTTGCTGGCTAGCCATCTAGCTGAAGCAGTGAACTGCAGGCTCACTGGAAAACTGTCTCAAAAGATAAGGCAGAGGGCTGGCAAGATGGCTCCGTAGGTAAAAGCGCTTGGTTGCAAGCATCACAACCTGAAATCAGGCCCTGGAACCCAACAATGGAAAGGCAGGGCTGACTTACCACTTTCATTCCCCCCACAAGGTGCTTCCATTTATGGATGATGTGCTATAATACTACTGCATCTCTATTTTGGAATTAAAGGATCTTCTATTCAGAGAAAAATCAATTAACTTGGTTGGTATCTTCAAACTCTGACTATGTATCTCTTTTCAAAATCCTTCCATGAAATCCCATGTCTCAACGTACCTTTGACTCACAGAATTTGAAATAATAAAGTCATGTTCTATGACAAGTACTCTCCTGGGATTCCAGAAATCTAAGTCCCAACCACAGTTCTGCCATTAACTGGGTAGGTGATTTTCAAACATCTGAAAAATACTCAGTTTAGTTAGTAGAGACAAACTAAAAATCTTCGGCTAGAATTTCAAATCGTTTCTGAAACCAAGATTTTTCATGCAGTGATTGTTTATGTTTTTCATTTAGCAATGGTGGAAGAAGTCCCTGGGTTGGTTGCATCAGGGAAAACAAATCTTCATTCTGTTGTGTTAATCAGATGAAAGCAAAGAAAGCTAAACAGTAATAGCAAGTTCAGAGGGTAAGTAGAAAAGGAAGCCTATGTTACAGAATAGCTGTGGTCAGTAATGTTGCTTGGCAGGTAAAGGCGCTTTGTCTCCAAGCCAGACAACCAGAATTCAATTCCTGGGAGCCACATAGATGGAGAAAACGTATTCCCACAAGTTGACATCCACATATTGGCTGTGACGTGTGCACACACAGAAAACACACACACACACACACACACACACACACATACGCATATCCCCCTACAGTACCACAATCCCCTTTTTAATGCTGCCTATGATTCTTCCTAGGCAAAGTGTCTACTTACATTCTCAGGCCTCAGGGCAGAGAGCATAAGCCACAGGTGTCTCAGTATCATGAGAGCCTGGGGACATTCCTGGAGAGTATTGGTTCTCTCAGCTGAAAAGTGACAGATCAGAAGTCAAGACTGACATCCCACAGTAAAAGCCACTCAGGCACCTCTGCAACTGTTAAGTCCAAGAACTTGAGTTGAGACAGAAGGCTTACTGAAGCGAATCTTATTTCCCAGGACAACAACACTACCCAATTCTCTAAACCTTTGTACATGTATTGGGCATGCCCTACTGGAATCTCCTTAAAACAATCTTATTTCAGTTTTCATGTTGCCAAAGGCACACCAGGGTGCAGTATCTAATTGGCAAAGCATGCAGATTAGGCATTCTCTTGTGTTATAAATTGATTAAATACTTAATTGTTGAGGAGTTTCATCTCTATGAGATTTTTTTAAAACATTGTTGTGATGTCTTAGAAAATTAAATGTAATTCTTTAAATGATAGCTAATCAGTTATACTCATCCAAATAGTTTATAAAAGATTCATTTCTAAGGATATTGCATGAAAAGAATTCTTTCTAGTTAAACAACAACAGCAATACTAAATTAGACATTTTGGGCCAAACTGAATTTAATGTATAAATCGGTTCAGCCACCTATTTATGCTATCATAAAAATCAAAACATGAAAATAATACAAGGAAATATGATTTTCAAATAAAATTAATTTTGTTCTTACATACTTTTGCCTCTGGACTCCTAAATAAAAAGGAGGAGATATTTGTGCTCAGGGTGTTTTTTTCGGACTGTCATACCATTGCCCAAATGTTTTGTTTGGTACAAGAGTTCCTTTGTGCTAGGTAACGACAGTAACACTGCTCCTAACTTATTTAAAGATTCAATCTGTTGCTATGTTAATGTCCCAAGAATATTTTAAATCAACAAAGTATACATAGGAGTGATAACTAGCTGGGTGTGATGGTCAACACCCATAACCCCAGCACTCACAGGGCTGAAGCAGGGGGATCTAAAGTTCAAGGCTATATGGCAAGACCCTCTCTCAAAAAAAGAAAAGAAGAAAAATACTGAGCACTATTCAGATCTTTCTTCCATGATACCTTTGGTCAGGTGTTATTTAGAACTAACAATATACATTTTTAACCCATTATCTTTGGGAAGCAGCCTTTGTAAAGAATATGGGGTGAGACTCAAGACAGTGAAAGACTGTCTTTCTCCTCCTGAGTTTCTATTCTCCTACTAAAGACATCTTCTCTCATGTGTGAATGTGAATTTAAAAAAAAAAAAGAGCATCTTTCCTCTCTCAGTGAACTTTCATTTTCAAATTACTGGGCAGTTGTTCTGAAACAGTGGTTCTCAACCTTCCTAATGCTGCAACCCTTTAATACAGTCCCTCGTGTTGTGGTGACCCCCAGCCGTAAAATTACTTACATTGCTACTTCATAACTGTAACTTTGCTATTGTTATGAATCCTACTGTAAATATCTGATATGCAGATGGTCTTAGGCGACCCCTGTGAAAGGACCCTGCTACCCCTAGAGGGGTGATGACTCATAGGTTGAGAACCGCTGTTCTAAAGGCTACCTAGCTTAACATACACTTCTATTGACAAAGATTTTCTTTGGTGTTTTGTTTCCTATGTAAAAAATAGACTGATGTAAAAACATTCTGCCTTGGCCCATTACACTCAACCAGGACTGTGCTGACATCACTCGGATACTAAGCACTCCTGTGACACCTGTCTTAACTATTCCCCTTCTCCGTCAGCAGAAAGGATGGGTAATGCAAGCCCAGCAGCGTGTTTGAGGATCCCTGAAGAAATTTATTTCTATTATTATGCTGCGCACCTTTTCTACCTCACTGTATGTGAAAGATTTTAAGAGTCTGACATCTGGATTCTAGACTCAGCCTCTTATTCACCTCAGCTCACATGCTTTAGTACTCTTGCATTTAGCTCAACACTCTGCCTTCCAGATGTGGTCAGGTTTTTGCTCACATAAATTCCTGCATTGTTTTGTATGGTGTGTTTGAGCACTGAAGCTGTTCTTGGCCTCCGTAGATGCGGCTCAGAGCCTGCTCTTGAGCGCCTCTCCCCCTCAGACTCGGCTTTGCTTTAAAAGGCATGCTCGCGGTGCAGCATCATGGCTGTCTTGTTCGTTTGCGTTAATAATCCTCATTTTAATGTTATTATTTGTAAGTGTAAGTATTTATTTCTAAAAGTGTCTACTTTTGATGTACAGTGTAATGCCAAAATAAGCTCAGGCAAGTCCAGGCGCTGTTCTGAGAGGCCAAAGGCCCTCATTTGAATCTAAGCTGCAGCTGAATGAAAACCCGAGAAACTTGAGATAAGCGTGCCTAATTGCCTAAGAGAAACTCAGCAAGGAGAAGGAGGAAAAAAAAGATGTAGCTTGTTGATCTTATTTCTTTGATAATTCAAAAGAATCTTCAAGACATACGTGGACTTCTTAAACTTCAGTTCTTGAAATGTGATCATGGTCCACAATTGTCACTTGGCACATGCCCAGAAACACATCTTTACATGAGGCACCTGGACATCTGTGGCGGCGCTGGTAGAATCAGCTAATTAACAACACAGGCTTAAACAGGCACCTCATCTGGCAGTACAGTCAGTTGCCTGATGGTGCCCAGCAGGATTTGGTAGTGCTTTTTATTTTTCTATCCTAATGGTCTGCCGCCCGCCTAATTTTGCCTTATTGTCAGTCACTACTTACCGCAGCTTGGGGCCCTCCCAGGAGGCTAAATTATTATCAAAGGATTAGGGCGATGTATGTAGCCTTGCGGTTCTGACATTTCTGATTACTCGTCTATGCCAGAACACTAATTAGCTGTGACTAATTAAGAAAAATGCCCCTGCCATAGAAAACCATTTAAAAGAACCGAGAAGGAGAAAAGCAATTCAAAAGCTGAGCAGTGCTCGGATTTGCTGATGCTCTTTAGATTTCCACCAGAGTCTTAACTCACCTTTAATTGTGCTCAGAATGGGGGGGGGGGGGGTACTTGCAAACTGATGGGAGATTTTTTTTTTTTTTGCTTGCATAAGAAAAAAGAAATGTTGCTGATACCCTAAGCCATCTCGGCAATGCTGAAATTTCCTTACGATAAATAGAAGGTAACAAGATTTTCATGTTGAAGAAATGTTTCCAAACACCTTTTTGCAGAAGTGTACATCTCTATCACACGTCGAAGCTACTTAACAACACCTTGATGGATTGCCACTGAAGAAATTAAAATAGCGTTGAGTTTCTGCACCGGTGTTGGATGGGTAGGAAGCGGTAGGTGGAACCATACCAACGTGACTTAGTGTTGGGTCCCTGCTTCCCTTGCCTTGGGCTTGTCTGGAGGTTCCGACTCCTGCATGTAGAGTCTGGTACATGCTGACTCCTGACAGCTGACTTGGCATGCCTGCACAGCATCTGGCCACTGGTGGCTTGTTACTGAAAAATGCCCAGGCTCCCCTGAGACCAACATCTCTACCAATTGACCGGTGCAATGTTTGCACAGAACCAATAGCTACTCCCCTTCTTTTCAATCCTGACTTCATAAGCAAACAACATGCGTGGCTTCCAGGCCAATTTCCAAAGCAGCTTTTTGGATCCCCCTCTGTGAGTCACCTCCCTAACAGGCCCTCCTCACAGACCCCTCTGCAAGGTTGGCACCATCCACCTGTGGGCACAGCAGTAATGGCTAGGCTGCCGATATTGACTAAATCCAAATTTGAAAAGAAAAAAAAAAAATCTGCGTGCCAAAGTAGTCTCTTGGCAAAATCATCATTCACTGGGTTTATTGAATGATTTGACAGAAAGCTAAATTAAAGAATGATTCACACGGATGCTTATGAGCAGCTAACCTAGGAAGAAACTCTATTTCCTGATCTCAGCCCATACCTAAAAAAGGTAAAAATGGAAATACTGCTACTTCAATGTGGGTAAATTACTTGGTTTGTAGAAAGGAAAGTTCTAACACCCACCTCAACTAAATTCTCCATGCTGCATTTTTAAACTCGCTTCTCCTTTGCCTCTCACTGGAGAACAAAAAGCAGGTACCAGCACCCTCTAAGCAATAATCCTCTACAATGCATAAAGACTGTTATTAAGGCACCTGTCATACATGTCTACCCTTGGATAAATAATCCTTATTTGTTTAACTTCTCTTCGTAGGCCCCTATCCTAGCCCTTTAATCATTGTCATGGCTATGCTTTGAAATTTCTCAAGGTGTTCACTGCCGTGCTTAGAACAGAGATAAGATGCAGTATCTGAATGCGGCTGGGCAAGATTCCTTCTAATTTTACTCCTCCATATGCACTCTGATACCTAGCTCTCCCATAAGTGTGCTCTGCTGTCTCTGTGAACTTAACTTCTACTGCTGTAGTTCTTTCTGTTAACTTTCCTCTTAGCCATTCCTATCTGCATTTCCGTGGTACAGAATACCCTTGAAGCCGGATGCTGCCATGTGTAAACAATGATGGTGAACATTGGGATGCAGGTGTTAGCTCTATCATACATTGTTGGATCTCGTTAGAAGATGCTCAAAGCTCTCTTATTACTCATTTTTTTAGTGTAAGCTGCATTTATTGATCACCTTTAAAAATTATACTGTTCTAACATCCGGAAGCATAATGCTAGCCAAGCGCCCGCCCTAAAGGGGTTTATATATTTTAAGAGCACGCAGATCTTCTTGAGAAATGCTTAATCTCCACACAGAATCCTTCACAGTTTTCATCCGCAGAGATATTCACAGATATATTTCTTTATTTCTCTCTGTGTTTCAAGTAGATGATTAGAAAACACCCAGAGATTGATCACCAACACAAATCATACGCAGTGTCCCTCCACCAAATGCAGAGACTGAAAGGTCACACCAGATTCTCCCTTCTCCGCCCTCCCTGGGTTCTTTGCTCAAACTCTAAGAGAGTGCTTCCTCAGATGGGATCCCACACTTCCACAGTGATAGAAACAGCTCCTAATGTCTGCAGACAGAGAAATCTCCCAGGCATGTACTCAACGGTGGAAATACTTGCACAGTACAGCCAGCCCTGGCTCCAGCAATGCCCCAGAGCTTCACATAACCGAAAGAACAGGTATCAGTGCGCCTGCACAGATGATGCTTGGGTGGCAGCTCGATGCTCTGGTGACAATCTCGAAGCCGGCCCAGAGCTGGACACAGCATTGTACAGCGCGAGTGTAGCTTCATGTGTGAGTGCACACAATTGGGCTTGGGAATTTTCAATGTGTAGTACTCCGGCCTTTGCAGCAATCAGCACCTAAAATAAAATGACTGTCACGTTTTAAGTTCCATTTTAGTCCTGTGTTTCATTTCTTTAGCGAAGTGGAATTGTCTCCTTGATAATTTCAACAACTTTAGTATCTGTTGGATTTTTACATGGTTAAGGGTCCGACCCAGAACCTCATGCCCAGAAGACAAGCACTCCACTGATGGGACAATTTAATAGATCTCTATTAAATTATTTTTCTATTAATGTAATAGGATTCAAAACAACAGTGACTCTGGCTCTGACACAATTATTAATGTTCTTTTTTTCCTATAGAAAAGCCCTACAAGTATTTTAGATATACAAGTAGCATTTTATATTTCCATAGTTTTAAAAAAGATAATCCATCAAGAAATGTGTAATGTTTGCTATGTTCCAAACACTCCACCAGAGACTAGAAATAAGAATCAAAGTGAGGTTCTGTGCATAGCTTGTGGCTCCTCACACCTGGTGGTGGACTTCTAACACATTGTACATTATTATCGACACCTGACTCAAATATAAGGCGCAGAAAACATCAGAGCACAGTCCTTCCTGGTTGGAAATAGTATTGTTTTCATAGCAGACAATGGATGAGCTGAGCCTTCGATACTAATATGCATACATACAGCCAGGGAGATGGAGTTGGTAATAAACGTCAGGACCAAAGCGGGCTGGCAAGCCCAGAAACCAAAGGCACAGAGAAACCCAACATAAGGCAGAGCCATGGTTTTGTGCTTTTCAGCTCACCCACTGGGGGAATGCACCAAGACAGAGAGAAAAGGAGCCGCTTGCTTCATTCCCTGTATACTTTCAAAACGTGATTTTGGAATGCTTCTGTTCTCTATAAAGAAACTCAAGCAGAAAGACCTTCGAACAGCAAATTCTCAAGTCTAGATCATATCTTGAAAGTAAATTGTACCATTGAGCAGCAATTGCTGAAGTTTCCTCTATCTTTCTTTAGGTCTTATGTTATTAATTTAAAATATAATATTCATCAAAATTTTATATACAGTGTGTAAATTGTCATCTAACCAGAAAAGAAAATGGCCATAATGCCCAAGAAAATCATTTTTAAATGATTTCTGTGTCCCAGACTGTTGCAGACACTGTTATGATTAGATAGCACACTAATTTCTGCCAAACCATTCATTTGTTTTGTGCAAATAGTAACCAAAGCAGTTTGCACCCCGTCATTGGTCCCTAAATGGAAAAGAGTGGAATAACAAATTTTTACGTTATAGTCACTAGCCTTTTAGCATCAGGAGAGCTACAAAATAAACTTAATATAATATAAAATGCTATTGACTTTGATACCCTATATGTAGTCTAGAAAAGGCTTTTAGGGTGTCCTGAAATGAAGAAGATTGGGACTAATTAAAGAGCAGCGAGCTACACAGAGCTCCTGCACCTTGCAGTGTGCAGAGCTAGTTTTATTATAAGCTGCTCTGCTTTGGGATAGAAGATGGCCTGATTCAGAGCTTCCTCACCCACAGTGTTCGTGAATATTTGGTTTGTCAAGACAGGGTTTCTCTGTTGTAACCGTGGCTGTCCTGGAACTCACTCTGTAGACCAGCCTGGCCTCAAACTCACAGAGATCACCTTCCTCTGCCTCCAGAGTGCTGGGATTAAAGGCATGCGCCACCACTGCCTGGCTTCATGGGTATTTGAAAAGAGGAAATCTGGAACTCTGATGACAGGGAAGTTTGTCTCTGCATTCAGCAAGTGTCTACTAGATACCACTACTACCTTGTCCACACATTTTATATTTATTTTATATATTTTATATTTTATATATTTTATTTATATCTTTTATGTGCTTTGGCGTTTGGCCTGCTTATATGTCTGTGCGAGGGTGTCAGATCCTCAGGAACTGGAGTTGCAGACAGTTGTGAGCTGCCATGTGGGTGCTGGAAATTCAACCTGGGTCCTCGGGAAGAGCAGCCAGTGCTCTAACCGCTGAGCCATCTCTCCAGCCCCACATTTCACCCTTTTCTTCCTTAAATGAGATAAACCAACACATGGGAGGGGGAAGCAAGAAAGTCAGGAGTTCAAGGTCACCCTCAATTGGCGTGAAAGGCCATTTTAGGCTCCATGAGAACCTTTCTCGTAGTAATTTAAAAAAATAAAATAAACAAAAGAAAAGCTCATAATTTGTAAAACATCAAAGTATTCTGTTATACTTAACAAAACTAAAACATCCCCTTATTTTGTAAAACATCAAAAAGCATGTGTCATCTAGTCTATGTTTAAGAAACAGACAGCACATGAAGAAAACCACACGTGTAGAGTTCTCTGCATGAGCCATTGTTCCTGTTTCTGTAGTCCACTGTCTTGTTACAGTAAAATAAAGTGTTTTTTGAGTATGTTTAAGCATTAGGCAATTGGGCAAATAAACTTTGCAAAGGGAGATTATGTAAGAGATTCATAACGTAGGTCATTTGATTATCCTAACGAGGAGCATGGTTCTTCAAAGAATTCCCTTACATTGCAAATTATATTAGCACATTTACAGATTTGTTTGGTGTCTGATAGTATGGATTTCTTCAACTTGCAGGAAACTTCAGTGAGCATCTTTGAAATGGTTGAGATGAAACCTCTTGTCTTTGTACCCCGGGCTGTGTCGCGATCAGTTCGCAGCCACCAGGAAGTGAGGAGGTTGTTTTCCTAGTTTTATGCTACAAATGTCGAATTCCCTGAAAGAATTGGATATTTTTGCTGACAGAATTTAGCTTGTTTCCAAAAGGAAATTATAAGCTTAGACTTTGGAGCTGTAGTATAAATTAAAAGATCTTATATGATGTATAGATCTGAATATGTAAATTAACCTGAGCACAGTTTTCTGCTTAATGAATGTGCATAAATGTTAATAACATCTGCGTCCATATGAACAGTTGACTCTAGTTCATTTTGCTTGCGCTTCATAAAAAAAAAAAAAGTATCCAATGGAAGGCTAGAGAAATAGCTCAGGTGGTAGAGTGCTTGCCTAGCACACACAGAGCTGTGGGTTCAAGCCCCAGCACTACAGAAATTGAGCATGGTAGTTCATTAGTAGTTCCACGTATAATTGTAGTGCTCAGGAGCTATAGAAGCTATAGAGATATTAGAAGTTCAAGTTCACCTGTGGCTACATACAAATCCAAAGCCACCCTGAAATACAGAAGACTCTGTCTCAGAATAATTAGTTGTGATCTAAAATAACAGCAATCCAAGTGATAGTCCGGGGTTCTATAACTCCCAGTCATTCCTCATCACACTCTCGTGCTTCTTTCTTATAATGACTGCATTTCATTAAGAGAGAAAAATGAATTGAAAAAAACAAAACAAAATAACAGACAACAGGAAGCTCTAGAACTCAAAACTTTCGCGTTTCTTTACTTTGGTGGAATGAAGCTGTATCCTGGCAGCATGCAAAAATTGAAAGAACGCGAAATTGAGTTTTCCTGTCAGCTTAGTCTTCTGTGAATCTCAGGTTCATTGTGCCTTCTCCTGAGACGATCAAATAAAATTTTACCGTATTCTTTTTTCCATTATTGGGAGTAGAGTAGAGGGTCTCTCACATATGCTAAGTATGTATTCTACCACAAATTAGTTCCCTGCTGCCCGAATGGCCAGCATTTCTATAGAGCTATTGTGTTAGAGGTGGTTTATATAATCTGCACCTCCTCCTGCAGGTGAGACGACTGAGACACAGGGCATTTGCCCAGCTCACGCAAGCAAACAGTAGATCAAGCCTTCCCTCTACCCTGCTTCCCAGGGACTATTTTCTTCTGCTTTGCTGTGTGGATGCCAGCCCTCAGCTGCCATATCCAGGAGATGCTCTGTACCCCAGCCTGTCCTCCATGGCATCTCAGTGCTTAGCTGACATGGCAGTTGAGTGGGACACATCCTCTGTTTTTAGTTGTAATTAGTTGGTTTCGGTTTTCCTTAAATACAACCCTTCATCCTTTTTCTAAGCTAACACACAGCTGTAAAAATTTTAATTGTGCTTTGGAGTCTGTTCTGTGAGGCTGTGTATGATAATTTCCGTGGGATGCTTTGAATTGGGGTGTAGGGGTGTTACTGCATCAAATTGACATTAATATCAAATTTGCATTTGAGTGTTTAGAAATGGGAAATGAGTGAAATCGAGCCATAAATTTAGTTATTAAGTAGATGTTCTGCTGGCAGAAATCATGATGGATCCCCAGTAGAACATGTACATTTTCAGTGTACTGCTAAAAGCATAGGGCACCAGTGTTTCTAAATGTTTCTTTCTCTCTAGAGCTACTAAATGGTCCTAGAGTTTGGCTTGTGGTTCTTACTCATACCAAAGCCTTCAACATTTAAATTTTTTTGTTTGTTCTTTAATTCAGTTGAGCTATTGGATTTTAAAGTTCACATTTCCTAGCATGAGATTATCTGGGTTTTAATTCCATTTCAACCAGTGATTCAACTCTTTAAAACAGTTTCTCTTGAATAAATGAAGAAACACATGGTGTACTCTGGGAATTTAGCCATTCCACACTTTAGTGATCTGAGAAGCACTGGTTCTCTCTCCTTCCCTGTCTCCCTCCTTCCTTCCTTCCTTCCTTCCTTCCTTCCTTCCTTCCTTCCCTCCTTCCCTCCTTCCCTCCTTCCATCCTTCCATCCTTCCTTCCTTCCTTCTGTCCTTCCTTCATTCCTTTCTGGGTTTTACCTATTGAGACAAGCATAGCTGGAGAAAGATGAAAATATACCAAGTAGTTGTGCCAATTCATAATCAATAAAATCCTAAACACTTAAGCAGAAAACACATCTGAGATCTGTACCGTGGCAAAGCAGCTATTTTTCCTTGGCCATCATCATCAGAAGCTGCATTCTGCTAGAAATCATTTGCCTGGAGCAGCCTCGGTATAGAAACCCTATGGGGTCTTGTGATTCAGATTTAGGAATATCAGCCGCAGAGGGTCTAAAGGCATTGTGCATTAGTATGTATTGAGACCTCATTCCAGGTGGCAAGCAGCTGGACTTTTGAAAAATAAAACTTCCAAAATAAATGTGAAGTGCTTGTTCCCAGGCGATGAGTGTTATACTTAATGGAATCATCCTTCAAATGTTATAAATGAGGCAAAAGAAGGGGGGGAGGAGCTGTGCATATTTAATATATTTGTTTTGTATCTCCTCTAGTCAACAGAATAATGACATTCCTTAACTACTTCTCTTTAACTTGCATGAAGAAAGCACGGTATGTTGCTAAATCTCTTTTCAGCAGCTCTGCGGAGAAACAACTTTAATCCTTGTTAGAAAATTGCCGAGTCTGAGGCTGACAAAGAGCTCATGCGTGTTCCATTGTGAGTGCGCCCGGGCCCCAAGAGCAGAGCCCTTTACAGCTGCGCGGATCCCGCCCGGCTCAGCTGCACGATTTAGGAGAGGAGGTTTGTCAATTTCTATTGACAATGGAGAGAGATTTTCAGGGCCTGTAGCAGTGCTGACACAGTTGGGGATCAATGCCAGCCATTCAGACTGCACCCTCTTTCATTGCTTTGGTTTGTTAATTCAAGACTAAAGGTCCACGGAGGGGGTTGAGGGTGTTTAAGAAAGCTGATGAACTGCTAGCGTTTATGGCCCTGGTGTGGCAATTTCCATAGTCAGTGGCAACTCCTGGCACTGAGGGAGCCGTGCCCTTGTTGACCCTCTTGTTATTAAAAATGCACAAGTGCCGTGCTTCTCAATATTTCCACACTCTCCCATTGTCGATACCACCTTCTGAGCCCTTCAGCTTGTGGCTTGCTCTAAAGATCTTCTTAGATTGGGTTTGAAAACTTCACCTTAAACACTAGATTAGACTGATGTTCTGTTTTCCGTGCTCCTGTTGATTTGTTGAACCTTTCCCAGGGCTGGAAAGCAAGTAGCAGCTTGATGGGGAGACGGGCTGCTAATATGATTTACCAGTCCACAGTCATGCACAATAAGTGTGAATAAATACAAGGGTCTCGCAGAGTCAACCCCAGCCTTTCCTTTTCTTTTCTTTTTGCTTTAAAAGAGGTATCTCAAGAAAATGAAGTGAGTGGTGCATGCCCTTACAGGAGTTGAATGAACCACAAAAGGAAAGAAAGGAGTTTTGTTTTTTGTTTTTTTTTTTTTTTTGGTTAAAGTGGTAGACTGCTATCATGGATTGATGTAGAAGGGGGGGGGGGGAATTGTAAAATATACAGTTACTGCTTTATTCCTGACTAGACCAAAGCAAAGAATAAAACACCAACACCATTCCCTGGGCTTCAACACAGTCCGCTGCTCCCCTTCCCGTGGGCCCCGAAGGGAAAAGCAAATCGTCACATAAGTTACTTTATAAAATGAACTTTCCTGAAATGAAAAAAAAAAATCCCTCATGTTCCGACTCTGCTTATTTCATGCAAAGGCTTGCTTGGGTTTGACTTGGTGGAACAGATGAGGCTTACCCAATTTTGACTCTCCTCAAGATGGAGAAAAAAAAAAAAGGGATCTACTGTCTTTTCACCCCTTAGAAAAGATGTATAGGAACTCCAGTACCAAAATACCAAACTTCGAGAAGTCTCTGTTTGGTGTCTTTGTCGGGGTGGGATGAGGGCTGTCATCGGCCTGCTCTGAGCTGGAGCTAAGCCACTGCCTTCCCTAACCATTTCCTGTGTTTAGCCACAACTGTTCAGACTGCCTGGACTTAAATCAACAGCATGCATTCTGAGCTGACAATGCTCCTTAGAAACTTCCTTTCAGGTCAAGATGTTTGCCTTCCAAGGAAGATGGTGAAAAGGTGGTTGAAACATTTTCCTTCACTGTCATCCTGCTGGTGTCTAGCTCTACAGTTACCTTTAGATTACCGTATTCCCAAATTCGTGTTCTCTTACGTTCTAGTTCGGGTACTACGTTGGAAATGTTATATTAACAAAGGTGCCTGTGTTCTACTAAATATCCTTTTTATTATGACATTATCATAAGCATCATTTCTACACAATGGGGAAGTTAAGTTAAACTAATTTGAAGTCACATGAGGATTTTTTTAAAAACATGAAAGTATGGGTTGAGCAATTTTTAAAGAAGTGCTTCACCTCTCTCAGATTTACACAACTCCATGTACCCACAGGGTCTAATGTCTTTATTAGTTGCTGTACCAGGCAAGCCTTTATACAGTGTAGAGTATTTTCTCTCCTTCAACAGAAAAGAGAAAGTCTCTATCCCACACAAAGAGACTAGAGGTTTTTTTTTACTAGAGTTTTAATCCATTTTGACAGCATTTTGGGTTTCAAATTATCTGTTCAGTGTGGCGTGAGCACAGGGGTCTTAGTATACAGAACGCTAACTCAATATTGCCAGTCGCGCCCAAGGGATCCGCTACATTAAAATAGGAGCAACTAAAGCGAAGTAATTTGAGATAAGTGAATGTAAAATGAGTGTCAGAAATAAAAGGTAGTATGTATCCATGGAAAGGTTTTTTTGAGATTTCACATATAAAGTGCTTCGTCTACTAGCAATGTATTTTATAAGAATTTATAAGTGCAGGTATCTAATTTTATAAAACTTTAAAAAATATTTTGACATGTGCTAAACAATAAAAAAGTACTCATTAGGAAAGAAAAAAATAACTATTTAGATCTCAGTCTGGTCTGAAATGTAAAAGTTGGTATTTTCAGTCATCTCCTTGGTCATGTTTAGTAAATCTGTTCATCTCAACCTGCTTGTCACAGTTTTTGCATGCACCTTCAATAGCGTAACAGATCAACAGAGATAAACAAACGGTGCGACACACTCGCCTTTTAACTATACTCAAACCACCACTTCTTACTCTGTTAAACGGTGCTGCCATGTCAGTGAATTCAAATCTGGATGAATTTTAGACTTGGAGCACTTAAGATCTCTTAGAAGCTAAATTTTACTGTTTTATTATACGGAGGAAAAAAATAAGATTTTTTGAGGTCTGTGTTTGGATGCCTAGAAACAGGTACCTATGTGATGTGTGGCTATGTTTATGTATATAAGCAGCACACAAAAAATCTCTTTCAGAATGCTTCTTTCATTTTGTAAATGCCAAATCAGTGTAGCTATTTCTCGGTTGCTGCAATGAGCATTGTTTCACTCTTACCAACACCTGGCTCTGTCATGGAATCACCGAACCCCTCAAAATGTCACAATTAGTATCAGATGTGTTGTTTTGAAAATAGGAGACCAAAAAAAAATCTTTTTTTTTCCTGCTCAGTGTACATTATAATGTACAGAAGCAAGAAATTGCCTCCAAAGAGTTTCATATTTTCCCTCAATAGAATTGTGAAAAATGAAAAATTATGAGGCCTCAAAAAGCACTTGCAAAGGGATACAAATCTTTCCCTTTCATAATCTGGGTAACAATGTATGCTTTGTGATTTTTACAGCATATAAGAATTCCATCTTGACAAGGCTCCTTCCTGTGATCTCGGTAAATTTAAATTTGACTTAAGTAGTGTCCAGGCATCCTGGCAACTGCCTCATAACTGATTTATACGAAAGCATGATCAGGGATAACCATTTAGTAAACTGAGGATACCTTTTTGTCGTCTTTCAAAATGTTATTTCTAGGCATTGACGCCACGGCTTACGTTCTGACACTCCTACTGTCTGAATTTTACACAGCATGAGGACCAAAAAGGAAATTTCCCTTTGAAAATGATTTACCTGGTGTTTTGTTTTTATTGTGGTTGTTGATTTCCCCTGCAGCTTGGCCGTCCATTCAGTCACATAATATGCTATTTAGTGTCCATTGTTACTTACAAATCGCAAAGCAGGCCACTAGGCTTCAAAGCGCAAAAACAAGGTTTCCCATGAATATGTTTCAGCTAAACACTGTCATGCTAATTCATGTAAAGAACAGCCCAGGTCAGCTCAGCAGATCTGCCAGCAAAACATACAATTCTGTTAACAGGAAATTATAGCATTATTGACTTCAAGTGCTGATCTGTGGTCATTTCCGAGTGCTTCATTACCCTCTCATTACTGAATCTGGTAAATGAATACTGCAGAGATTGTTTTCTTTTCTTTTTTTTTGTCCTCCTCCCCTCCCCCCCACCCTCCTTTCCAGCAATGGTACAGCAACTCCATGAAAGTCATTTGTGTGTGGCTGGCTGACAGACTAGACCTCCAGCTTCATATTTACCAACTGAAGACGCTCATCAAGATTGTGAAGGTAAATGAAAAGCGTCAAGATGTGACTTGGCCATCACGCTGTAAAGAATAATAAGACCCCACCCCACCACAGCGGGGGTGGGGGCGCTGTACTGAATGGTGGATGTAAGCACAAGACAATGTACATAAACTCCCTAGCATGTGTTCTTGAATGTAGTAGGTCCGCAAGGACTTTACATTCACATTCTTTGTGTTTGTTAGGATCATGTACTAATCGTGAGGGCTTTTGAATGGTACTAGCCAATGAAATGAGTAGAGAGTCTGCGATTTTTTTTTTACCATGCCCTATTAGGAAGTTACACGCTGTCACTGGCCAGATTCCTCTGGAAGTATGCCTCTCCCTGTATGTAGAAGATGGCCAGTCTGAGTGTTAGAGACACAACTGTTAACACAGGTCTTACATTCACTCAACAGAACACTGAGACTTTTGCTCCACAAAAGGAAAAGGTACTGGCATATATTTCATCCTTAACGATAGGGAGCTTTAAAATAATATATCTGACTGGGCTGTGGTGGTGCACGCCTTTAATCTCAGCACTCAGAGCAGGCAGATCTCTGTGGCTAGCCTGGTCTACAGAGTGAGTTCCAGGACAGCCAGAGTTACAACAGAGAAACCCTGTCTCAAAAAACCAATAATAATAATAATAATAATAATAATAATAATAATAATAATAATAAATTTGTTCAACATAATTTTTCACTTTGTAAATTCTAGTGGAAACAAAAGAT
Source organism: Cricetomys ansorgei (assembly GCA_026225945.1). Classification (NCBI taxonomy): domain Eukaryota; kingdom Metazoa; phylum Chordata; class Mammalia; order Rodentia; family Nesomyidae; genus Cricetomys; species Cricetomys ansorgei. Next base: position 34,826,967 of record JAMJFZ010000056.1, read on the forward strand.
TTACTTCAAGTTTAACTTTTCTTATAGTGGAAGCAGAAATTTGGTATTATAGCTGAAGACAAACTAAGAAATAATGGTTTCATGCAGAAGACCTTTACTACTTCCATTTTGGTAACATTTACTAATGGTGTCTGTGTATATGTATGTATGTAATATGTCATGTATGTGTGATCACATGCACAGAGCTTCTCACTGTGTCATCTGACCTAAAACTACCAGCAACCCCTCAGAATCTGTCAGAACTACATGTCCTTTAGTAACAGCCGAGAGTCGTGGAATCAAGAATTAACGACCGAATCCAGTGATCTATAGATTAACAAGCCTCCAGAAGATTCTAATGCATGCTGAAGTTTGCAAAGTACTGAGTCACATTATTAAAAGAAATTTCTGTTCATATTAAAAAAAAGAATACCATCACTCTCTTGGTTCCTGCAGTCTAATTCAAATACAAATTATTTTGTGCTACAGACACACAAGTTAGAGCCACAACTGAATTCTGCTCCAAAATCAGATTTGGGCAGTTTGCCTCTAAGGTAGAAACTGAACTATGCTATAATAAAAGTAATGGTGATCAGGGACCAATAACAAGGAATATTGTAGCCACCCACAACATTGTGGATACTCCAGCCACACATTTCAGTTAACAAACAAAGCATCTTCAGTTACTCTTAGCAGGTCTTTACAAAGATCTGAATGCACACTAGGACACCTTCAGGTGTGGCTTACCTCACCATCATTTCTTCCTTGTTTCTATAAATGTAACTTGATGGTATTGAAGTGACCTTTGTTTTGCATAAACGAATCAGGATATCTTACATGTGCAACTATCTGTTGATGTCACAGCCTGTACTGTTAGTTAAATGGAGTCAGCTGGCTATATTCACCAGCAGCCATATTTCAAGCTTCTGTCTGTCATGTGCAGGATGTCAGAAGTCATATATTCTGCCAACCATCAGTTGATACATGGTTAGTCTCCTTTGGGGGAAATTAAATTTTTTTTTCTTTTTTTTTTTTTTTTTGCTCACCCATCATTTGTTTCTTCAAAGTTATTTCTTTTCTCATATTAATGCATCTTAATAAGGAGCGTGCAGCACTTCTCAGCTTTATTGAGAGATGGCCGACAAAAACTGTCTATAATCAAAAGTAAGGATACTTACTACCCTGTACATAGAATATGCTGAGAGAATGCATCTTCTGCCCTCATCCGCGAATATTTTGACATGAAAGAGCAGTTAATAACTTTGTAAGTTACACAGCAGTATTTTCGTGGCGGTCTGATCCAGTGTTTTCCTAAGATAGTCTCCATTTATGGCTATAAATAATGAAAACCAGTAAGTATGAGACTCAGTTTCATAAATGTTTGGCCTTATTTTATTTCCACTCTGCTCTGTGCTGGAGATTGAATCCAGGACCTCACGTGCTGGGAAGCCCCCCATCACCGAACTGTACCCCTAGTTCAGTTTTTGCATTTATTATCTCAAGATGCCCTCTTCCAAAGTTGCCTAGGGCAACCCCGGACTCTCTCTGTCAACCAGGCAGACCTTGAACACCAGGGACCATCCTGTCTCAGTTCCCCAAATACCAGGGATGGCAGACCTGTGCCACCAGGCCCAGCTCATGTTTAGCTCCCCACAAGCTCAGACGAAGCTTTCCCGACTTATACATTTAATCAAGTCATAAGACTCTATTTTGTAATCAAAATTATTATTTTCACAGTGAAGATCAAGGTGAAGTGCTGATTTAGCCCTCTAACCATTTCCCCTACTTTGAACATAAGTAAACTTAAACCAGTTTCATACATGGATTCTTTGAACTGATTTTGTTTCTGTTCATAATAATCCTTTTGTTGTTTATAATAATCATTTTTCCAATGAGTTTCTAAGAAGGACTAAACAACATGTATGTAGAGTCGTGAAGGCCACTGAGCGGTCCTTCCACCAAGATCATTTGGATTTGGCCTGCACGCCATAGCAGCTCCCTGTGTTCTAGCCAAGGGCCACTCACCTTGACTAGACTCGACTCTGCTTCCTCTTCTTACCACTCACAGACATCATCATTCTTCTAGACTCAGAAAGAGCTGAAAATGATAAGTATGAGAATCAATTTTGTCCTCTAATGGTACACAGTAATTGGTTCAATTGTTTAAAAAAATTAAAACTAGTATAAAAGAAGCAACAGCAACTCTAAAGTCTGTGGGATTATATGTGAAGGTTTGACATCAGAGAAGGGGGAAAAGTAAAATCCACAAATAATTGAAATTGATTTATATTCTCCCTAGTTGCCATAAAAAAAATTAAAAGTGATTAATATGAATCAGCTGCTTGTTTTGCCAAGGGAAAGGAAGCAAGCGGCACCCTGTGGCAGGGCCTTGTCTTAAAGAAGAGCCATCCCCGTGCCAGTGTGGAAGTCTGAGGCTGTCCAAGTGTTGGCAACATTTTATGAATCAGAGTGTGCAAGGACCTGCACTGAAACTCAACTCCTGCTAGTCATTTGCTAGCAGAATAAGGATTTCCTTATTCTTATACAACCTAAGTTGTATGTAAATCAGAAAGCCTTTGGGACTTCAAATCAGCAGTTTAAATCTGTCAGGACTAACTTAGCAATAGTTACACTAAGTCTAAGGGAAGTCATCTCAATAAAACCAGAAAGGCAAGCTTGGAAACTTAGTAAATAATTCTCTGTGGCACGATACAGTGTATCATTGTTCATCTGTATGTGAATAGTTTGGGTCGTGTGCTTCATATAATTTTAATCTACTTAAAAAGACAACAATAGGCTTTGCTACAAGTGACTGTGATAATAATACTGTGTGTTTCAGTTATCATGTTTCCTAGACCAAGTTCACATTTCAGAGTTACTTCTCTGGTTTTAAATATGAATTATGAGTTTTGGTATCATGAAGCTATGACATCTTAATGGTATTCATGAAGAATTGATGAAGCAGAAGCCAGCTCATGATCACATCATAATAAGCTTATTCCAGTTAGAGACTATGATGGTGGTAGGCTGTGGGTGCCTCCAAATAAGCTATCAAAACTAAGTGGAAATAGATTTGATCATCTAAAACCAAATGCTCTCCGAATCTAAATTATACTTGCTGCGGAGACACTGACACCTGACGCCATACAGCGACTCTCAGACTTCAGTTTAATTTTAGATATTGGTGTGGGTTTTTTTGTTTGTTTGTTTGCTTGTTTGTTTTATTTTTTGTTTTTTTTATTTTTTGTTTTTAACGTGAATCTTATTTCTGTCAAGTAATCAAATGAGAAATAGCACATAGTCCTCCACCCTTACTTGTTTACACATCACTTCTGAAACTAGATAAGACCCTGGCACAAGTTGGGGACAGAGGACAGGAGGGTAAACCAAGGCAGCTCTAGAGCTTCCTCTGCCTTGTGGTGCTCCTGCTTTTCCCAGAAAGCTATGGGCAGAGACCAGGTGCTCTGAATGAGGGGATCAATAAGCATCTCCTGACCCAGGTGATAAGTGCCTTTAGTGCAAATGTTTGGATGTTCTGGGATTTTCTGAATGTTCTCATAGAAGTGGTTTGGCCATGTCTGCTGTATTCAACAAAACAGAGCTTCTCTTCATTGTATGTCATCTACTGGGGTTATGATATTGAGCAGAATTACAATATATGTCCTGATTTACTTCATTTATTAAGTATTTAAAGAAATAAAAAACCCTAGCTGAGAGCAGTCGCTTAGAACAATGGTATATTGGCATCAACTGACACTTTGGGCAATTCATGGAAGTCTGCTTCAGATTCTAAACCTCACAAGTAGCAGAAATGTAAATTGTAAAAAGCTTATCATTAAAAATGCCTCTCAAAATTCCTACACAGAATGGGTTATATTCATGGGTTTTTGATTTCTCCATTTAAATAACTTGATTTCCCCTCCCACTTTCAAAATCAATAACTACTACTACTACTATTAATATAACAGTCTTCTTTAGTCTTGGAAAATATGTGAAAAGAATCATATTTTAAACGTAAGAGAAACTTTATAGGTTACACATTTTAAATCCCACAGAAAAATATAAGAATTCTTATAGATTGGCCAATATGTAAAAGATGCTTGCTCTCCAGCCAGACAGCCTGAGTTGATCTCCAGGATCCATATGGTGGAAGGAAAGAACCAACTCCAACCAGATGTCTCTGACATTCACACACATGCACACAGACACAGAGAGACACGCACACACATACACATGAAACAAATCAATGTAATTTTAATTTTTAAAAAAGAATCACTATGGAAAGAAACAATAACATTGATTTCTATTTTATATGCAGCCTATAATTATAGCTCTAACATGTAATATAATGGCTTATTATTTTGCCAAAATGTACAAATGCTCATTTTATTACCTTACCTATAGAAACTTTTTTTCTCAGAATCATGGCACTTATTGTTCTAAGAGCCTTTCAGAAAAATGATAAAAAATCTTATAGGATGTGTGTGTATATATATATATACATATATATATATGTATATATATATATATATATCACATATACAATTTTCCAGTAGCATAACACAAGCAAATATATTGTATAATTCATAAGTGCATAAAATGTGAACTTCTTTTGCTCATAATATGATTAATTTTCTCCTCCAATAACTGCTCCCAAACTAATACATTTTATAAAATTAAGTACATTTTTCCGTATTAAAGGAAAGACTCCCCTATTGAAACACCAAGATGTCCTTTCCCTTTAAAATGCACATAAACATATCGTGTTACCTTTGTTACAGACTATTCAGTACCGAACTCTGTGCAATTAGTAATGTTTGGAGAAGGAGAATTAATTTGTCATCTGGTAGTCACAACATTTTGATCCGTCATGAGGACTGTAGCTTGAGTAGCACTATCCAAAGCCGCTCATTCCATTCTCTCCCCAGAAAGACACTAACAAGGTGATTGGCGTGCACTGCCGCAGTTGGAATCCATTAGTGGATTTTTTCCTATATTTCTAAAATGCCATTTGAGTACGCAAACATGTCTGCACGTATAGACATAGACGTACCTGCACACATCTAACTAATCAAAGCATGTACTCTGTCTTCTTCTAGAAAACCTATCGGGATTTCCGATTGCAAGGTGTGTTGGAAGGCACGCTGAACAGTAAGACATATGATACTCTGCACAGGCGTTTAACTGTGGAGGAGGCCACAGCCTCGGTTTCAGAAGGAGGAGGGCTTCAGGGCATTACCATGAAGGACAGTGATGAAGAAGAAGAGGGCTAATGACTCACAGTCCCACAAAAGGAAGGCCTCAGCACTGTTCCCCGCGCCTTGTCCTTGGAGTTGTACTTACTGTCGTGACCAAATAGAAATGCTCCGATTTCTTTAGAGAGTGAACTTGGAGACACAGAGAGAAAATGTCAAGTACTTTTTTGAAAGAAAACCATATCCATGTGTATAGCTGACCTAAAATTGGCTCTGCTTGTGACTGGAACATGAGCTTCTTTTGTCTTTTTATCTTGTGTTCTTTGTTGTTGTTGTTGTTGCTAATAGACTCAACTTTTCTTTAATAGTCATATCTAAGTAACGTCCTTTGTGTCGTATGAGATAGACATCTCCCGTGACACGACCTCGTGAAGAGGACCCGTCTCTGGCCACAGCATCACCTCGATTGTACCTCTGTCAAAATGGGGTGCCTCCCAGTTAAAATCCATGTACAAAGTTTGTTCTGTAGTTAATTTGCCAGTGTCGTGATGCGTATACAACTTTAGCCTTCGTTTCCATAACTCTGGATTCGTCTGCAGGTTTAATCCTAGACTTCGAGGAGTGCCATACCCAAATAATAGGCTAGACTATCCACAGGCTGCGTCCGGTTCCTTCCTGAGCATTTTTTTTTCATGTGTACGACATCTCTATGTGTGCTCGCGTCAATGCACCTGTACTCTAGTTCTGAGTGTAACAGCTTGCAGGCAATAAACATCCATTCGGTCATAGCAGCTTCTATGTTTATTAAACTTAAGTAGATTAAATGCAGTAAGAGATATTTGCAGTATCTCAAACATTCCAACTCTCTGGCTCTGTGTTGTTGTTTTATTCCAGGATGTTTTGTTCTCAATCAAATAAGCAAAAGTTCTGAACATTGTACTCTGTACCTGGTTGGCTCACAATCTGATAGAATAATTATTGCAAGAACATTAACATTCACAACAAAGACAATGTTAACTACCTACTCAAATACTGTATATTAATAGAAATAGCAGTCAATAGCTAGTAATATTAGTAATGATACTAACGTTAATTAGCAATTGGCATGGCTGGTAGTATTCTCCCAATGTTTTCTTGATACAATTTTTTTAATGATTTATTTTTTATTTTATGTACATTGGTGTTTTGCCTGCATATCTGTATGAGGGTGTCAGATACCCTGGAACTGGAGTCACAGACAGTTGTGAGCTGCCCTGTGGGTGCTGGAAATTGAACCTGGGTCCTCTGGAAGAGCAGCCAGTATTCTTAACTGCTAAGCTATCTTTCCTGACCCTTTGATACAGTTTTAAAAAATAGTGTTGTGATTTATAATTTCCCTGAATCTTTGTTTTGATTTTTTTTCCATATTTATATACTGGCATACTATGCTACTGCACTCATTCACAAGTAATGTTTTGTTTGATGTGGGATTTTGAGGTGTTGCCCAGACTGGTCTGGAACTTTGAGGCTCCCTGATCCTCCTCCCTCAGCCTCCTAAACTGTACCTATAGGCATGGACCAACTGCATCTGTGTATACTGACAAGTTATTTCATCAACTTCAAAGAAATGAAAGTACTACTAAGTTTATGAATAGTTGTGTGGTAAAACACCAGAATTGCCTTGAACTACTGAACTTGTTTTTCCTGTGATGTCATAAATGGTGACCAGGGTACTCATACCCGTTCATAAAAACCTGTTTTATCCGCAGTTATTACATAGCAGTGTTTGGGCCCGACGTTTAGGTCCTAAAAGTAAGATGACAAGATAAACATAAAAGAAGACAATTTCCTCCCTTTTCCTCAATGAAAGAGTAAGGAAGGACTCTCTGTTTTTGGAAAGTGGTTGGTCTGCTGATAACCTCCCTTCTTTTCTTCGTTCTCAGTGCCCTTTCCCTTAAGTCCTTAAGTATCCAGTCATGTGACCCTTAACTCCCCAATGGCACCTCCGCCTCAACACAGAATCTCTCTCTGCCTGGAAACCAGCGTGTGCATACACACATGCACGCTTAGGTGTAGGAATTGAACACATTCTAAGGATATCCTGTACTGTAGACCTACTCCAGAATCCCTTCTTACCCGGTGAAATCTCCATTTTCTTAATTGACTCAAGCTGCCCTAAATGTCCTAACCGATGGCCCCTTGGCCCCTTAACTCTTTAAAGGCTAACTTTGCTCAAAGGAAATGTCTAGTTGGCAGGACACGCAAGCAAGGGGGGTAAACAGGTGCTCATGACAGCATGGAGCAGAACTTACCTGCGCAGCCTTGCCTGTGGCAAGTTTTCTGCCGAGGGTGACGCTTTCTGCTCCTTTTCTAAATGCTTCAATCCTTCCCTGCCGTATCTGCTCACATCTAGGACAACAGCAAACCAAGTTCTGGATCTGCTCCTATTTTTACAAGGTCCACTCACACAAAACTGGTGCACGAAGCATATTTAATGAAGTAATTGAAAGTGGCAGGAAAGTGCTTGGAAGGCTTTTGCCCAGAAATCGTCTTTAACCTGATGAAAAAGTTTTTCAAATGACTTTTTTGTTCGTTGATGTGTGGAACCCCTGAGCTGGACACCCCAAGCAGCTGTTTAAGCAAGCCCAGTTGTAAACGGACTTATGCTTTCGAAAGTACTTTCAGGAAGGAAGCACATAAATAAGAGTTTGAGAATCTAACACGTCTTGCAAAATTTTTGAAGTGGGATCAATCCTCCGGAAAGTATTCATGGAAAAGCAGAATGCCGACCTGGGCAATTGGGTGTGTGCTGGAAGGTTGTACGTGAGGGCCATCTGAGAGGGGTTTACCCATCTGCAAAGAAAAATTCAACATTTATTGAAATTCAAACTTTTATTGAAGAAAGATTATAGCGATGTCCCCTTCTGACAAGTACCGGTGCCACACAGTCCAGAGTAAACCTCTGTGGGCCTGCTGTGAGTAGTCCGTGCATTCATGTATTTTTCCACTTGAATTCCCTTCAGCCTGGGCTCATTGTCCCTGGCTCAGGAGAAGAGATTTCTTACTAGTTTTCTAATGCCCATGCAAAGGGGTTTTGGGGCCCCCCACTTCTCCCTCCCGGGTGATGGCCTGGCCTGGGTGGTCCTCCTAATGGCTCAGGATAGCAGGGTCCACCGCTTCTTCCAGGTGCCTGGAGTAGCAAAGAGAACCCAGGAAATCATTTCCAATCTTGTACCTTGCTTCCAAAAAGGGGCGCTTTGAGTGAGGAACTCCTGCAGGGACCCCAGACTATGACTGTGGCCTGTAGAGCCCATTGGGAAGTCCTGGCCACCCACCCCACCCTGCCTTCCTTACCCAGTGGCCCAGAATCTGGGAGAGGTGTCCTATCAAAAGAAGACATCAGTCACCTTTATTTCTTATTCTCAACACAACACACACACACACAGAAATTTATCAGTCTAGGTCCCTGAAGAAAGGTGATAAGACAGATCTGTGTAATCCTGAGAGACTCTCCCTAACTCACTGAGCTCCCTTAGCCCAGCAAGTCTCAGGCTCAGTGCCTCAGCTCCCAGCAACTCCAAGCTTGAACCCTCTACTTGGGAGCAGTGACTCCCCTCTCCCCAAACCCGAGTCTAAGGCAGGTTCCCTGCCTACCCAGCTCAGGAGGAGGTTATCCCTGGGTGGCTCCACTGTTAGCTGAAGGTGGAGCATGGTCTTACTTACACTAATCCTCCAATATTAAAGGGAGCAAAGGCCATAAAGGCTGGTTGCAAACTTTGAGCATGAGGTTCACAAGTCACAAACACTCTTTACCCGCTTACAATACTTGGTGGCCTTCAGGGAGAATATGCAAGTACACCTAGAGTCCCTGAATGAAGACGCATGCCTGTGGTCCCTTCTACTTAGGGAGCCGACTTTGGAGGAGTAGGAGATGAGAGCCAGCCCTGGCTGTGTAGCAAAACCCTCGTCTCTAAATAGAAACATAGAAAAGTGCCCCAGTATAAATATATATCTCAGTGTCAGAGCATTGCCCTAGTGTGCATGAAGCCCTGGGTTCAATCCTTTGTAAGATGGAAAAAGGATCCATCGGTTACTAATTATTTTTCTTTTCTCAGACAGGTTCTCACTACGTAACTCTGGCTGTCCTAGAACTCACTCTGTAGACCAGGCAGGCCTCGAACTCACAGTGATCAGCCTGCCTCTGCCTCCTAAGTGCCACTATGCTCTGCTTACTAATTTAAAGGTCTGTAGAAAGGTACCTGACAGCAACTTAGCCCCCAAGCAAAAAGCCCAGCTTTACAGTCAGAAGAATCAGTCTGTGTTTAAATCTCAGTGGAAAACTTCTTTCCTTCATATAGAAATTCTGCAACCTTGAACAAGTTTTGGGACACTTAATAAAGAAGATTATTCTAAGGATTAGTCATGTTATAAAGTTCTGGCTGTTATTAACTATATCTTGGTGGAGTGATGGATTTAAATTAAATAAAAAAACAAAAACGAAAAGTTGGTGGATCAACAGGCACCACCAGTTTTCCAAGTCATTCTGCCTGAGGCTGGTACTGGCTCCTTTGGCTCACACTCAGCTCTGAACCTCCAGTCTCATATCTGGGATATTTGTGAACTGGCTAGAATTGTCCAGTCCCAGCTTTGTAAAGAGAACAAGAAAGGGAAAGGAGAATCCCCTTCTTTAAAAGGCTGAGGCTGCAGAGGGAAGCAGCTGGAGACACTCTGGGTCCACATGGAAAATGATAGTAGTCAGGGACTCTGAAAAAGAAAGAGATGTCAGGAGGAAAATGGGATGCATTAACATTTTTCTACTTGCAAGGGGGTGTTCTGAGTCATAGAACAAGGTTACAACACAAGCAAACCACTTGCAATTGAGAAGCAGCTGGAGACACACAAACAGAGAGAGAGAGAGAGAGAGAGAGAGAGAGAGAGAGAGGAGAGAAAGAGAGAGGAAGGGAGAAATACTCTTCAGTCCCCACTCCCAACTTGGACACAGACATAGAAGCGTTGGAAGAATAACAGGTGGTAGCGTCAGGGTGAGCCAGTATCTAGCCCTAATTTCTAGGACCCAGAAAAGCTCAAACATCACTGGGACACAACACAGAGTGGCTATGCAGAAGCTTGCATTACATACCCACCAAAGGGGAAAACAGGCTGGGTACTGGGGCTGTTTTTACCTGAGGATGGTTTTCTATTCAACGTATTCCCTTTTAAGAAGCCAGCCTATACCTTTCTGAAATCACAATCCTGAGCAGAACACCATGAGATGTTCAGTCTCCTTGTGCTTTGCAACTTTACAATGAAGGGTCTTGTGTATTCATTCTTGAGTAACAGGGGGATAATCTCAACAACAATAGCAAACCTTTCAGACTTGTCTCCAATCTCTATCTTCATTGTATGCCCCTGCATCAGTGATTCTCCAGAAGGAAGCGGAGAATCATTTCAACTGAATTGTTGACCTCAAATACCCTCAGACACAACAGTCACTATTCCCAACGTGCAGACTGGCCCACGTTTGTTACAGAGCCCATAAACATAGCCGTCGCCAATATGCTCCTTTGCAAAAAACTGAAAGTGATAACGTCAAACTATTTTGGCATGTGCGACTTTTAAGCACTAAGTCCCCCACCCCCACCCCTTGACAGTAAGAAAGAAAATTTGCTGCCACTCTGAAGTTTTTTTTTCTCGGCATTTTTCGAACAGCATAAAGCAATAGTAACTGTGCCTTCGCAGGAGGCCGTGGCAGGGAAGAAGTAAAAGTTTTAGTAGAGAGTGTCACATGCAGGAAGAAGACAAAACCCAGTGAAGATGTATCTCAAAAAGTAGAAAGTGAAATAAGCATGCTGAGCCTTTCTCAGGCCCTCCTGGCTGGATAACCTGCCAATAATTTTTTGAGCTGCCTCAAAGTTACTGTATAGAAGTTCATTCATTCATTGTCATTCATTCAAACACTAACGTTTCATTGTTGTTACGTTGTTTAATTACTAGCTGTGCTCTTTCATAAATGAGAATAGTCTGCAGAAAGTTGATTAACTTTAGAAATGTGTAATTACTTCATAAGAAGTGAAATCTGCTGTAACCAAGCTGGAATTTATTATTTTTTTTAAGAAGCCTTTTATAAAAGTTAATTCCTGAATCTCCAAAAGAGTGTGTTCCCTGGGGAATGCAGAACTGAATTCAGGAGAGGAGGCTCCAAGGACAGGAAAGGTCCTTGAGACTGGGAAAAATAATAATTTGTAAATTCAATTCCCTTTTTTTTTTAAACACTTCCACATATTTTACCTAAAATTTGCTATTTAGAAGAGAGGTTATTTTAAAATTCATCTATCTAAACAATTGAGAAAATTTCCTAACTTTTAAAACAATGGTATTAGCTTGCTATACATAAAGTTCTCTTACTTTAAGGTCTCTTTTTTAATCTTGGTGTCCCTCAAGAATGAAAAGGACTTTTTAAATGTAGCACCATTTTCCAGGGGAAACAATTCAAAGTAAAGGAAAACTATTAATCTCTATTCTGAACCAGGAGTTCACCGTGTTCTGTGTGGCCTGCCCCCAGCAGGAGCACTTGGGCTAGGACTCCAAAGAGGAGGTGTGTGTGTGTGTGTGTGTGTGTGTGTGTGTCCCCTAAATGTTCAGGACAAATTGGTGTTGTGAAGAACATTCTAGAAAGTGAAATGTTGCTTTTGATTTCAATGGGTAATGGAAGCGTCTAAGCTCCTAAGAGGAGAAAGACAAGTCTGTTCTGCTAATTAGATGCCAGGCTGGAGAGAAAAAAGAGTGAGTGGTTTTGTCAAGTAAAATTCCCACTTCTACAATTTTAACCAAAGCCTAGGAAATTAAAATAACCGAGAACTCTACGTGGATTAGATGCTAAAGGGTGCTGCCAACTCTGCAGATGGATCTTTCAGACAAAAGCATAGCAGTAGAATGCAGGAGACAGGGAAGGGAGAAGAGAACCATTCCCACTCCAGGCCCCAATGATCAGAAACACCCACGTCTAAACATGGAGGAGACTCAGTAGTTCACCCAAGGCTGTGGGAAGGCATAGGGTAGTGCCTTCCTGGTAGAAATACAGGGATGCTGGGATCCTGTCATTCCTGTTCCAGTTTGTTTTTTTTGGGGGGGGAGTATTCTATGGGGAACCATTAAGGAGGTGGTACAATAGGGCTCTGCAATTTAAGTTCCCAATGGCATCTAGAACACACCACATATACACACAGAGGGAGAGGGGGGTGGGGAGAGAGGGAGAGAGAGGAAAGAGAGAGAGAGAGAGAGAAGAGAGAGAGAAGAGAGAGAGGAGAGAGAGAGAGAGATTGTTCTTCTAGACTCTACAGGCATCTGAAGCTTTTTGTTCCTGTCCTGGTCACTGTTTCTCTATCCTGTATTCTACTTAAGTCTAAGCTCTTTTGACAGTCGGTTGGTTCTCTTGGTAGGAGTTGAGATCATCACTTACTTGGAGAAATGATAAATTGGGATTTTCTATTCATCTTAAAGGCTAGCAACCCTGCTTGAAATAAAACATCAGCCAAATGAAATGACACTAGGTCCCTTGGAAAGGAAAAGACTCCGATTATTACCATGCTGGCTGCCTTTTGTACGCAGCAAAGGCTTTTAATTTAAGAATGGGGTGGGGTGAGGGGAGTCTTTTGCAGTTGAGAAATCTAGACCAGCACTATGAAAGCCAATTTCTCTTCCTCTTTTCCTCTCTCTTCCTCTCCTTCAGCGGTGGTGTGAAAGTTCAGGTACTCTGCCTGCGAGTAAAGAGCTCCAAGAAGCAGCAACGTGCCAACTCCGGGAACACATCCAGGTCCGCAGTGCGAAAATGAAATATGTGCTGTTGAATTATTATTTTTGTCCTTTAAGTTTACATCTACGCCCTTGTATTATGTAAATTTCTGAGAAGCTGTGAATCACAGGGTTAGGTAAAGAGCCCCCACACCCCCAAACACACACGCGCACGCACACACTTTCTTCACAAGCAACAGGAGCCGACCTCATTCAATCTTTGAATGATTCACACAGCCTTGCTCGGTTCTTCCATCTTTTTTTTTTTTTTTTAACTTTAAACGCAACTTCCCTTCCCACTCTTGACCCAGCCAGCCTTCTGAAGAGACAGGCTGCTGCGTGCACTCGGGGAGCCGTCACGGGCTTGCGTGACGTCAAGCTGCCAGGCTTTCGAGGTCACGTAGGGCCACCAATGCTGTGCCCGCGTTTCCAGCGCCAGCAACTAGTTGCCCGAGGAGAATCTAGGTGTTTCTGGGACCCTGATCTTTGAGACTAGTGGCCAGAATTAATCGAAGTTTAGTAAGGGAGATTCTAGAAAGAATGAAAAAATTCTAAGTCAACTCAGACTACGAGGGTAAATTTATTTTTGTTTGTTTTTGAAATTTTTTGACCGGATCTCTGTAGCCCAGGCTGACCTCGAACTTGCCGCGATCCTTCTGCCGCAGGCTCTCTAATCTGTGTGTGTGTGGGGGGGGTTTGTTTACAGACAACAAACATGACGATCCAGCAAGAAGGCAACAACCCCAACTGATATTTGAAAAAGTATGAGCCCTTACTAACGGAACAAGCTTCTCTCTTCTAGGGATTCCCTAGAGTTGGTAATGTTAACACACACACTCCTGGGGAGGGTGGAGCGAGGGACCACGGGAATATCCGAGAGCATCCAGCGCTGTTCAGTGGACGATGCGCCCTGGAGCTGAGCCCTCTCTCCCCTTGGGTGCTGTGGAAGTCAGGTGGAGGTGGCGGCTGGGGGTGAGGGTGGGTCAGGTACCCCTGACATCTCCTTCACTATTAGTGAAGGTCTGGGGTTTGGCCGAGGGAATTCTGGACTCAGAAGGGTAAATTGAAGTATGTGACCAAGATAGAAAGATGTAAAATATCCCTTGTTGGGAAAATTTCTTCCTTTCCTGGGGCCCGTGGACAGCGGACCCGAAAGAAGATTTTTTTGGAGGGTATACTAAGAGATGCTACAGGTACTTTGAAATAGAATAGTTGAAGAAACTGACCGACAAAATAAATAAATAAATAAATAAATAAATAAATAAATAAATAAATAAATAAAAATGTTTCGGTTTCCTGGGCCTGTGTCCATCCTCCTGACTCGGAAATCGGATGACCCTTCGCTTACACCCGCAGTCCTCAAAGCCAGGCTATTCTGTTTTCTGTTCAAGAACTTTTCAAACCGGAGCTCTCTGCCATTTGTTTCTCGGCCCCGTAAACCTGATCCCGCGCCCCCTTCCGTAACTTAAGAGCTTCCCCCTCCTCCTTCAAGCCTCGCGGGCCCGCGGAGCGGGGAGGGAGGAGCGCGATCCTGCCGGGGAGGGGCTGTAGAGCCAGAGACGGCCCTGGGGCCGGAGTTCGGAGTTCGGGGCCCGGTCAGCCTCAGTCTCCCCGGCCGACGAGCCCCGGGGAGACTCGGAGCGGACGGGACACGCACAGCGCTGCGGGCGAGCCGGGAGTCCCGGAGGCAGCACAAGTGCCCCAGCTCTGCAGCCCCGGCCGGACCCCGCGGGCTGCTCGCCCCGGCTCTTCCCGGAGAGTCGCCGCAGCCCCGCCTCAGAGAAGCCGTTTTCCGCTGGGATTTGTGAGCCGAAGTCAGGCCGAGCGGAACGCGACGGGGACGGATGTTCAGCTTTCGAATCCAAGGGCTGGGCTCTGGAGCCCGAAGCGTGACCCAGGAGCATCACCTCTGTCCCCACCGCAAGCAACCAGAACACAGGTCCCCTGGGTAGCCAGGGCCCGGGGCCCGGGGCCGACCTGGCCAAGCGGTAGTGATGGAGGCTGAAGCAGTCCGGGGCTGAGGGGCAGTGCAGGGCGCTCCCGGGCCGCATGGCTGTGGACAGGAATCCAGGAGGTAACTGCCATCATAAACGGCTCTCTAGATTACTGGCTCTCGGATGTTGATTTACCTCTATTGCTATAATCTCATTCTTCACTCTGTGTTATTTCCATCTCTATCATCGCCTTTCACTCCAAGGGATTACTTGTGGAAGAAAGTATGAAGTTAATACCGAAACTGCTTGAAAACCCTGGCCAGTATCAAGGAAGAGTCGTGCTTTGTGTTGAATATGGTTTTTATTGGCCACACACACACACACAAAAAAAAAAAAGACTTTAAAAAATTGTCTGGGAACTTCTGAGAAATGTTAATCAGTCAGTTGCATTAAGTAGCTTTTCTATCATTGTAGACAGGTTCTCAGTGTGGGGAAAAAACACTTCGAGTACGTCCTCCTTTAAGTGTTAGCCTCTCAACTTTCAACAACACCGTTGCAAATTACAAGCAAAACTTTGCTGGTTTGTTTGCTTAACTTTCAAGCTGCTCCACGAAAAGATTGGGAAAATTGAGTTCCTTGTTCATGAACTTCTTCTCCCACCAAGTCCGGACCTGAGTCGAAGCCTCGAAGTTGAGAGGGAGACACACCTCACAGTCCTGTAGGAACCGGTGAGAGAAATCTCTGAATTAGGGAAGGTGTAGAGAGAGACCAACTGGCTCAAGAGGCGGCAGACAGTGCTACCTGCCTCCTTTTTGAACCTTCCTATGTTAGGAGGCGTCACTTCCTTTCACAAACTGTTTTAACATGCAAATGTTGTTTTGAAAGAAACGATTTCATTGAATTTAAACGAAATCCTAATACAAAAGAAATACTAACAACAAAAGTCTAGAGACAAATAAAAGAAGGCTCTCATACTCTCCCACCCCAGGATGGGGGGAAGGGGGCTGTTTAGTTCTCAGAGTCCTAACTAGTGACACTGCCCTTCACAGACTATATAAAATTATCAAGATTTCCTTTTTAATATAATACTTTTATTCATTATATGAGAAGTGGTTACAATGTATTTGGATCATGTTCACCCCTTATGTCCTCCCCCAACACCTCCCCAATAAGAATTTTTTTATTAGCCATCAAATCAACTAAAAGCATATGAGATGCCTTAAGTCTGAGCCTGTTCACCACATGCTTGCTAATTCATGGCAAAGTTAGTACCACTGTATTTATTAATTAGTTTGAGGTATTCAAAAAGTCTCTTTTCTTGAACCATACAGACCCTACTTGTGCCCCACCTCATCACCCTGTCTCTGTCACACACCAGAAGAAACAACAAAACATCAATCCATAGCAAAGACTCTAGAGGAATTTAGGAATGCCTTTCCACTTTTAGAAGCAATTGGTGCTGCCTTGGTGTTATTTTATTAGACCAAAAAAAAAAAAAAAAAAAGAAAAGAAAGAAAAAAAAAAGTGTAGATGCACCCAAATACCTAGAATGTTATAACAACGACAAGAATAATGCCTCCTGCTTAGGAGCTAATAAGAAGCAAAAGAACATTGACTTTTCTTCTTAGTGATGTTAGGGATGTTTGTCGGGCCTGGAAACCCTAAAAATGTGAAAAGGGACCAATGCACTTGGCTGAAGGTATGTTATATTAGAATGTTTTCCAATTCATTTTTTTTAAAAAAATTAAAACAACCCCTCACCGGTATTCTGTGACTTGTTAAAGAAAATAGTCAAAGATTACAGATTACTTGGTAATTTATGGCTATCTTCTATTGTTTTTTAATTTCAAATGGCAATAATCTTTATCTCAAAACTACTTGCTTATGACAGGCTAAGTAAAAAGCCCCGAGGAAAATTATACAAGGCTTTGAGAATTGTGAAGAACACAGTTAAGGAACTACTGAAACAGAAAATGTAACTTTCAAGTGTTATGTAGTAGGAAGGTTTTTTTTTTTTTTCTTTCAAGTATTGATCCCACTTCATTATAAGGCCTCTTTTGTATCAAGGACTGTTCTGGTTTCTTATTCACCAAACCAAACACTTAAACTTGCACCAGGATTTAAAGGGTATATGTAGTAAAATCTCTCAATAAACGCAATGGGGAGATTATAGGATTCTCCAAGAAATTCCAAAGAGTGTTTAAGTTTCTATTTTGCTATTAACTAAACGAACCAACCTCCTATGTTCTTGTAAGTAAATCAAACGTTTTTAACCAGTGGTTTAAAAGCTCTAAATCTTCCAAATTTATGCTCTGTGTCTGTTACTTTTCCTGTAATTTCTAATGTTTGTAAATAAAACTATTTATCTCTGACATTAAGAAATACATTTTGTAAATATAGCTTGTATTTTAAAACAATCTTTACCATGTGGAGCGCATATTAAATATTGATATATGTTTTCATTATATACTAAGTGGAAAATATTAACAAATATTGGCACATCAAGACTTGGATTGGTAAAACGCACTTTCATTCTTTGAGATTAGCAAGATCAGAGCTATTTCAAAATAAGGGAAATAATGGATGCCTTGCTGTATTTACTTAAAGGACCCTTTCAAACACTTGGCAGAAAACGCAATGCCTGAAAAAACCAGGAAAAAGCAAACCATTGAAATGTTAACTATATAAAAACATATATAGTCCTTAGCTAACATTTTCCTTCTTAAAAGTTAGTGTCCACTGAAGAGGAAATTTATCGAAGGCAAATAAAGCTCCCCTCCCCTTGAGGAGAGGGGAGGGGGAAAGAAGAGAAGAGAGAGAGAGGGACTCGCGACAAATGAGAAAGAAAGTGGTGGCACCGGTCAGGAAGGCAGGTAAGGCTCCAGAAGTCGGTGAGTCCTTCAAGTCAGCTGGCGCTGCATCCGGGCAGTTTTCTTGACTCTTGCTTTCTTCCTTAAACTTGTGCGGCAAGGGAGGAGAGCAGCAGGAGAGAGATTTTTTTCTCTGTTGGGAAGTCTGGTAGGAAAGGGAATCTGATCCGTCCCAAAAGGCAGCAATTAAAGTCTTAACCTCGACCCATCTGTCGTGGGACAGGGACACCCCCACCCCCACGCCGCCCTGCCGCCTTTCCTTCAGCAATCTGGGTCCCTCACTCTTTGTCTGATCAGGGTAAAAAACTGAGGTCCTGCGGCCCTAAAAGCAAACATTTCCAGTTGGGAGAAACTGGGGCCAAAATGAGTTTTCCTGGTTCTTCCCAGTCCGGAGCTGCCGGGATACCCAAAAGAAGACACTCCCAGGTTTAGCCACTAAGGCGGGCCCCCAGCCCCAGATTCCACCATCTGGCTTCTCAGAAAGACTTTTTCTGCAGGCCCCTGTTTTCTCAGTAATCGTCTCTGCAGCATCCCGACTCACTGTGGGCCTCCACAGCTCGCTCCCTTCGTTTCCACCCCTCTGAGCTTTCCTGGCCCTGGCTGGCCTGGCTCTCACAAAGTCAGGGTGGGGTGGAGGAGCCTGGGTCCCTGGATTGACCCAGGCTAGAGAGGGGGTATGGAGGAGGGCGGATGTGAAAGCCAGTTATCTCCGTTTGAACCCCAACTTGGCACTTTGGGGTAAATTTTCTCAACAACCCCAGCCCCCCACATCCACTTCCTACCGCTGACCCCTTCCAGGGTCATCACCAGAGGACAGCACACCACACTCCCCGGGTCCTTACACCCTACGGTAGTGTTAACTCACCAGGAGCCTCCAGGCGGTGCGGTTCTGGGCTCGCAGCTCCAAGCTCCCTCCGGCTTGAGAACGGCGGGGGCTTTCCGACTACCCGCAGTCCCAGGTGCGTGCCCGGCCTCTGGGCTCTGCTCCCCGCGAGCTCCGGGGAAGGTGCACGCCGCTACACCGCGCTCGCTCGGGCGGGAGCCGGGGGAACCCGCGCGCGCATCCTCGGTGGAAGCCCCGCGGGCTCGCGGAGCTCAGCCCCGGAATCTGGGCCCTGGCGTCTCGACAGGAGAGCGCACGAGGGTGTGGGGGGGGGGAGTAAGTGCTGAGTGTCGCCAATCACTCTTTTTGGGGAGCACAAATGTGGGTCTGGACAGACAGTTCTCTGAGTTGGTCTCTGCGCACCGACTGCCACCGAGAGGCAAGCAGTGGTCGCCGGGGCGTGAGTGGGTCGGTACATTCTGTTTCCCCTTCTCCGCTCGGACAGAGCTGTGGGAGCAAATTCTTCGAAGAAATGCCCTTTTCGGGGCTCTCTCTGGAAACTGAGGGAGGCTCGCTCTGCGAGTGTGTGTGTGTGTGTGTGTGTGTGTGTGTGAGAGAGAGAGAGAGAGAGAGAGAGAGAGAGAGAGAGAGATGCGAGTCTCAGTTTCTCGTTTATCCCTTGCAACCCCTCAACTTTGTGAAGCTCATGCGTCTTTCCCTGGGATTATTGCCACGGGCGTCGCTTTTACAAAACCACAAACACATAACAAGCCTCCCAAGGCCTTTAAATCTCTGGGGCATTTTGGGAGGCCAGTTACCTGCTGGTGTCTTCCAAAGGGTCCAAACGGGGCTCAAACCGTAGAGTCTGCAGGATTCAGGGAGCGCGCAGCACCCCGGATCCTGGAGGACGCGACGTAGGAGGGAGGACGCACGGCCCTACCTGGGCTCAGCGGAACCAAGCCAAGAAACCTCGGATTTTGCAGTCAGAGAGGCTTCCTGGCCAAGGCTTTCCCAGAGCCTGGCGTTTGATAAATATAGCCTGGCATTTGCCCCTGAATTAAACTGTTTCCTTATTTAGCCCTAACACAATGATTTTAGATGATGTCACTTAGAGCTAAACGAGAAAATTGATCTCAGATTTGCTTGGCCTCTAAAGCCTGGTTAAGCAGATTGAGAATTAAAAAGACAGAGGAAGCGAGGGGGGAGGGGTGGCTGAAGGGTAGAGGTGTGTGAGTGTGCCCGCGAGTGCTCGAGCTTAGGGGGAGGGTACCGCGCATCGCGGAGTGCGCCCCCGCCTCTTCTGGGCGGGGGAACCTCTCTCGCCAATGAAAAGTAGTCGCCGACTGCAGAGGAAAAAAAAAAGTTTTCCTGTTGACTGTTGGAAGCGAATTGAGCAATTATCTAGTTTACCTTCTCCTCTTGGAAGTTAACGATTGGCGAGATCTTGGCTGCGTTATTGACACAACACTTTCTATTGATAGAAATAAGCAGTGATTGTCCCCGAGTCATTGGTGCGCCAAGAACTCTGCGATGGGCTGGCAGGAGTCCATTGGGCTGGGCAGGCAGGTTCGGCCGGTGATGCTCGGGAGGAGGAGGAGGAGGAGGCTGCTGGTGGTGACGGTACCTGTCCTCTCCGCAGGTCTGTGACGAGCCGGGCACCACAAGGCAGCGACCGTGCAACCCAGCCCGAGCGGAAGGACGCTGGCGACTCAGTCATGGACAGTAGCTGCCTCAACGCGACCTCCAAAATGCTAGCCACCGCTCCAGCTCGAGGCAACGTGATGAGCGCATCCAAACCCTTGGCTTTCTCCATCGAACGGATCATGGCGCGCACCCCCGAGCCGAAGGCCCTGCCGGTCCCGCACTTCCTGCAGGGAGCCGTACCCAAAGGGGACCCCAAGCACTCCCTGCATCTCAACTCGTCCATCCCCTGCATGATCCCTTTCGTCCCCGTGGCTTACGACACGAGCTCCAAAGCCGGGGTGACGGGCTCGGAGCCTCGCAAGGCGAGTCTGGAGGCTCCAGTGCCTCCCGCCGCCGGGGCGCCCTCGGCGCCCGCTTTCAGTTGCAGCGACCTGCTCAACTGCGCGCTCAGCCTCAAGGGCGACCTGGCCCGGGACGCGCTGCCGCTGCAGCAGTACAAGCTGGTGAGGCCGCGCGTGGTCAACCACTCTTCGTTCCACGCCATGGGCGCCCTGTGCTACCTGAACCGAGGCGACGGCCCGTGCCACCCGGCTGCAGGCGTGAACATCCACCCGGTGGCCTCCTACTTCCTCAGCTCCCCTCTGCACCCGCAGCCCAAAACGTACTTAGCCGAAAGGAATAAACTGGTTGTCCCCGCGGTAGAGAAGCTCCCCTCGGGAGTAGCTTTCAAAGACCTGTCCCAGGCGCAGCTGCAGCACTACATGAAAGAGAGCGCCCAGCTTCTGTCGGAAAAAATCGTGTTCAAAACCTCAGACTTCAGCCGCGGCTCTCCCAACGCCAAACCCAAAGTGTTCACCTGCGAAGTCTGCGGAAAGGTGAGTATTATGTAAAAAGGGGGCTCCTTCCTTCCTTCCTTCTTTCCTTCTTTCTTCCCTTCCTCCCTTCCTTCCTTCTTCTTCCTTCCTTCCTTCCTTCCTTCCTTCCTTCCTTCCTTCCTTCCTTCCTTCCTTCCTTCCTTCCTTCCTTTCTCCATTCCTCCATCCCTCCCTCCCTCTGTCCGCTTCGGCTTCGAACCTTTCGTTCCTAGGTTCCTAACCTGTGTCCTATGTGTTTAATTTTAAGGTCTTTAATGCGCACTATAACTTAACCCGTCACATGCCGGTGCACACGGGAGCCAGACCCTTCGTTTGCAAAGTGTGTGGGAAAGGTTTCCGGCAAGCAAGCACCCTTTGCAGGCATAAGATCATCCACACGCAGGTATGTCCCTCGGTCGCAGTTTTACCCGGTAGATAGACTTCGGAACTGTTTGCCCGCAAAAGAAGCTGTCGACAGAGCCGCACTCTTTAAAAGCACGAGATCTGTTGGACTGTGCTGGCTGGACTGAGGATCTTGAGCCTTGTATTGTTGTCTTTGTTCTGTTTAAAAGCTCCAGGGTGTTAGTTATTGTGCTGGTGGGACTCCACATCATAATGACAAAGTACCTTAAATTAAATTCTCTATCCCCTCCTTTCTCTCCGCTGCTTAGGAAAAGCCTCACAAATGCAACCAGTGCGGCAAAGCTTTTAATAGAAGTTCCACGTTAAACACACACACCCGAATACACGCGGGCTACAAACCATTCGTGTGTGAATTCTGTGGCAAAGGATTTCATCAAAAAGGTATGGAACCCAGAAGATGTCTCTTCAGGATGGTCTTAGGAAACGCGTACTCTTCTTAGGATATGTTAGAAAATGTCCTGTAATGTGCAACTGCTCACCTGTTCCAAAGAAGGCTGCCATTCCAACTCCCTTGCCCTGGGGTCTCATCAGTGTGAGAAAAGGCACGTTTGAGACATCAAAGGGTGCTCCTTTGTAACCTCCTGCTTTCGTTTTTGTATAACTAGATAAATGAATCTTGAAGGAATAAGTTCAGTGTGATTGGAAATAAAACTTGGGGCATCCTGGGTCAGAACTGTGGTAGCTAGTCAGCCTGCCTTCTTACCTTGTATGCGTCCCCTTCTCTTCTTTACAAGCTCGGTTTAGAATCTTATCCTGGCCATTTTTTCCTTCTGTTTCAGGGAATTACAAAAACCACAAGTTGACCCACAGCGGGGAGAAGCAGTTCAAGTGCAATATCTGCAACAAGGCTTTCCACCAGGTGTACAACCTCACCTTCCACATGCACACTCACAACGACAAGAAGCCTTTCACCTGCCCCACGTGTGGCAAGGGCTTCTGCAGGAACTTTGACCTCAAGAAGCACGTCCGGAAGCTGCACGACAGCAGCCTCGGGCTGACCCGCACTCCTACCGGGGATCCAGGCAGCGACCCGCCACCCCAGCTGCAACAGCCGCCGCCCGCACCTTTACCGCCTCTGCAGCCTACCTTGCCACCTCCTGGGCCTCTGCAACCCGGGCTTCACCAAGGCCACTAGGGTTGAGGCCAAAGATTCCCCCCAAGCCCTGCCAGAGAGCCCACACTGCGGAGGTCTGCAGACTAGAGTGGACCTCTTGATCCAGGCTTGCCTGCAAAACCCGGGCACCTAGCAAATGCGAGTGGGTCAGAAGCCGCTATGTCCCTTGGCCTTTTGCCTCTTGCATGCACCTGCTAAATGGTTTTGTGTATTATATTCTATATAGGCACTAACAATTATGATACATTTGGAGGGGCGTATTTCATTTTTTTTTAAGTTGAAAAGACTTTTCATCTCGGGTGGAGAGATGGTGTTTGCTTTGTTTTGTTTTTAAACAACTATCTGCTGTATTTATTGAGATCTGTATTATTCTACCCGAGGATGCTGCTCTGTTTTAATTTTATTATTGTATATACTTCCATTGTGTCGATTCTGCTGTCTCGAAATGCCTGCTGATTGTTTATATAATTTTCTCCTTCCCCGAAGCAACAAAACACAGTGTGTATGTTCTATATACACACAGATGCGGGTGCCTGTGAAGGCACGTTCGACGTTTGTGAGCACATACATATACACGCATACACACTAGATAAGAGTGGTTCATTATGAATGACTTTGAATTTTGACTTTGGTTCTTGCACGTCGAAGTTGATTCATTGACTGTTGAAAATAAATACTTGGAACATGCTTATTTAATCAACAAACTTCAAGACTTTGTATTATTGACCTAAAGATCCCTGGCTCTGACTTTCTCAACACTACTCATCTTAAAACAAAACAAAACAAAAGAACAAACAAAACCAAAAAAAAGGCTTTAGATTTATAATGCCTACTGATTTTTATCATATGCAAATAGCATGCATATAGCTGTGAGCAAGGTTATGAAAAATGGTTAGACTCTGTGTCTGACAGAAATACAACCTTGGCACGGGTCTCCTAGTAGATTTGAGGTACAAAGGAAGGGGCATTCTTTAGGGGCTGTGTTGTGTGAATTCGCACCATTCAGAGGACACACACGGACTTGTACACAGCTGGCAGAGAGAGCCTCTGTGTTTTTAGATGTGTACACATGTTTATAAGCGAATATACTTCCATTCAAGGAGGAGACATGGATGGAAACCAAACCCTGGCGGACGCCAGGTCCTTGAAACGCTTCAAGTGTTAATCAGCAGCTCTGCTGTGCGCTGGAGCTGTGGTGTTTTCCAACTCCAAGTCTCTCCTGTTTTCTTGCCAAAACAGTGAAACAACTGCTAAAGACTTTAATTAAGAGGGGTAATTAGTTCAGATTTATCAAAGCCGGGTTGTTATACTATTAGCTGCTCAGTAGAAGCTGCCAGACAAACTCACAGCCCTGCACAGAAGTCCCCTCAGTAGCGGTCCTGAGAATGAGGCTGCTGGGGGTAGGGGGGAGTATGGCTAAGGGGTCCCCACGGGTCACAGCCCCTGCCGCTGGGGAACGGGTTCTTGTGACTGAGTTCCTCCCTCCACCAGGTGCGGTGGCCTGGGCTTTGTGCCTGGAGAATCCACCCAGATTCCACACCGCAGACTCAGGCTTCTGAGAGCCAAGTACTTTTTTCTCCTGCCTGGAGCGGAGTGACCATGCCAGTCCAGGATCACAGACACTTGCGGGGTAGCACTCATGCCGCACTTCCGATCCTTTCGTAGCACTCCAGAACAGGGTGGTGCGGTGGGGCAACAGACCACGGGGCCCGGTAGGAGATGAGCGGAGGAAGGGCCACTGCAGAGGCACTGATCAACTTTCTAGGTAACTAAAATTCCCACTCCAGTCGTGGCCTTGAAGGCACAATGTTCTAGGTGCCACGAAAGGGCTAGGACCTGGAAGTTGACAAACGCACCCTCGGGTGCTCTCAGGGAGAGGTGTGAAAGTCCCACTGGGACCCGCAAACGCCCTATCTGGAAAAGAGAATGGGGGCGGGGGCAGTGCTGAGCCAGCAGGGTTCCAGCGAAGGGAAGCCAGGTTTTAAGGCTTGGTCTATGTTCCCAGGGCTTGCCTCAGTGGGCACATTCAAGGCAAGTGCGAACAAGTCAATATCACGAGATCAAATCCAGACTTGTATCGACCCCCCATCTCTTCACACCCCCACTTTGTTCTTTGTCAACAGACATTCAACCCGTGTTAGATTTGATGTGGGAAAGCGTGTGAGAACTCCAGTTAGATTCAGTGTCTTTCTGAGCAGGGCGTCCGACTTGATCTTCTTGTTCCAAACGCTGACCACATTCCGCCATAGCTGCCAATGCAGCGGAGCCCTTATTGAGAAATGTCTCCTAGGTGACAGGCGACTGCCTTTTCAGAGTGGCTTCCTTGAATCCTGAAAGCATGTGTTCCTTTGACGATGAAGAACGAGGTCAGAGATCATTATAACCTGCAATGTATATATTTTAAGTTCAAGGGCAGAATACAGCCTTTGCTTCTTGAACTTATTCTCAATTAGCATTCAAACTTATTCTCGAAACTTAGGGTGAGACGTCCTTTAGATATTCAAGGTGATGCCATTGTTCTGTGGTGGCAAACCAAATGAACACTGTTGAGGAAAGTACCCAAACCGCAGAATACCTCTTGCAAGGAGGAGTATGTATGTGCATTTCCATCTCCTAACTCACGCCAATATGATTTGATACTGAATAAAGACATGTCTCCCGGAAGAAATGAATTGGAGGGGGAGGTATAGGAGGGAAGAGACGGAAAGTACATAGATGCTAGGTTAAACAGAGGATCTGTACAGTGGGATGACTTTGTCTATGGTTGGAATGGACACTGCAGTATTTTCAGTGAGGTTTGCAGGGGGAAATGGTTGTCTGTTAGCTAACAGGGTTTGAGCAGCCTGGAGTGTTGGTGGTTACACCCAGGAGGCCAAAAGGAAATTCTCTAAAACTAAGCATTCAAGAGAGGCACTTGTCAGAAGATCGGTGAACTTTGATTTCTGACAAAGCTCTTCAAGGTTGCTATAATCAAGGAGTACCCCTTAAGGATAGTATGAGCTCGGGGATTAAGTTTATGGGGGGAAATTGGTAAAGTGTGACACTTAACTGGTAGTCAGTGGAAGACCACAAAATTCTTCTTCTTCCGGTAAATGCTGGAAGGTGGTTCTGCCCCTTGACTATCTAACCTCTATCCATGTGAGCTTACATAGATTTTAATGCCAACTCATAGAACACAAATCCTAAAACATATTAGCAGCAAAATTTGGCTTTGTCAAAACCCATCTTCATCAGGCAATTCTTTCATGTTTCCTGAGGGCTGAGGCCAGTGTTCAGATTTTATTCTAGAAAAATGACCTCTGTTCAACTTGTGACAGAGGAAGATAGTTTAGGCGGATGCTGGATTGAAATTTTAAAAGTTATGATCCACTGAGACTATATGTTTTTGCTTAGTTTTTTGATTTCAAAATATTATAAAAGAGAATTAACAATGTAGTTAAATTACCAAAGTAGTTAAGCCCTACGTACTTAAATATAGAGCCCAAATCAGGTTCCTCGCAATGTCTTCCTGAATATAAAAATTTCTCCAGCCTTCCAAAAGTTTACTTTTGAACAAGTTTCTCTGCAAAACTGGGACCACCTTGTCACATCTGATAGTAAGTAAAGCTGTTGCTTGAGGGCCTTATTGAAGTAGTTGCTTGTTAGTGAGGTTTGAAAGATAACTTCTTGTGGAACACCCTTTCTTTCCAAGTGTGGAGAAAGAGCAGGGCATGGTGATGCCCACCCTTAATCCCAGCACCAGGCAGGCAGAGGCAGGTAGACCTCTTCTATATGAGCTCTAGTTCAGCCTGCTCGGCATAGAGTTTAAGGCCAGCCAGGACTACAGAGTGAGACCTGTTCCAAACAAACAAACAAACAAAAGTGGAAAAAACTAACCTATCAGGCAGAGGAGTCTTTGTTTCTAGAATCTGTGCATCTTGCTTGATAGATAGCCCCTTAATTTAGTGGAGGTTAGTGAGGAAGACATCTTGATTTTGCTAGCAGTGCCAACAACTTAAAGACCCAACTAACACAGAGCTGTAATTGGCCTATTTTGTGTTTGTAAAATATCACAAAACATGCAATTATAAGACAGAAACGATCTCAAATCCAAAATCGAGGCAGAGAGATAACCATTTATTTTTTAATTTATAAACTTTTCTATTGGGTAAACCTTATTTATTTATTTACTTACTTATTTTGTGTGTGTGTGTAAGGTTTACTTTAAGGTGAGATCGCTTGCTCTGTTATCAGAGTGCACTGTAAAGAGTATGAAACTGAAAATCTGAATTCTATGGGGGTAAGAATATGAAGCTGCTGGCTCTTTCACAAGAAATAATTGTTGAACCAGATAAAATATCGTGGGTTTTTTTTTTTTTTTGTTGTTGTTGTTATGCTTTGCTGGAATGAGATTGTTTTCTATGTTGGATAGTTTCATGTCAACTTGACACAAGCTAAAGTCATCTGAGGAGAGAACCCCAATTCAGAAAATGCCTCCATAAGATTGGGCTACACACAGCTATAAGACATTTCCTTAATTAGTAGTTGACATGGGATGGCCCAGCCCACTGTGATTGTTGCCATCCCTGAGCTGGTGGTCCTGGGTTCTAAAAGAAAGCAGGTTAAGCAAGCCATGGGATGTAAGCCAGTAAGAAGCACCCCTCCATGGCCTCTGCAACAGCTCCAACCTCCAGGTTCCTGACCTGTTTGAGTTCCTGTCCTTTCTTCCTTCAACAACGGATTACAATGTGGAAGTGTAAGTCAAATAAGCCCTTTCCTCTCTAGCTCGCTTTTTGGCCATGGTGCTTCATCACAGCAATAGAAACCCTAACTAGATACCTTTCCCATAAGAAGTTATTTGATTCTTATTAGATTAGTTAAAAACTGAAAAGTAAATTATGTGTGAGTTGAGGCTACTTTGCTGTGAATTTCACTGTTTTGGGGATTAATGAATATGTCCATTGCAATTCCAAAGCAAAGAAAAAGCGAATAACAATGTAATAGACACACCTGTCAGCTGGACTTGCTATGACTACAAAACGCCAGTTTAAGCCAGTGTAGGGTATCTCACTCGATGCAATAGTGAAGAGGAAGTCTGATATCTATATGACATTGTTGGGGGGGGATCCCTATATTCTTAAATTTTTTCTGCACTTTTATGGCATGTTATAATGGGCTTATAATGGACTTTTCCTCAGATCCATCATACCACGGCACAGGGACAGAGTTATCATCAATAACCAGGTACAGTTTCTGTTTAAGACTTAGGTAGCATCGTGTCAAGTGGAAGCTCATTGCTATTGGTCTTAGTGAGATTAAATTACCAAGCAAAGGTGGAACAAAATTCTTCTGACACAAGCATCCTGACTTAACACTTTGCTGTCAAACAAACAAATCTTATTTGTGGGTACTAAGTTGTAAGGGCGGGAAGTGTGTACATCAAGTATTCTAATGGGAGCTAGAAGTCTATCACAAAGTGGAGACATCAAATTTGTTTTGGTCTGTTCTTGATAGGAATAACAGACTTTTCTTCTTTTCTTTTCTTTTTCTTTTTTTTTTCCTGAGAGAAATTCAAAAGTTCAGACCAATGTGTGGCCCTCTAGTCAGAATAACAAATAAGGTGACATCTTTTGTTGGCTCAAGACAGAAATGTAGTTTACTAGTCAAATGGGAACCAAAATCCAGAGTGAATATACTAGTCAGCTGGAGCTACTGGAAAAACAGCAGATAAATAACTGACGAAAAGCACTTCAGGATGCGTGCTTGGCTGAGCGAGTTGTGCTGATTACTTGTTTGTTATTGTTAACTGTCAACTTCACACACGCGAGGGTCATCTGGGAAGAGAGAACTTGAATCGATTAAATGGTTCCATCAGATTGGCTTACAGCTAACTCTGTGTGGCACTGTCTGGACTAATGACTGATGTGGGAGGGCCCAGCCCACTGTGGGTGGTGCCACCCACGAACAAATGGTCCCAGGAGGTATCAGAAAAGCAGCACAAGACTTGGAAGCTAACCAGTTAACAGCACTCCTCCAAGGCCTCTGCTTCAGTTCCTGCCTTCCAGCTCCTGCCTTGAGTTTCCATCCTGACTTTCTTCAACGACACTATGACGTGAATGGGTTAGACAACACGAAGTTTTTCCTCTGCAAGCTGCCTTTGGCCATGATGTTTATCGTAAACTAGGAGAATGGGGTGTCTCTGTCAACCCCACCCAGGCTCAAGGAATACTACAGAAGAGGGAGCAGAAAGGATGTGAGACCAGAGGAGGGAAGATGTGTACCAAAATTACATCTAGACATGACAGCTGTTAGACTCGTGAACCCAGGACAGCTATATTTTTCCCGTACAAGACCCGCAGGCTACCGGGCCCATCACTATTCCGTCCTGGATGGAGGAGGGGCTCATGAACTCCCACCCCTTGGCAGTTAATATTTGCTGATGGAGAAGGTGTCATTGTCTTCAATTCTATAACTTAAGCATGCTATGTCTTCAGAAATACGCTCCTACCATCTAGTTTTGGTGGATGATTAAGAGGAAGGGCAAGAGTGTGTGCTTTGGAGTGACTTCTGGGGCCTCCCTGACCCATTGTAGTTGTTATTTAGAAAGAAATTTTCACTGGTTTTGCAGGTGGCCTTGATATAGAATGAGAGGAAGGTAGAAATCTTCACAGCCTTTTTTAGGCTGTCCTATGCTTGGAGCGGACTAGCTGGCAGTGAGTCAGACTAGCGTCTCAGCTCATGGTCTGTAAACTCAATCTCTCCAACTTTTGTTCTTTTAAGTAAGAATCAACACACTAATGAAGGACAAACCAATCAATGAACCACCAACCAATACCCACCCTGGCTCTCAGGGCTCCAGACCATTTTTACCCTAAGCAAAAGTTCCCATAAACCCAAGAGGCACACAATCCCAAGAACAAGCTACACATGCCAAAACAACTACACTTAAGCAAATTGAAGACACCCGCATCAAGCATTCCATCCAACTCATAATCATCTACCACACCTGCCAACATATCTACGAACCCTCATATATACAATAGCCTTTGACTACTTGGGCCTTTGAAATAACCTTTGAATCTTCAAACCAGCATGAGCAAAAGCTGCCTGGGAAAGCTGTATTCTCCCAATGGAGGGTTATATTGCCATGCCTGTACCAGATATGACGTAAGACCAGGGAAAACTTCCCACAGTTCAAATGTCTGGGGCACAGAAAGGGTGGGGGTTCCTTGTACGTTTACCTTTTGAGCTTTTGAGCTTTCTTTCTCCTCTCCATTTTGATCCTTTAGATTCACACATTCATTACCTTAAGGTTTTGGATCCAAATGGACTTAAAACATGTTTTTCCTCCAGTTTCTCTAATTTGTGGTAGATTGCTTCTGTATCAAGTTTGTTCATAATTACCTGAAGAAAAGGTTGGTTTTTTTCCCCCTCCTCTCTTTCTTATGAAGTTTCCTAGGTGATTCTAGCACATTGCAAGGACTTACTGATTATCTCTTATCCACAATCCTTAGTACTTGAAACAGGGAGGCTCTAACTCAATGACTGACCTCATCATAGTCAAAGAAGGAGCTTGCTGCTCATAGGGAAATGGTGTTTTCTCTCCTCTAACCCATCTTAACAAATGATTGCCTATGACTTAGAGAGCAGTTTCTACCTTTGTCCTTATTGCAAATGCAATGGGCTGGGAGGTGAAATGTACGACCACTTTACAAACAGGTTTAAAATTAAGACCGCTAGTTCACTGTAAAAGTGAAGAGTGATTGGAGCTTATGTTTTCACAAAGAGAAGTAATTGCGAATGTTCAAGTAGAAGTTTTAATTAACTCATCAAAGCTTTTTGCTTATAATTGATCATAAGCATGCCGTAGCCAAGGCCTATAACTTACTTTCAAAATACACGTGTGGCAACGTGGCTTGCCAATCTTTAGTCATTTTCTTTCCCTTCTATGCTTAAAAAAGCCTTGATTCGGACAAGATGTTCATATTTCACTTATAACTCAGATGTATTTTGCTTAATTCATATTATTATGTTTCATCTTTCTTGCCAGAGGGTTGTAGAGAGTGGGTCGTGGTGTGTGTGTGTGTGTGTGTGTGTGTGTGTGTTTATAAATATTTAACAACTGGCTCTGAAAAAAACAACAAACCAAGCAGCCCTGATGGGTAGCATTTAGCAGTACTCTGGTGTAAATAATCCCACTGTGGCCAATTCAAGCTACCGATGTGACACCAACTGGCTCACAGAAATTCCTGGAAATTTAATAACTGGCTTTTGCTAGCCAGTTTGAGGGTGGACATCTGTTAGAGTCCCTGCCAATGTAAAACAGGGTCAGTATTCTTGAAGAAGTTTCACTGCTCGTCGAAAGAAATTCAGAACAGCGAACCAAACTTCCTTCTGTCCTCTCCAACATTTTATTACAATTTGAACGTATTTTACAGTGAATACACATATTCATCACCTACATTCACATCTCAACAAATCCATTCAGCTATAATCCATCATATTCCATGATGCAATCCATATTCCATAATGCAATGCAAGGTGAATTTCAGACTTCACTATGCTTTCTGTTAGATACAATACCACATGTAGCATTCACTAGGATTCAGACTATATGTTTAAAGCCTTTAAAATTAAAATTTATAAATGAAACATAAAAATTTTGAATGGCATACCCCCAAATTACAACTGTTCTGTTTGCTCTCGATCGCTGTGATAAACATCATGGCCAAAAGCAACTTGAGGTAGGAAAGGGTTTATTTTCGTCTGACCACTACCAGGTCACAGTCGAACCTGAGAAAAATCAGGACAGGAACTTGAGGCAGAGACCTGGAGGCAGGAACTAAAGCAGAGAGCCTGGAGGAGCACTGCTTACCGGCTTGCTCCCTATAACTGGCTAAGCCTACTTTCTTATACAACCGAGGGGTGGCAGTACTTAGAGTAAGCTAGGCCCTCCCACATCAACTATTAATCAAGAAAATGTCCCACAGGCTTCCCTACAGGCAATTTGATGGAGGCTTTTTTTCCTCAGTTGAGGTTCCTACTTTATAGATGATGCTAACTTGTGTCATGTTGTTGGGGGAGTTTATTTTTAGTTATGCTTAAAATGTTTTTATGCACTGTTGGGTGAGAGGCTACCCTAGGTCTTGGCGTTTTGTATTGTCTGCAGGTGTTGGATTTATGTGGGGGATGTTGATTGGTAATGATCTGCACGTGCTATCAGTAGAATACCTGAGAAGTTCTGAATCGAATAAAATCAGCTGAGCAGATGGGTCGCACTCTTGATTGAGTATGGTGCTGGCCAGGATGGTGGTTCCCTCTGTTGAGGTCTGGTAGGGCTTGCACCTATGAAAATGAATCCTTGTCCCGTTTGGTGAGCTGCCGTAGAGGCATACAACTACATCATGTTGGCATAAAAGTAACCCCAGAAAAGCTAGCAAGGATAGAACGTTATATTCACCATAAAATGTTCCTCATTCACCTTCTACGTTACATTTATATTTTTACCCAGGAAACAAAAATGGCTCTGTTTATCTAATGCAGCTTTAACTTTGCCAGCAACAGAAAAGTCATAAATCGAATCCTATAACATTTACTCAATTCTATAAAACTCCTTTTTTTTTTCAACAGATGGTTTTTGAGATTTACCTCCTTAATGCACGTGCCAACAATCACTTTTTGATTGCACAATGGTATTTCATTGTGTATCTTGCAGTTATTGTTTGCATTGTTCTATCAGTAGATCTGAATTTTTCCTACCAGTTTTGACTATTTTGAATAAAGTTACTAAAAAATATTCTCGCAAGTCTTTTATAAACGTATTTTTGTTCTGTCTAGAATTGGAATTACCAGGACATAAGAAACATATGCAATTAATTTCATTTTAAAAAAGTATTACAGGGACTGGAGAAATGGCTCAGCAATTAAATGTATTGGCTACTCTTCCAGGGGTCCTGAGTTCAATTCCCAGATCACAACCATCTACAGTGGGATCTGATGCCCTCTTCTGGCATGCGGGTGTATATGCGGACAGAACAATCTTAACATTAAGTAAACAAATAAAACATTTAAAAAAATATTACAACATGGTCACAATATTTTACCATCCACTAAAAAGATAACCAAGCCTTAAAGCTAGACATGTCTGTAATCCCAGCTCTCAATAGACTGAGAAAGGAGAAATCAAGGTCAAGGGAAGCCTGGGATTTATAGTGAGACCTTTTCTATAACACACACACACACACACACACACACACACACACACACTCTGGTTGTTTTGTATCTGGTTAGGATTTGTGAAAGGGGGGGGGTGCTAACAATGTTGAGCAGTTTTTCTCACGATTATTGTCCATTCATGTGCTATTTTTAATGAACGGTTTGTTC
The DNA here is from genome assembly GCA_026225945.1 of Cricetomys ansorgei. Taxonomy (NCBI): domain Eukaryota; kingdom Metazoa; phylum Chordata; class Mammalia; order Rodentia; family Nesomyidae; genus Cricetomys; species Cricetomys ansorgei. The sequence continues at coordinate 34,859,935 of JAMJFZ010000056.1, forward strand.
AAATATTTAACCTATTTTTACTGGACTATTTTTATATTGAGTTATAAAATTAACCATTCATATGTT